>CM053789.1:426169241-426201741 GCA_028749045.1 Cupressus sempervirens | reverse complement strand
TGAATAGGGTAGATCATTAAAAGTGATCAAAATTGTAGCCCTAATAGGTGAATTTTGTTTCTACAGTAGTGAAGATTTCTAGGTGCCATCAGTAACCTAGTTTTAAATTTACCTAGGAGGTTTAATGGGTAACATAACTCTTTGTGTTATGTGTTGATCATTTGTTTCCATGTTTCATGGATGTGAATAGTAGTTAGATCTAATACATCCTAGTAGCAATTTTTGATGATATTATTAAGATAAGGGTTGGTGGTGAAATTAGCAAATTCGATATTTTTTTAAGGGTAAAAGTTTAATAGATCCTAATCCAAAACCCCCCACCAAGCCCCCCCCCCCCCCCCCCTGTATCTAACTTTTGCATTAGAATTCCAACATATTCATTTATTTTCTAAGAAAGAACCATGACTGAATTTCATAGAGCATAATAGATGTAGAGTATATAGCACTAGCGACTAGTTGTAGTTGGATTATTTGTATGAAACAAATATTGAAGGACATTGAAATTGAGTTAATAGAGACCATTGTCAAATATTGTGATAACACTAGTACATTGACTATCTCTAATAATCTTTTTTAACATTCAAAGTCAAAGCATATGTCAATAGAGTATCATATTTTGAGGGAAAATTGTAGAGAAAGAGATTGGATTGGAGTATATCAATATAAAGGAGAAAATATTAGATATATTTATAAATCATTTGTTAAAGGATACATTTGAGTAACTAAGAGGTATGCTTGGGTTTATGGTCATTCCTTCTTTTATGTAGTTGATGTAGAGATTGTATCAGTCTAGCACTATAGAGTATTGTTGTTTATCTAAATAGGATTCTTGATGCTTCCACTACAGGGGATTCTCTATGAATGAGCCGAATCATGAAGGAATCTTAGTAACTTATTTCCAATAGTTTCTTTCAAAACTTGATCTTACTATAGAGCATGTGCACGATCATGGTTAGCCAAACTATGCTCTTAAGTGGCAATGAAAAATCAAAAAAATAGGGTTATGTCCACTTGACATGCAATTTTCTACTTGTTATTAACTTCATATATAAAAGTTAAGAGAAAAAGCATCTCTAGAAAATTGAATATTGTTTCTAAACTACTAGGGCTTATCTCAAAAAAAAAAAAATTGATTGGTCAAAATTTTGAATTTTAGTGCAATATTATCAAAATTTTAAAACAAAAATAAGAAGTAGACGTATGTCTAACCACCTTAATCAAAATCAAATGATAATATTTTTAAATAATATTTTAGATATAAGTAGTAGACCCATGCTTGGGTGTGACACATATATTTGAGTATTTTTATTCTAAATAAATAATTAATATTTAATTTTTGACTTTAGTATTTTTCGAATTGAAAACTCTCATGTCTAACCACCTTAACTAATTCAAAACTCTACAAAATTCAAATTTTCATTTGTTTTCATTATAGTAGAAGAAACATAGAATGTGATGCATCTTTTGGATTTAAAAAATATTTTATGATTTGAAAGTTATAGTTGATATTCAAGTAGTGTGTTAGTCAACAGTTTATATGTAAGTCCATTAGAAAATAAGTAATAATTACTTTCTAAACTCATAATTTGAGAAACCTTAAATTTATGGAAAGATAAAAACATTCTTAAGAAACCCTTTTTATTTCATCAAATTTTGGTGAAAAAAAAGTCGTGGACTTTAAGGGAAAAACCATTGAACTCACTATCCAATAGGTCTTTGTATTATTTTTGTAGAATAATAGAAATTTAGAACATTAAATCTTTGTTTGTCCTCTTTACTAGACCACACCTCTTATGATATCGATAGCAGATCACTAACTTCACATCCAAATAATCCCTTGGATCACTTACACACATTTACCAACTTTGCATATTACTTGAACAATTTGAATTTGCACTCTTGCTCTCATAAATTCTAGACACTTTATGAAAAATAAAATAAGCTTCCTTTATACCATATCTTCAAACAAACTCCTTGAGTTGCCCTTGAGGCTTTCCAAATTAATTATAATAGGGCCTCATTAAGATATTACATCTTTTTGCAATTTTAAGTCATTGTCAACTCGAAGGGCCTAAAACATGTCACACATGTGATGGATGACCTTGTGCACTTTCTGATATCATCATCAAACTATCTACTATCACTGTCTTACTGCATTTATTATAATTCTCTTAATTAAGATATATTAATAAATCATCAAAAACTACTTATTAGGTACTCTGTCTACTTACTATCTTCTATATTTAAAGAAAATCTTTTGCATGTCTTCAACTCTCTATATGTGCATTTATCCACTTCATTAGAATACATTGTCGAAAACATCCTAAAAAGCACTTCATTTGATCATCAATATATAGTCTGTATGACCTTGTTCTCTCTCTACTACTTTTTTGGCCTTCATAAAAATAATACTATGTTGACATCAATGACCAAAAAAGTCATGAATAAAATATGTCAATCATAAACAATCTCTCTAATGATTAGGATACTCTACCAAAGGAATGCCATCATAAATCATGCTAACAAGTTAATGGGGGTAGTAATACATTGATGAAGAGATGTTCCTAAGATTTAGATTTGATTGGTGAAGAGGTTTTGACTAGAAAAAGGAAACTTAAGCAGTTGTAGTTCAGAGTATTTGGTATTCATGGAACTTAGATGTTTAATATCAATTCCAAAGGGGGGATTGTTAGCATCAATGTTGATGGTATTCCTATCTAAGACTATCCTAGCATTGGTAGAGCATCGGGGAGATTCTTATAATGATTGTGTGTGGCATTCATGACTATGTTTGTCATTGATGCCAACATACTAATGATTCTTTTTAGACTAATAAAGTAGTAGACAAAGACTAAGGTTGCATAGTTTTAGGATCTTACTTAAGGATGCATGTAGTTGAGGATGTGTTCTATAGAGTATCATAATTATGTGGTTAATAATTCATGTAGAAATATGAAGATAGATGACAGATTTTTGAGATTTATTGAAGACCACATTATGATAGAGTTCTTCAAAAGCATTTATTATTATTTTGATTATATCTCCTAAGAGAGATGGAATCTAGTTAGTCATAGCTGTATAGTGATAGAAGACATGACAAAGATGGCATGGTTGATTGTGCTAAGTCTAATGTTGCATGTGTTAAGGATTTTGAAGATTGCAAGCCAATAGTATTATGAAATTCTAAAAAGATGTAATGTAACATGTATTATCTTAATATGGCTCTATATTAATTTTAAATTGATATATTCTCAAGGCCAACTAAATAATTAGTTTTAGGACTTGGTATAAAGGAAAGTTATTTTTCATGTTGTAATATGTGTCAAGTGAAGTGTAATTAAGGAATGGGATTTGTGAAATGCAAATATGTGAACTTGATACTGAATATCTTGAGATTAGAGAAGTGCATGGTGTGCATAAGGCACAAGGAGATAACACTAAAACTATATTTGGAAAAGAGGGTGATGTGGATAGTTGTTTGTTTATACTATTCTCTGAAGGATTGTATTAAGATTAGTTAGACAGTAAGTTTTTTAATCTTTACCCAAAAGTTTTTTTAACATTGGGTCCTTCTTCCTTCCAAAATTCCTACTAGGGTTGGCACAATTCTTAGTGGGGTTGGATTCTACTCTCAAGTATTCAAAGTTTCCTAATTAGGATTGATTTGTATTTCATTGAATCCTAATAGGGTACATCCTCTTGTAGAGAATTTATATATTAGTACATCATTTTTGTGGATTCCATCCCTATCAAGGTTTCTTCTTTGTTCAAGGGTTTCCCTAGTTAACAAATCTACCATTATTGTGTATGGTGATCTCGAATATCATTTTTGCACGCATTAATACAAATTTCAAATTTAATAATGTTGATAAAAGCTGAATTATTTGGATAATTGATTGACTCCCCTAACCCTTCTCATTTGTTTGGGTGGGATTTACTCTCTAATAATCCCTTGGAAAAATCAAATATTATGAGATAGCTATAAAGCCTAAGGAGGATATGTAAATTCTTAAACATGAACTTTGAATTTAAATACTAAATATGATTATGATGGAAGATGAACAAAATAAGAAAACAAATTTAAGATATGGAAGCGCAGATCTAAGACCACAACTTACTAAGGTGACATCTAAACTTGGGACTACAAGATTGGGATATGAAGAACTAGGGAAGTATAATACTATTATGAAAGGAGAGCTTTAAAAAAATCTAGGTAACATCCTAAGAATTTGTATACAAGCATGAAAAAACTTGATGAATAGATTATAATACAGAGATATGTTGAAGGAAACTCTTCTAAAGGATTTGTAGTTATGGGTAAGTGCAAGAAGTTACCTAACAAAAATAAATGAAATTTTGTAAATCCTTTTAAAAGAAGTTACCTAACATACCAAAGATCGATGAAAATATTTTTCCTTGATATTTTATTCAATAATTTTTTTATTATTGATTTTTTAATTGTTGATAAAGTTAATTTTCAAAACCTCTCATGTATAGACACCATAATTTAATCAAAATTTCACTTTTTTAAATTTATTTTTACTTCAAAAGAATTGTATATAGATTTATGACCTATTAATTAATTTAAGAAAAACTAGAAAATATAAAAGTTATTTAATGTTTTAGTGAACCTCACTATTATACATTTAGGTACCACCTTTGATTAAAAATAATGCAAACATAGAAAATAAAATCATAACACTAAAAATATTATATTTAAATTAGGATTGTGAGAACTGTAATGGGTATTTGTTGCATGAAATGTTTTGATCAAGAAGACTGTCTGAAAATCATGGCTAGGCCTAAATTTGTCAATTTAATGCCTTAGCTAATTCTTGAGATGTCAAGGCATACACTTGGTCTCACCAAGCCTACCCTGACTCAGAATTTCAAGCAAGAAAATTTTTTTCACCCATCATGTAAGAAACATGCACTAGTTAATTGAAATTCAAAAAATGGATGCCCATTCTAAAAAAGTAAAATTGACATTCAACACACATTTTAAATCCCAGAAAGAAATTAAAATGGGCACTGATTTTTAAAATTTTTTAAAATGGGTACCTAATTTTTAAAAATAGGTACATATTTTTTTTAAAAAGAATGGGTGCCCATTTTTAAAACAATTCAATTTTTTAAAAATAAAATATGAGCAACTACTTTTTGACCTGGCTGTTTTTTTAAAAATGGTGCCCATTTTTTGAAATTCAAAATCAGACAGTTGAGTCTAATACACATGCCATTTAAAAAAAAAAAAGATGCCCATCTCTAAAGGAGTGTGATCTAAATCCATAAACTTATGGGGTGTTAAGACCCAACTTCTTGCTTCTACCCTTATAGATGAAAAAAAACTTGTAAATCAATAACTTAGCCAACATGGATATGCAAACAATGAAGTATGTAATCAACATAAACAATCTAGAGATCAAAGTAGACAACTCAATGGAAGATGTTTTGCATGCAACCAACCTAGAAACATGAAAAAGGATTCCATAGGTAAGTATTCTAAATATTTTTCTAGTTATTGTTGTAATTTCTCTATTTATGGTCAAAGATCTAGTGAGTGTAGAAAAACTAATCAAAGAGTAAACATGAGAATGCATGAATGGGATAATCCTAGAATTAGTAGACCTTTGGGAATGAATAAAATCATTAAAAATGGAGTCATATTTTATAAGTGATACAACTTTGGACATATTTCAAGAGATTGCAAAATTGAGGTTAATCATTTTGGACCAAGATATTTAAAAAAAATGTTATCGAATGTTAGATTTACAATGATTTAAGACATATAGAAATATTTTATAAATTAAATGGTTTCAGTGGAACATGAAGAAACCTAAAATTTTGGGCACAAAATATGAGAGAAATTGGCACAAGGAAAAATATGAATAAAACTAAGAATGGTAAAAAGAAGAAGGTATAAAGTATTGATAGAACATTTGTAATAGTAGTGACACTAGCAAACACTAAAGTATGAGTAGAAAAGACATTATATTTATTAGAATAAAATATGGGAACAATACCAAGTACCAAGCCCTATACATCAGCATACACCATCTCTATTTGACTATAAACTAGGGACAAAGATCCTAAAATCTCTCAGATCCCTTGATGGTAGAATTAGTGTTTCAATAGTTCATAGGATCTTGGCATGGTCATATAAAAGAGTACAAGCAGTCATGTCTACTACATCACATAAAATTCATCCTTAAAAGTTCCAATACTAAAATAAACAAGCTATTATTCTCTAACCTACACCTAGTGATCATCTTAAAAGAAACTAATACAACAGGGAGTGGAATGTTTCAATCTTTGCAAACCAACTTTCCTAACTATTTCTTCAGAAATAATATTATCTATATTTCCTCCATCCATAATAAATTTACAATATTTACCTCTAGAGTTACAAATAGTTTAGAATAAGTTTCTTCCTTGAACTAGTTCAACTTCTTTCCTCACCAACATGACTCTTCTCATCATGATTAATTATAATTCTGCAATATCTTGGGATATGTCCAAAGTTGTATCACTTATAACATATGACTCTATTTATAATGATGTTATTAATTCACAAAGGTCCACTAATTTTAGGATTATCCCATTCATGGATTCCCATGTTTAATCTTTGATTAGTTTTTCTACACTCACAAGAGCATCCTTTGGATGTTGGCAGTCTTGCATCAACCAAATATAAGTTATATGTCAGATATTTGTATTGAAAAAATCTTGTTTTTCATTTTCAAATTCTACAATATTGACCTATAATTTTGGACATGCCATGGATCATTACCCTAAGTGCACATAATCCTATTACAAAACTAGAAGAAGAAATGTTTTATCTTCTTGGGTGCTAATTTCCTATGTTTATCTTCATGCGATGCCTAGTATTTAATTTGGCATAATTATATATTTAGGATTTAACTTATATACTTTTGGAAATAAGTATTTGGTTAATATGCACACCTATATTTGATGCCACACAATTGTTTCTAGTGTATAATCTATTTGGTCATTAATTCATTGAGTGATGATCCTATATTATAATGCATGTTTCTTTCTATTGAGGATTCTCAACTCATAGCCTACATGTATGTCATAATGGCTTTATATATAATACACTTGAGTCTTAGGAGCTCTCATGGATGTTGTATGATTCAAAGAGATACTTAGGGGAAGCTTGGAATGTACATGGGTCATAACTAGGAAGGCCTCACAACCTCATATATTTTATATTATATCACACAAGTTATCTTTTGAATCATTGGAATGTACATAAAATACTATTATAATTGAATATCTATTCATAATAAAAGTGTTTCTTAGAGTTACATCTTCTGTAATTATATTATGTGTATTTTCTAAGGGTTTGGTCATTTCGTTTGGGGAATCACCTATGTTATACTACATTATAGTGATATTATTGAGAGGTTGATTATCTACTTATTTGAGCATGGGATTGATTTTTTTGTTATTGTAAGAGACTAAGTGGATATAGTAGTTGGTATAATATTCTTGGTTAAGCTTGAAGAGCTTGTGAAGACTTTAAATTTGTAATTGCGAGGTGGAAGATTGAAGTTGTTACTCATAAATGTAGATGACTTGTTCAAGTTTTGTAGAATACTCTTATAGACCTATTGATCCTTGGTGGTATACATATCATTGAATTTTGAGGCAATATTTCCTTGCTATAAGTCACTATGCTTCCTAGAAAAATGAACCCTAGGAAATTAGAGAATATGTTTGAATAATTAAAGTTTGAGATAGGGAATGAGATCTAAAGTATTTTGAGTGGCTTGATAAGAAAACTTGAAGCTAAAGAAGAAAATGTAGAAGTTTCTAAAAATATTGAAGTTCCTAAAGTAGAGATACTTTAAAAAGTAGAAATAATTTTGAAAGCTATGATACAAGTTGGTAAGAGTTATAGAATGGGAATATATATTTATTCTCACTATTTAGATCCTTAGGAATTGACATAATGGGTCAATGAATGTGAAGATTCTTTTGAGCTTCAAAATATTTTATAACCATAGAGAGTTAGGCAAACACAAACTAAGCTAAAAGGCCATGATGCCTTCTAGTGGAAAGAATTGTAGAATGATAGAGAAGATAATAATGAAGGTAAGATTACTAGATGTGAACCCATGATTTTTGGACTAAAGGATAAATTAATCCTTGAAGAATATGAATGTGAATTCTCTGAGAAATTATAGAACTTGATGTAGAAAGATATATCTATAAATGATAATACTAAAGAATTTTACAAGATACAAATCAGATCAAGACATCAAGGATATTCTAAGGCCAAAGTTTCAAGATATGTTGATAGTTTGAAATTTAATGTTTAGAATGAGTTAAGTATGTTTAAACTTAGTTCAATTTAAGATTCTTATAAATATTCATTGAAAATTGACAAAAGGTTGGGTAGAAAGAAAGGAAAGCAAGTTACTATAGCTGATAAGGGTAAGAAAAGTTTTTTTAGAGGTACTTGTTTTAAATATTGTCGGGATGGACACTAAGCTTTTTAATGTACCAATGTGAAAGTTGAAAAATAGAACATTGTACCAAAAGAAGAACATAAATTAGCAAATTTTGATACTAATTTGGCTTCACCAAAAGTTGGAGAACCTCTTTTGATGAGAAGAATCATTTTGCTGAGGAATGAAGTTGAACTAGTTCAAGGAAGCAACTTATTTTGAACTATTTGTAACTCTAGAGGTTAAATTTGTAAATTTATTATGGATGGAGAAAATATAGATAACCTTGTTTCTAATGAAAAAGTTAGGAAATTTGGTTTGCAAAGATTGAATAATTCCACTCCTTGTTGTATTAGTTTCTTTCAAGATGATCACTAGGTGTAGGTTAGAAAATAATAGCTTGTTTATTTTAGTATTAGAACTTTTAAGGATGCATTTTATGTGATGTAGTAGACATGAGTTCTTTTCCTCTTTTACATTAATGGTATTAATGTTCTAAATTATTTTAGAAATTCATAATTCCTAATGAAATATCTCTTTATCATGTTGGGTGTTTGATGTAGTAATCTTCTTGTTGGTAATCTTGCTTCACCCAAAAAAAAATATGTCTAATAGTTTTTATTAGAAAAAATATGGTTTATTATTTCTATATTCCATGAGATTTACCTATTATTTTGGATATTTCATGGATCATTATGCTAAGTTAAAATAATCCTAAGAAATAACTAATAGATGTTATGCTTTATTTTCTCAGTTGTTGATTTCCTATGTTGATGTTGATGTGATGTCTGGTATTTAATTTGGTGTGGTTCTATATTTAAGAGTTGGCTTATATTATCTTGGAACTAGCCAATTGGTTAATATTTGGACCTATACCTAAGGTCATATAATGTTATCATATATATTACATATTTCATCATTAATCCATTGACAATCAATACTATATTGTAATATATGTTTCCTATTATTGGGATCTGTGAACTCAAAGCTAGATACATGGCTCTATGTTTAATGCACTTGACTCCTAGGAGGTTTAATGGAGGCGATATAATTTATGGATATAATTAGATAAATATTAGGTAGTGAACTTTGGTTTATAATCTATATTGGTTATAAATAGGAAGCCCTTATAATTAGCATAATGTGTATTTTCTCATGCAAAATGTCCTAGGAATCAATTGAATGCATGTGAAACATTGGTGTAATTGAATATTGATTGATAATAATACTATTTATTATGGTTATATCTTGTGGAATTTTACTATGTTTTCTTTTATGGGAGCTTGGTCATATCCATTTGGGACTCACCCACCTTGTACTACATTAATTTTCTATGTAGAGGATATGTGTGCATACATGCATTTAAATTTTGAGCCAATTAGTGATAGTGGAATATATAGGGACATGGATGAAAAATATAACAATGACATGACTTTCAAGAAAGACCTTGAGTATTTAATTCAAATGAGTATCATGTAAAAAATGTTTAGTGAGGAGTTTGAGAAGCTTGGATAGACAAGGATTATACTATGTATGTTTCACAATGATATTTTTTAGAATAGATATATTCCTATTATAATAACCAATATCCTAATTTATAAACTAGCAAGTTTGACTAATGAACAAATTATATAAATTTCTGAGAAGAAATTAAAGAAACTATTTGAAGTAAATACTAGATCAAGTGGGAAAGAAGAGGTATGACTTTGGATCATATTGAAGAAAAAAAGATGTGATGTTGATATGGAAAAAAATATAGGTTATAAGATGAGCTAAAATTCAAGGAATAATTTACTATCAGCTTGATTTATCCATTATGCTTACAAGATCACTATAGATAAAGAGGAGGTTAATGTGCATGAGATATTGAAAGAATAAATACTTGAAAATGTGAGGAGCATTAAAAAGGATAAATAAACACCTTTTAGATTTGAATCATTATTAATCCATCTTTTCTTTAAAGTAATGAATAATTTTCTAGGTATGCGTAGTTATGAGTGGAACAATGGTAGATGCATCATGGATTTGATTACTTGATATTATAGGAAGAATTCCGCTGATAAAATAAAAGAGCATGTAAATAGGATGGTGAAATATTTTTAGATTGATATCAATGGAGGTTTAGGATTCTTGAGTTAATTGTGGAGGAATATAAAGATGAAATTTATTTTATGGTAGAAACAAATCATACATGCATGGAGGCTATAGAGCCTAGAAAAAATTACATTGAACCCACATGAAATGAGGTAAGTGAGAAAATATTAGATGACTATGTAAAGGAAATTCAAAAGTCAAAATGGGACAAAGAGTGTCCTAGATGGGGTACTAATAAGGATAAATATAGGGAAGTGAAAGATCAGTTATAATCAAAGAAACTTCCAGAACAGTAATAATAGAGAAAAAACCATTAAAAGAATTGGTAAAGATTATTCATGTGAGAACCACACTATAAGAATATACAATAAGGTAAATAATCCATATAGCATTAGTGTCAACTAGATTATCAAGAACTCATCCTGCAACAATAAATGTTATAGTAAAAGCAATTAAAATTGAGCCTATGAAATCACCAAAGTAACCAAAAGAGATTTTAAAAAAAAGGATCAAGGCCATGGACAAAAGATACCAAATATTGAAATCCTTAGGATAAATAATCAACAAGAAGCAAATGATGTAGTAGAAAATCTTAAGATGAAAGGGCAAGTTGCTAAACTACAAGATCAACATAAAGAAAGCTCTTGAAAGAAGAGGAATGGATGGAAACCTAAGTTAGGTAGGATGACTAACATGATCATTGTTGATGGGAATATCTAACAATTAAACATGTAATATTATAACTATGATTCAAACCAAAAGAGGAAACCTTAAATTTCAGTTATTAATGCATGATGTGCTCTAAATAGTATCTTATCAATTTGCATGGAACTATAGGAGAAGAAATGTGTTAAAAATAAAATAACTTAAGGATAAGAATAGTAGTAGAAGATACAAAACTAAGATAAGACACATTGTGTATGTTTTATGTAATTGAAAATAATGAGCAAATACATAATATCCTAAAGAAGTTAGAACCTTTTTTTAATGAAAAAGTTAAGACCAATAGGTATTATGATAAAATGGCACGATAAAAAATAGAGAAAAATAGAAGAATATATATTTGAGTTACTCAATTAGACTAATATTTTAATGTCTAAGGGAAAGGAAACACAGACTAAAGCACCCACTATTCAAACAAGTGAGGTTGTAAACACAATTTTTTTTAGCATTCTTATAAAACCTGATGTATACATTTCTATACTCCAAGTTACTATTGACAAAATAGATGACCTAATCAAAGATGAAAAATATATTATATTGGAATTTTTTTGATAGATAAAGATGATCACCAAGAATAAACCATTCTATAAGATAAGAAAACATCTATAATTCCTTGGTAAGATGGCCATGACTAATTTTATTTACTTTACTTCATAGCTTTGAAACTACATAACCATATAAGGAAAAACAAAGGGAAGAATATGAAAGAAATGACATAATAGTAATAGAGTAAGATCAGAGGAAAGAAAAAAAGAAATAAACATTGGACGAGTAGAGAAAAGATATATTAGATGATAGGTCTAAGGAAGAGAAGTGAAAAGGGGAACAAAAAATATATACATAACCTCAAATTTTGTAAATACCTAACAAAGAAGTGGATACTAGTAAGGATAATGAAAACATGCCTAGATCTCCATTTCAACCATTCATAACCAGTATGATAGGTGATGTTACAAAAATTATTAAGGGACATATATATTTGAAAAAATATATTAAGTTATCATCTTTTCCAATTATTAAAGTTGTAAAAAATGAAGGAAAATTAAGGGAGAATGCATAGAAAGCTTTGAAATTAGTAGTTCATATCTAGACATAGATCATAGGGAAAGATATCAAAAAGAAGGTTGAAAGTGTTATTAAGGTTTTTGATATCCTATTTTCAACTCTTGAGGAAATTTCCAAGATAAAATTTCAAACTAAACATGATTCAACGTTATTTAAGGGTATGTGCAGGATCATGGTGTGCCAAAAAGTGGCAATTTGAAAAAAATAGAGTTTGAACATATCTAAAAGCACTTCAAAATCAGCTCTGACATTTTTTCACCTATCCAAGTACCAAACCTGGAAAGTAAGGCCTAAGCCTTATCAGATATCCAATCTGAGATCGAATATCCGATATGAGATTGGATATCGGATATCATATCAGATATCGGATCTCATATCGGATATCCGATATGAGATTTGATATCTGATATCGGCGACATAAAAATTGGAGGGAAAGGCACAAAAATTAAAGGGAAAAACAAATTTGTAACTGATATAACTAATTTGAGTTATGAAATATGTAAAGATATAATATATAATCTATAAATATATAATATGATAACATATCTATTATATATAAAATAATATATAATTTATATATTATATAATAATATAATATATATATATATATGTATATATAATGTAATGTAAAGATATAATATATAATCTATTGATATATAATAATATATTATGTTATTATTATTATTATTTATAAATATAATATATATTATTATTATTACTATATTTTTATTAAATATAATAACGTAATATATTATATATATGTTATTAATACATATTATTATTATTATCACATATATATTATAATCTATAATATATTATTATTATTATTATCATATGTAAATTATAACATATAATATATTATGTTATTATTATTATAATCTATAAATTATATATATATATATATATATATATATATATATATATATATATATATATATGATTGTTATACTATATTATTATTGTTTTTACTATATTATTTCTAGTGGAATCATTTATATGGGTCAAAAGGGCTCACAGGATGACCTATGGCCCTTTTCAACACATTCCATGATAACATATGTCCCTAAGGGATCCTAGGACCCCCAGGGACATATAAGAATAGTTTATATGGGTTGAAGAGGGTCACAGGATGACCTATAAACACTTTCGACATATTACAAGATGACATTTGTCTGTAGGGATCTTAGGACCCTTTGGGACATATTAGAATCATTCATATGGGTCGAAGGGGATCATAGGGTGACCAATGACCACTTTCGACACATTCCACAATGACATATGTCCTTAGGGATCCTAAGACCACTAGTGACATATTAGAAACATTCATATGGGTCGAAGGGGATCATAGGGTGACATATGACCCCCTTCGACATATTCCACGATGACATATGTCCTTAAGGGTCCTAAGACCCCTAGGGATATATTAGAATCTTTCATATGGTTTGAAGGGGGTCATAGGGTGAACTATGACCCCCTTCGACACATTACATGATGACATATGGCCCTAGGGGTCCTAGGACACCTAGGGACATATTAGAATGCTTCACATGGGTCAAAGGGGGTCATAGGTTGATCTATGAGCCCCTTTGATCAATTAAATGATGATGTATGTCTCTAGGGGTCCTAGGACCCCTAGGGACATATTAGAATCATTCTTATGAGTCAAAGGGGCTCATAGGGTGACCTATGACCCCCTTCGACTCATTAGATAAAGACATATATATATATTAGAAATGTTCTTATAGGTCAAATGGGGTCATAGGTTGACTTGTGACCCTCTTCGACACATTACATGATGACATATGTCCCTAGGGGTCCTAGGATACCTAGGGACATATTAGAATGCTTCATATGGGTCAAATGGTGTCATAGGTTGACATATGACCCCCTTCGACCCATTAAATGATGATATATATAGCTAGGGGTCCTAGGACCCCTAGGGACATATTACAATCATTCTTATGGGTCAAAGGGGGTCATAGGTTGACTTATGACCCCCTCTGACACATTACATGATGACATATGTCCCTAGGGGTCCTTGGAATCCTAAGGACATATTAGAATATTTCATATGGGTCAAAGGGGGTCATAGGTTGACATATGACCCCCTTCAACCCATTAAATGACAACATATATCCCTAGGGGTCTTAGGACCCCTAGGGACATATTAGAATCTTCGAGCCATTACATGACAACATATGTCCCTAGGGGTCATAGGATCTCTAAGGACATATTAGAATCATTCATATGGGTTAAAGGGGGTCATAGATTGACCTATGACCCTGTTCAACCCATTACATGATGACATATGTCCCTAGGGGTCTTAGGATCCCTCGGGACATATTAGAATCATTCATATGGGTCGAAGGGGGTCATAGGTTTACCAATGACCCTCTTTGACCCATTAAATGATGACATATGTCTTTATCGGTCCTAGGACCCCTAGGGACACATTAGAACTATTCTTATGGATCAACAGGGGTCATAGGTTGACCTATGAACCTCTTCAACTCATTAAATGATGACATTTGTCCCTAGGGGTGCTAGGACCCCTAAGGACATATTAGAATCATTCTTATGGGTCAAAAGGGGTTATAGGTTGACCTATATCCCCCTTTGACCCATTATATAATGACATATGTCCCCTAAAGACCCCTAGGGACATATTAGAATCTTTCGAATTGGTCAAAGGGGGTCATAGGTCACCCTATGACCCCCTTCGACCCATTAGCTAAGGACATATGTCCGTAGGGATCCTAAGACCCTTAGGGACATATTAGAATGCTTCATATGGGTCAAAGCGGGTCATAGGTTGACATATAACACCCTTCAACTCAACAAATGATGACATATCTCCCTAGGGGTCCTAAGACCCCTAGGGACATATTAGAATCATTTTTATGGCTCAAAGGGGGTCACAGGTTAACCTCTAACCCCCTTCAACATATTACATGATGACACATGTCCTTAGGGGTCCTAGGATCCCTAAGAACATATTAGATTTGTTCATATGGGTCAAAGGGGGTCATAGGTTGAACTATGACCCCCTTCGACCCATTAAATGATGACATATGTCCCTAGGGGTCCTACGAGCGCTAGGGACATATTAAAATCATTCTTATGAGTCAAAGGGCATCATATGTTGACCTATGACCTTCTTTGACCAATTACATGATGACAAATTTTTTTAGGGGTCCTAGGAGCCCTAGGAATGTCTTAGAATTTTTCATGACCTATTACATGATGACATATCTCCCTAGGGGTCCTAGGACCCCTAGGGACATATTAGAATCTTTCATATGGGTCTAAGGGGGTCATAGGTTGACCTATGACCCCCTTCGACCCATTATATGATGACATATGTCCCTAGTGGTCCTAGGACCCATAGGGCCATATTAGAATCATTAATATGGATCAAAGGGGGTCATAGGTTGACCTATAACCCCCTTCGACCCATTAAATGATGACATATGTTCTTAGGGGTCTTAGGACCCCTAGGGACATATTAGAATGCTTCATATGGGTCAAAGGGGGTCATAGGTTGATCTATGACCTCCGTTGACCCATTAAATGATGACATATCTAACTAAGGGTCCTAGGGTCCCTAGGGACATATTCGAATCATTCGTATGGCTCAAAGGGGGTCATATGTTAACCTATCACACCCTTCGACATATTACATGATGACATATGTCCCTAGGAGTCCTAGGATCCCTAAGAACATATTTGATTCATTCATATGGGTCAAAGGGGGTTATAGGTTGACCTATGACCCCCTTCGATCCATTACATGACAATATATGTCTTTAGGGGTCCTAGGACCCTTAGAGACATATCAGAATCATTCTTATGGGTCAAAAGAGGTCATAGGTTGACTTATGACCCACTTCAACACATTACATAATGACATTTGTCCCTAGGAATCCTAGGACACATAGGGACATATTAGAATGCTTCATATGGGTCAAAGGGTGTCACAAGTTGACTTATGACACCGCTCGACCCATTAAATGATGACATATATAGCTACAGGTACTAGGACCCCTAGGGACATTACAATCATTCTTATGGGTCAAAGGGGGTCATAGGTTGACCTATAACCCACTCTAACCCATTACATGACGAAATATGTCCCCAGGGGTCCTAGGACCCCTAGGGACATATTAGAATGCTTCATATGGGTCAAAGGGGGTCATAGGTCACCTTCGACCCATTAAATGATAACATATCTCCCTAGGGCTCGTAGGACCCTTAGGGACATATTAGAATCTTCGACCCATTAGATGATGACATATGTCCCTCGGGGTTCTAGGATCCCTTGGGACATATTAGAATAATTCATATGGGTTAAAAGGGGTCATAGGTTGACCTATGTCCCCGTTCTATCCATTACATGATGACATATGTTGCCAGGGGTCCTAAGATCCCTATGGACATATTAGAATGCTATATATGGGTCAATGGGGGTCCTAGGGACTTATGTCCCTTTAGGTCCTAGGAACTTATTAGAATCGTTCTTATGGGTCAAAGGGGGTCATAGTTTTACCTAAGACCCCCTTGGACACATTACATGATGACATATGTCCCTAGGGGTCCTAGAACCCATAGGGACATATTAGAATAGTTCTTATGGGTCAAAGGGGCTAATATGGTGACCTATGACCTCCTTCGACTGATTACATGATGACATATGTCCTAGCGATATATTAGAATCGTTCTTATGGGTGTAAGGGGGTCATAGGTTGACTTATGACCCACTTCGACACATTACATGATGACTTATGTTCCTAAGAGTCCTAAGACCCTTAGGGACATATTAGAATGCTTCATATAGATCAGAGGTTGTCATAGGTTGACCTATGACCCCTTTCAACTCATTAAATGATGACATATGTACATAGTGGTCCGAGGACCCCTAGGGACATAATAGAATCATTCTTGTGTGTCAAAGGGGGTCATAGGTTGTCCTATGGCTCCTTTTGACACTTTAAATGACAACATATGTCCCTAGCGGTCCTAGGACCCCTAGAGACATATTAGAATCATTTTTATGGGTTCAAAGGGTTCATAGGTTGAACTATGACCCTTATGATCCCTTTCGACAGATTACATGATGACATATGTCCCTCGGTGTCCTAAGACCCCTAGGGACATTTTAGAATTGTTCATATGGGTCAAATGGGGTCATAGTTTGATATATGACCCCCTTCGACCCATTACATGATGACATATGTCCCTAGGGGTCCTAGGATCCCTAGGGACATATTAGAATCGTTCATATGGATCAAAGTGGCTCATAGGTTGATTTATGATCCCCTTCGACCCATAAGAATGATTCTAATATCTACCTAGAGGTCTTAGGACCCCTAAGAACACATGTCATCATTTTATAGGTTGAAGAGGATCATAGGTACCCCTATGGGCCCCTTTGACCCATAAGAATGATTCTAATATGTCCCTAGGGTTCCTAGGGCCCCTTAAGGACATATGTCATCATGTAATGTGTCGAAGTGGGTCATAAGTCAACCTATGACCTCCTTTGACCCATAAGAATGATTCTAATATGTCCCTAGGGGTCTTAGGACCCCTAGGTACATATGTCATCATGTAATGGGTTGAAGAGGGTCATAAGTCAACCTATGACACCCTTTGATCCATAAGAACGATTCTAATATGTCCCTAGGGGTCCTAGGACCCCTAGGGACATATGTCATCATCTAATGGGTTGAAGGGGGTCATAGGTCACCCTAAGAGCCCTTTTGACCCATAAGAATTATTCTAACATGTCTCTAGGGGTTCTAAGACCCATAGGGATATATGTGGTCATGTAATTGGTTGAAAGAGGTCATAGGTCAACCTATAACCCCCTTTGACCCATAAGAACAATTCTAATATATTCTTAGGGGCACTAGAACCCATCTAAACATATGTCATCATTTAATAGGTCAAAGGGGATCAAAGGTCAACCTATGACCCCCTTTGACCCATAAGAATGATTGCATATGTCCCTAGGTGGCATAGGACCCCTAGGTACATATGTCATCATTTAATGGGTCGAAGGGCATCATAGGTAAATCTATGACACCATTTCATCCATATGATGCATTCTTATATGTTTCTAGGGGTCCTAGGACCCCTAGGGACATATGTCATCATGTAATGTGTCGAAGTGGGTCCATTGTCAACCTATCACCCCTTTTGACCCATAAGAACGATTCTAAAATGTTCCTAGGATTTTGAGGACCTCTAGGGACAGATTTCATCATGTAATATGTCGAAGCAGGTCATAGGTAAACTTATGACCACCTTTGACCCATAAGAATCATTATAATATGTCCCTAGGAGTCCTAGGACCTCTAGGGACATATGTCATTACGTAATCGGTTGAAGGGGATCATAAGTCAACCTATGACCCCCTTCGACTCATATGAATGATTTTAATATGTCCCTAGGGGTGCTAGGACCCCTAGGGACATATGTCGTCATGTAATGAGTCGAAGGGGGTCACAGGTCAATGTATGATGCCCTTTGACCCATATGAATGATTCTAATATGTCCCAAGCGGTCTTAGGACCCCTAGGTACATGTCATCATTTAATGGGTCGAAGGGGGTCATAGGTTAACCTATGACCCCCTTTGACCAATAAGAATGATTCTAATATGTCTCTAGGGTTCTTAGGACCCCTTTGGACATATGTTGTCATGTAATGCGTCGAAAGGGGTCATAGGTCAACTTATCACCCCCTTTGACCCATAAGAAGCATTCTAAAATGTCCCTAAGGGGTCGTATGACTCCTAGGGACATATGTCATCATGTAATGGGTCAAAGTGGGTCATAGGTCAACCTCTGACTCCCTTAGACCTATAAGAACTATTCTAATATGTCCGTAGAGTTTTGAGGACCTTAAGGACATATGTCATCATGTAATGGGTCAAAGCGGGTCATAGGTCAACTTATGACCACCTTTGACCCATAAGAATGATTTTAATATTTCATAATGTAATGCGTCAAAAGGGTTCACAGGTCAACCTATGACTCCCTTTGTCCCACAAGAATGATTCTCATATGTCCCTAGGGGTCGTAGGACCCCTAGGGATAAATGTTGTCATTTAGTGGGTTAAAGGGGATCATCGGTGAACCTATGACCCCCTTCGACCCATATGAATGATTCTAATATGTCCCTACGGGTCCTAAGATTCATAGGGACATATGTCATCCTGTAATGTATCAAAGGGGGTTGTAGATCAACCTATGACACCCTTTAACCCATAAGAATGATTCTCATATGTCCCTAGGGGTCCTAGGGACATATGTCATCATGTAATGGGTTAAAGGGGGTCATAGGTCAACCTATGACCCCCTTTGACACATATGAACAATCCTAATATGTCCCTAGGGGTCCTAGGACCCCTAGGGACATATGTCATCATTTAATTGGTCGAAGGGGTTCATAGGTCAACCTATGACCTCTTTTAACCCAAATGAACAATTCTAATATGTCCTTAGGGTTCCTAGGAGCCCTCGTGACATATGTTGTCATTTAATGGGTCGAATGGGGTCATAGGTAAACTTATGACTCCCTTTTATCCATATGAACAATTCTAATTTTTTTTAGGTGTCCTATGACTCGTAGGGACATATGTCATCATGTAATGGGTCAAAGGGGTTCATAGCTTGACCTATGACCCCATTTGACCCATAAGAATGATTATAATATGTCCCTAGACCACTAGGGACATATGTCATCATGTAATGGGTATGAGGGTGTCATAGGTCACCCTATTACCCCCTTTGACCCATAAGAATGATTCTAATATGTCCCTAGGGGTCCTAGAAACCCTAGGGAGATGTCATCATGTAAAGGGTCAAAAGGGGTCATAGGTCAACCTATGATTCTCTTGGACCCATAAAAATAATTATAATATGTCCCTAGGGTTCCTAGGACCCCTTTGGACATATGTCATTATGTAATTTGTCGAAGGGGGTCATAGGTCAACCTATGTCCCCCTTTGACCCATAACATGATGACATATGTCCCTAGGGGTCCCCCCTTTGACTCATATGAACAATTATAATATGTCCCTAAGTGTCCTATGACTTGTAGGGACATATGTCATCATCTAATGGGTCAAAGAGGGTCATAGTTTAACCTATGACCTCGTTTGATCCATAAGAATGATTCTAATATGTCCCTAGGGGTCCTAGGACTCTTAAGGACATATGTTGTCATGTAATGGGTTGAAGGGTATCATAGGTCACCCTATGACCACCTTTGACCCGTAAGAATGATTCTAATATTTCTCTAGGGGTCTTAGGACTCTTAGAGACATATGTCATCATGTAATGCATTGAAGGGGGTCATAGGTCAACCTATGATCCCCTTTGACTTATAAGAACAATTCTCATATGTCCCTAGGAGTCATAGGGACATATGTCATCATGTAATGGGTCAAAGGGGGTCATAGGTCAACCTATGAAACCCTTTGACCAATATGAACAATTTTAATATGTCCCTAGCGGTCCTCGGACCCCTAGGGACTTATGTCATCATTTAATGGGTCGAAGGGGATCATAGGTCAACTTATGACCCCCTTTGACCCATATGAATGATTCTAATATGTCCCTAGGGGACCTAAGACCCCTGGGGACATATGTCGTCATGTAATGTGTCGAAAGGGGTCATAGGTCAACCTATGACCCCGTTTGACCCATAACAATGATTTTCATATGTCCCTAGGGGTCCTCAGGACATATGTCATCATGTAATAGGTCAAAGGGGGTCATAAGTCAACCTATGACCCCCTTTGACCCATATGAACAATTCTAATATGTCTTTAGGCATCCTAGGAGCCCTAGGGACATATGTCGTCATTTAATGGGTTGATGGGGGTCATAGGTCAACCTATGAGCCCCTTCGACCTATATGAATGATTCTAATATGTCCCTAGAAATTCTAAGACCGCTAGGGACATATGTCATCATGTAATGGGTCAAAGTGGGTCATAGGTCAACCTATGACACCCTTTGACCCATATAGACAATTCTAATATGTCCCTAGGGGTCCTAGGACCCCTAGGGACATATGTTGTTATGTAATGGGTCGAAGGGGGTCATAGGTGAACCTATGACCCCCTTTGACTCATATATATTAATAATATACATATATATTAATAACATACATATTAATATAATACTATATATTACTAACATATATATATATATTGTTATTATATATTAATATATTATATGTTATATCTATACATTACGTTATATATATATATATATATATGTATATACATATATATATACATATACATGTATATATGTATATACATATACATATATATATATATATATATGTATATGTATATGTATATACATATATATATATATACATATACATGTATATATGTATATACATATACATATATACATGTATATGTATATATATATATATGTATATACATATACATATACATATATGTATATATATATATATGTATATGTATATACATATATACATGTATATGTATATATATATATGTATATACATATACATATACATATACATATATACATGTATATGTATATACATATATACATGTATATGTATATATATATATGTATATACATATTCATATACATATATATATATATATGTATATACATATATATATACATATAAATGTATATATGTATATACATATACATATATATATGTATATGTATATATATATATATATATATATATATATATATTATAGGACATATTTAGATAGTAATATAACAAAAATAATTTATAAATCATAAGCTATAAGTCTTAAATCTGGTTTTCCTTCGAAAATGGGTTGGGATTTCAAATTTCTCACCAAAATTCACCTAGCCATATCAGATATCTGATTTCAAATCCGATATCCGATTAGGCTTGGTATTTACCAAGCCTACTCGATCAACCCAAAAGACGTGTTTGAAGAGGGTTTTAGTGATACTCAGACTTTGGGTAGTCGTCTGACAATGTTATTTTGATTGAAATTGAATGAAACGAAAAGGGTTTTTTAATATCGCCCTCAAGATTCTGTCAATATAATTTCTATCAATTTCTGAGATTGATAAGTATTTATTAGTTAATTATCAATGAATATTATTGTAAAGTGTTGATTGACATACTGATTGAAACACAACTGTCATTTTCAAACGGTATAACATTTTTTAAATTTAAAAGTTGTGTCACATTCTATGCTTCACCTAGTATAAGAAAAAAATTAATTAAATTAAATTTGGTAAAATTTTCTATTAGTTAAGGTGGTCAGACACGAGACTTTTTTTTTTTCCAAAAATGTTTTGGTAGAAAATTCATATTTAATTATTTATTTGGAATAAAAATATAAAAAAATATGCGTTACATCCGAGCATGAGTATTCTTTTCATATCTATAATTATATTAAAAAAATATTATCATTTGATTTTGATTAAGGTTGTCAGATATACACCTACTTTTTATTTTTGCCCTGAAATTTTTGTAGTACTGCAGTAAAATTCAAACTTTTGACCAATCAATTATTTTTTTCTCCTAATAAGGCCTAGTAGTTTAGAAACTACATTCAATTTTCTACAGATTATTTTCTTACAACTTTTTGATATAAAGTCCATAACTACTTTAAAATTATGTGTCAAGTTGACATAATCCTGATTTTTTGCTTTTTCACTACCACATAAGACCATAGTTTGGTACACCATGATTCTGCACATACCCTATTCTTTGGTTTTATTTACTATATTTTTGTAACATATTATAGAGTTTTACTTATCCTTACTAAGATGGGAAGTTCTTTTTTGGAAAGAGTAAGGATTTCAACCACTAACCTTTATTTATCCTCTTTTTTGGCTTATATAGAAGTTGAAGTATCTCTTGTTATAAAGGTTAGCACTTCCTTTGTAAAGGAGAATGTTTTTAATTTTTTGTGGTATTTTATTTTCTATGATTAATGTGCATGTGGGATGGATTTTTGGTAGGGTCTCTAGTCATCTAATATTTTTCTACCTTATCTGCTATTAAGGTGGGCTCCTTTTTTGTTGAAGCAGAAATAAATTTTTACAAATGAGGGTTTGATATTGTACTAGAACTGATATTGTTTTCAATAAATGGTGGTTTTAGATGCCACTATTTCCCATTGTGAAGTTTTTTAATCCTTGAAAATTAAATTCATTTGTCTTCCCCACTTATTCTATTGTTAGAAATATGTTTTCAATTGCATTCTCTAGGCCCACTTCTCTAAATATCAATTCATGGCCCCTCATTCTCTAAGAAGCATTTTCAATGAAGGTAGGTAAATCTATTTATAGTTTTCCCTTTGTTTGCTTGACTTTAAATAACTATACCTTTATTAATGTCTTGTTAATTTTTTAATAGCCCTTGGCATGTTGTTGTTTAAGGGTGAACACCTTTGTTATGATGCTAATTTTGATTAGAAAAAAAACCTTCTTACTATTTGTAATTAGAAAATTCCTCCAAATTTCTCTACAATAGTATTTGTTAAGTTGAACACATTTAAAATTAAATAGCTACCTAATTTGACCAAGTTTTCATTTAATGTTCATAGCTAGACACACACGCACGTACGTATGCATGCACGAATAGACAGACACATGCACGCGTGTGCGTGCATCAAAGTTTTGTTTTCAATAAATAAGCTTACTAATTGTAAAATTCTATTTGGTCATGGATGGTAAACCCACATGGTCAATTATCATGGAGCCCGAACATTATGTCATTCCATTGAGTGCACAATATTAAAATTCTCCATATGACCATATATAAATTATGTTTGGCCTTAGTGCTTGGTCTCAAATTTTGTTTTGAAAAGTATAATTTAGTCCAATCTATTATCAATGGCTATGTTGTGCCACCATAAATATAAAAAAAAATTGAGACCTCTCAAAAAATTTTGTACCTGTTAATGGCTATAGAAAAAATTTCCTCCAAATGAAAATATTATCCACTCCCGATCTTGAGTGGAGATGAAGAAATTGATCAAAAACTTCACCAAAATCCAAGTATTAGATCATTTCAAAGTGAAAATAAGGAGAAAATCATTAAAGTCATGTGTGAAACCAAATCTTCTTCTCCCATGAGATAAATCATTGTTGCATATTTGATATTATTTGAAATTTGGATTTTCACTTTAAGTAGAGTGTGACAAGAGTAAAGAAGTATTTTATATGTCACTACAATAAATCTAAGATTACAAATATTAGAATAGTTGAAAAAAAAAAAAAATTAAATAAATGTTGTATAGGAATAAAAATATCAACTTAATGTCATTTCAATATAATTGGTGGAGTAGATAGACCCCTTACTCTATTATACCCATAAAAGGGAATGTATACATCTATATTTTATAAAATCAAGTTAGAAAAAAAAATAGTAATTTATATTATATATTTAAGAAGAGTTATAAGCTAATATATTAAGGTTGATAAATATATTTTTATTAAATAATAAATAAAATCCAATCTAATAAGAGTTTATATTACAATAATAATTTATAATAGATCAGGAGACTGCAAAATTCAATAGTATCTCTCAAGAGGTTCACATAAATAAAATGTTTAATTTTAAATAAAGAAATATTAGCATCATAATGAATAAATCAACATTGAGTTATCAACTCTGTAGTAGTCAAGAATATTTAATTGGAGAAGGTAGTTTTGAAGTAGATGATTTTAAAATGTGAAAGTTATTTGATTTTGGCATTAGAGCAATCCCATTTACTTCCAAAAAAATTATTATCGTGTAGATTTTCTACACCCATCAATTAACATGTAGCTTTTGCATCTAGGTTTTTGACCTCCATTGGGAACTATAGGATAGATCTCACATTATATACTCTTACAACCTAACAATAAATGTTTAGCCTTTTAATTATGTTTATAAGTGTTTAATATTAAAATCTTACAATAAATATTTCTTCTAGGTTATAGTCAACACTTTTCATGCTACTTTATGCATATATAAACTTTTTTGAAATAAATTACTTAAACTAATGTATAGAAAACCTTTAAATTATCAGTTCCAACATACCTCTTCATTGCTTAATCGGAAGTGGTATGATCACCTAACTCATTGGATGAAATGACCTCATCTAAGATTGATGTTCTAAAATCTTCCTTTCTTTTCCATGTCTTGTTCATCTCATCTCTTACATTCTCAACATCTGCCTTTCCTTGGGCTTTATTAAACTCACTGCTAGGTGCCTTTGACCTTGTTGGACAACTCCTACTTATGTGACCAGTCTTCAAACAACTAAAACATGTTATTTAACTCAACCATATTTTTTAGTCACTTCTAAATTATGTTCTTATGCAATTTTCAGCAACATGTCCATACTCTCAAAAAATAGTGACAACTATATCTAGTATTATAATCCCAGTTATAAGAGTTTCCATTGTGCTTTACCTTTGTCTACTTGTTTGATGACCATTTGGGCTTGGATCTACACTCATATGCTCTGTGTCCATACTTTTGATAGTTATAATAGCATCCTTCAAATATTTGTGTGATTACGGTCTCAAATGGTTTTGGATTCATGTACCTAATGTCCATTTTCATTGCATTTGTGGCAGTGACCCATGAACTTTTTCTTAGGATTCTAATTTGCAGCCTTGTCCTATAAATATTAGCAATATGACCTATCTTACAACAATTATGACAAGTAGGTTTGGAGTTCTTACCTTTGTTACTTCTTTCTTCACCACTTTTGGATGATTCTCCTTCTTCAATACTAGTTTAACCCAATCTATAAGTATGACTATTGGATCTAAGGTATCTCATCGATTTCTCAAAGTACTTAATAACTTTATTGGGTTTTTTAAAACTTTCAACAAACTCTTTTTCTCTATCCAAGTCATTTGTTAGTTGTTCATTCTAGAACTTCACTATTGAGATCTCAATATCCTTAGTTCATTTAGTTCATGATTAGCAATTATCATTTACTCAATGTTTCCAATTGCATGTTAGAAATCCTATTTCCCTTGGATGTTTGCTCTTCCAATCTATTGGTCAAAATTCTTTTGTCATCTTCAATCATGACTTTTTCCTCTTCAACTTTCTTTTTCTATTTACTGACATCACATACTAATACTAATTGGACTTCTTGTTCTCTCCTAAGATTTATGACCTCTTTTGTTCAGGTTCCATTCTTTTCCATTAGATCTACAACTATTGCATCAAATTTATTGGTGTTTCCATCTGCAAATAATTCAGTAGTGTCAATCTCTTGATAATGTGTTTCATTCTCTTAAATATCTATTTAATTCCTTCTTTTCATTGATCACTTTAACTTATCTCTTTCTTCTTTCAACTGATGTAGGCAAGTTGTATTTCAATCTTCTAGTTCTCAATAGTCTTTCCCAACTTTTAAACTTCCATCTCCAAGACCTTTCTTCAAAGTTGTAATGTTTTTCTTTAAAAGAACTCTTTCTCTAATACTAATTGTTGGAAATACAATGGGGAAGTAAACTCTTGGGTGGGGAAGGTAGGGGGGGATGTGGGGGTGAATCAACTCTTATAAATTTCAACCTCAAAAACATACTATCTACTCATCAGTTGAGTGACTCATCACATACTATCTACTTGGCACTTTAGTGACTTGACATTTACTAGTTACTTGACACTTAACTTACTTGATAGTTACTATTGCTTGACACTTGAGTGACTGGACAAGCACTATCTGACATGTTAAGCTCGACATGCATTACATGTTTAGCATGAACTAGGTACATACCTTATTAATGACTAAAGTGTATAGACACTCATTTGTCAAAACCAATATGAGATTAAGAAATATACAATGCTATTACTAGATATCTATAAGCTTGCAAAACCTAATATGTATTTTGTAAAGTTCACCAAGAAGAATTGTACAATTGCTTCCCATTTGCTAATATTATATTTAAATAATTTTCAAACTTTTATTTCTCCAAACCTATTCCTTACTTTTTCTACCTGAAAACATATATTTTTCTTTCATAAATGAGAATACTAACAACTTCCCCTAACAAAACTTCTAACAAATTTACCATCTGATGAGAGAATTGACTAAACAATAAGATTGATTTAATAACAAAATTCATCTAAAGAAAAATTTCTTCATCTCAACATGTGAATTTAAAATAAGCCAAAGATAAATTACCTTCTAATATATGACCAGCTAAATCCCCAAAAATTCTATGTTCTATTAATTATTTCCATGTCCTTCCTCAAGATTTCATATTTTATTTTGTTAAAGAATTCAGAAATCATCCTACTATCGACCAATTTCACTTGATCCAAAAATTGAACTAACTCAAAAGGTTTTCAAGGAATGAGTGTCCTCACTTCCTTTAAAGTAATAGTGTAATCTTTATTTTGAGACTTATGAATATTTTAATTTATTTTGATTTCACCCCTAGAACTCATTTTGTGATCCATCACATTATCTAGCAAAAGATAATTTGTCTTCTTATGCCCAATTTTAGTAGATTAACCTGAGGTAAATCCTAATGTCTATCATTGATGTAAATCCTCCAATGTATAGATTTTTCCATAACAGAATAATAATGATTCATTCACATAATACCTTTGAATTAGAGATAGGGTTTTAATTGACTCCATTCCTTCAATAGTATCTACAAAATCTTGGAACCCAACACGTTCACCTCAACATCCCCAAAATTAATGCTAGTTAAGAGTACTTCCTTCTACTATTTTTCTTTTTTCAAAGTAGACCTCATTAAATTATTTTTTAACAATACTTTCCAACTCTCCTCAGGATTTATATATTTGATAATCCATTTAAAAGCCAAAAAAATTCTTGATTTTATAATCTCCCTCACCTCAAGACCATCTAGTTCTATTGGAGAGCACCACAATTCCTATTTAACACAATATATTATTTTGTTTCCAATGTTATCAAACCATAAGAAATATCTTAGGCTTTTCTATAATTTTTTACTATTATACTTTAAAAATATCCAACAAAAGGAATAAAATATTGCATAATAATGTAGTTTTTTTGGACCACATCAGCTCTACCAACAATGGAAAGCATTTGAATTTCCATTTCAAATGTTCATTGTCAAATTATTTTTATATCCACATCCATTTTGTATTCACATATGGGTCAACAAAAAATGATATCCCTAAAAAACTTATCAAATTACGAGGTCCAACCCATTGCTAATTTCAAACTTTATCTTGACACAAGGGATCCAAACAATCCAATTATAGTGTATCTCATTGGTACCATTTTTCTCTTGATGTAGAATAAAATAATTGAAATCTATTTTAAATATTATCAAAATTATGTAGAGATACTTCAAAAAATAGTGAGGTATCACCTATAAATTATTGCAATACGAGTTAATCATAATTAGCTAGAGCAATTCCTCTTAAGGGAAGACTTGACTCAATGCCTTTAAGTGTACAAGATAGAGGATTAGAATATAGAATAAGAAGTGCAAGGGTAAGGGGGAAATGCTTCCTAAAATATATATCAAGTGGGGTAGGTTCTAAAATATTACCATTAATATCAATTATAGTAGAGGACTCTTTAAACAATATGTTCACCCACTTGCAAAAGAAAGGATGAAACCCAAGTTCTTTTGAAATTTCAATAAAAAATTGACACTCTATTCTATCACATGCTTTCTAAAAATCAAGTAAAATCATACCAATATTTTAACAATATTTCTTAGCCCAATGCATAGCTTCATAGTTGGTCATTAAATTTTCCAAGAGAAGCCTCTCTTTAAATATAGTCTAAGTGACTAAAACAATGTCATTAAGCATGTTTGCAATTCTTCAGCCGAAAGCTTAGCAATAATTTTGTAGGATAAGTTTAATAAAGTAACAAGTCTCTAGTTCTTCAGCATAGACATATGCCCACCTTTAGGAAACATTTTACTAAAACCTCTATTATTTTTTCCCTAGGGACCCAACATTCACTCATTATTATTTATAATGATTCTATAGGGAGCCCATCCATTATAATTAATTTCCCATTTTACAAAGAACCAATGGTGACCTCAATCTCTTTTATGTCTACAGTGTAGACAAGAGATTTGGATTTTTGACTAGATATCATTTTAGGAATGTGTTTCATACATTGCTTCATAAATTAATTATTCATGGGCCCTTTATCTAAAGTGAAATTTTATTTATAAAAATAGAAAAAGGTATCAAGGATATTGTTATTTCTAGTGATGTATACATTATTAGTTTGAATGCCACTAATGTGTTGTTTGTTGTGTTCATAGCTAGTTATATTAGAAAAATATGTTGTTTCTCTATCGCCATCCTTGAGCTAAATAGCTTAAGCTATAGTTTCTTGGCCTTTTACTTTGTAGTTTTGTTATCTTCTCAACTAATTTTTAATGCTAATCAACTATTTTCAAGCTTTATGTCATTGCATTTATCTTTAAGAGATTTTTCCACATAGTTTAAATTTTTATTATATTATTCTTTATGTCCCCTATCCTTTTCCTCCTAGGTCTTATTGATTTGAAGAATACTTTTCCATGCTTTAACCATATAGTTTTAATGACCTATAGAGGGTCCTCGTATCATAGAAAGGAGACATTAAGTTTAAAAGGCTCTTCCTAATGGGTTTCTTTCTAGAGAAAGATTCAATGTAATTAATTCAAGCAATGATGGGGGGATGATCCAACAAGATAGAAAGATAGACTATAATGGGTGATTTTCTAGGTTGGTGAGAGATACAAAATGTGAGTTGGTTTAGGTAGATTGTATAAAGTATACAATAAATCATATTCCTGTTTCACTGATAATTAAACTAGGTATACCATATGAAATCATAATATTTTTATTCTTATCCAAAGGATCCTTTACATTAAATATTCTCTTCGAATTAGAAAAAAAAATAGATTATTCCCTTTACATTCTTGTTTTGATCCCTAAACCTCATCTTGAATATTCTCAATCTTACTAAAATTTCCAATAAATACCTAATTAGCCTTGGGTAAATTAACTAACTTCAAATCTCATAAAATAGTTCTATCTTTGTAATTACTTAAGGAATAGATCTTTAAATTCCCAAGGTGTAGTCATTATAATTAAATATTGACCAAATGACTTTGTGACAAGGGGAGGTGTTATGAGGTATCAACGTATCAATCTATCTTGGTCCAATATGGATCTTCACACCAAATTTTTTTTCACTTTTTCTTCCTTAATATAAGAACTTATCCTTGTTTGGTAAAAAGAATTTAGGGTATTAAATGGACAACTGGTGTCATGCAATGTTGATTTCTCAAAGACAAATAACATCTTTTTTTATTAAAGTTTTTGCACTAGTTCATAAAAATGTATATTCTATTAGGTCTTTTAAGGGCATTGATATTCCACTTTTGAATGTGAATATTAATAGTTACCATGGATGCACTGATTAGTAGCTTAAACTCCATATTCCACATCAAAAGGGGATTACTAAGAGTCACAAAATCTAGAAGCCCATCTCGAGTCCCTTCAAGAGAATTATTAATTTCCACCATAGGGTTACTATTAATATTTCATTTTTTCTATGTTGGCCTGATTGACATTGTTTACATTATTACTTTCATCATAGTAAGGAGGAGGGACATTAGTACAATATATTCCTTTTGAATATTTTGTAGAGAAAAATAATATTTTTTACTATGCCCATTCAATTTACAATAAAAGCAAACCTAACCATTGCCAAAATTGCAAATTCCCCAACAATAGTTATTCTCATCAAATTTTATTGAAACTACTTCATGAAATTTAATATTAGGGTTAAGAGAAACTAGGATGTAAGCATTGCAACGGGGTGTGTTGATTTTAGAATCTTTAATACAAAGGAATTACCCCATGCATTTTAACATATTATAGGAAAAATACTATAACTCTAGCTTACTATCTCTCAATGTGACGTTGCATGGTAAGGAATATGCAGTGAATTATTCATATTTTATATTAGGTTCCCATGGTAAGGACCTAAGTAGGGTTTGGTCAACATTGGAGAGTCCTTTTTGAAATTTTTTTCCTACATATAATGATTCTTGTTGAAATAACTAACAAACACTTTTGTATAATTCTCCTAAAATTAACCATAATCTCCAATTTCTTTCCCCTAAATTATTACAAAAACCATCCAGGAACTTTATATAAATAAAATTCTTAATACTTATGAAAAAATTCAATTATCTTTAATCTATTTTTCTCATATTTAATAGCCTTTACCATATGATCATTTGACAAAAGATTAAAGGTTTTCATAACAAATCGTAGGACCTTACCTTCACAACCTCCTTGATGTTCTCCTTGTTCTATATTTTCCTTGCCTCCTCATTTATTTTCATTGCACTTGAGCCCTCCTCTATTATCCCCCTAATCTCTCTTGAGAAATTTTCCATTAAAACTAGCACTCTCTAGCAATATAGACAAATGTAATTGTGCAAAAAAATTAGAGTAATGGCTTAACTATTTCCTTAGTTTGATTAACACTACCTTCATCATTAGAATTAATGCCAACTCTAAACTCATCCTCATTATTTTCACCTAATACATCAATCAAACAACTACATCCACAACTTGAGCAAGCCATAACCAAATTGAAAAACATTTGCAATAAACCAAAGAACACACATGCAAGCCCAAGTAAGGAAGTGGAGCCCTAAGGTCAACCAAAGATGAGAAAAAAAAGGTTACAAAGAATAATAAAAGGAGATGATAAATAATGAACCACAAGAATGTCATGGCATGAACCTTAAAGCAATAGGTAAAACACAAGTAGAGTATGAAAACCAAGATTACTACACCAAAGAAACCTAGGAGAAGGGAAGAAAAATTAGAGCAAGTGTTGGTGATGTTGGCCACCCCACTTGCAAACCATATTTCCTCATACATTTCTACTAGAATTATTCCTTTTTTGGTATATTATTAAGAAATGAAGTGTATTTTTTCATATTTTGAGAATGTTTGATATGGAACAAGAGGTGTCATTTCCTTATATACATGTCTTTCAATCAAATTGGACCCTACTTATTTATAAATATAAAAAATAAATTAAAATATTTAAAAGATATTAAAAAAATGGGATTATTGTACAAAAGTTTGAATTTATCC
>CM053789.1:425796741-426164241 GCA_028749045.1 Cupressus sempervirens | reverse complement strand
GGGCATTCCTAGAAGCTTAGACATAGCGTTTGGAGAGCATTTGGAGCATTGGAGGACTCAAGAACTCTGAAGAAGGAAGGAGCTTGCTCTGCGGGTTTTTTGAGGAAGAGCAAATTAGCATCTGAATTCGGGTAGATTCTTGTGATTTTATTTATGCTATTTTCGCATCTTACACTTTCTATCTTCTTCGTGTCTTCCATATGTCTTCTGAGGATTTTCCTATTTAAATTGTATGCATTTTCAATTAGAAAACTAATGGGTAAATTTAGAGATCAAATAGCTTATAGGAAAAATTCTAAAAATTCCAATTTTTAAATAAACTGTGTATAAACTTGTTTATATTTTCGAATCTGCACACACACACACACACACACAAACATATATACAATTATATATATATATATATATATATATATATGTATACATGTTTATATGCTGTGATATTTGATAAACTCTGCATGTATATAAATATACACACACACACACACACACATATATATTCATACCTTTATATATATACATACATATGTATATATACATATATAATTGTTTAATTAAAAATTGAATGATAACATACCATTGATTGAATACGTTTTAAAAATGTTATTCAAGAAAAACTTTGTTAAAACTCAAAATTGCATATATTAAACGGTGAATGAGATTGTTTATGTGATTTGGAAACAAGAAATATGTAATAGTGGAGGGGGACGAGACCTGCGTGCCCGTACCCACTGTGGTTGCAGTGTACCTAATATTGTAGGTACTATGATGATAGGGGTACATAGTACCCACTGACATCGTAGGCCCTACAACTACAGGGTCCTACGTACCACCGGTGGAACACATTTAAATATATATGTATGTATAACAGTCAATTCATGTTATAAATGAAATCAAATTTTTATTGTTAATAAATTTTCATATGTTATATTGTATCAATCAAAATTATTGTAATTTGATTTTATAAAATACAATAATAATAATTATTTATATATTTATATGTGTGTGTGTGTGTGTGTGTGTGTGTAGTATGTAAATATGTTATTAATAAATTGGAATTATTATACAATTGATGAATGAGTTATATCAAAGGTTCATTTTTATAATGGTGAACTCTTCTATAATATTCAACTATTAAGATTTAATTGTTTTAAATTATTAAATAAAGTATATGAAATTTAATTGGTAGTTTGGTGGGGGACGTTTTCAAACAAATATTATAATTGGAAGATGGATTTTAGACCTATTAAGGAAAACTTTTATCCATTCATTCTCCAAACATGGAAATGTAAACTAAGACCTCCACATTTAATTCAAGTATGTAAATTTAGCAAAACAAAAACATGTGTTTACATTGTGTATTCTTTATGCTATTGTTTTGGGTTTTGGGTTGACTAGTGTTGACCAGTTATAAGACGTCTACCAGAGGCTTGGGGGTTATGTGATTGTGATGTCATGATGATGTTTTAATCTCGGTCTTTATAAACCCAACCACGGTTATGTGATGAAATTCTCTATGTAATGGTTGTAATTAATGATTGTTATAGTTGATATTCTTATGTATGAGACACTTGACTTAACCATTTTTTTTTCATTGATCAGTTATCCTTGGTTATTTTCTAGTTGCCATGATGGGACTAAAATGTAGATTTATTCTTGATGATGTCATGATGTGATATGGTTGACTCAACCATTTTGGAGTCTTCAATCAGTATGATTGAGATATATTTTGGTTATTGAGAACCAATGGATACTTTTCATTATCAGTGATACTTCAATTGCCAATAGAGAGCTGTTATGATCATGATTTTCTATGGATTCTTGCTCATGGAGATTTGATGCTTTTATGCATATTTAATGTTGTTATTATGGATTATCTTTTGTGATTTTGATATTTTATGGTTCCATTAGCTTAGGGTAGGTTATCTGCATCTAGTGTCAGGAAGTGGCTTGCAATGGGGGCCGGGGCCCTAAGAGGCTACCAGGGTAACTCATTGTAAGTTGGTTAAAAAGTGAAAACATTCACACCTAATACTAACTGAATGAACCTAAAAAGTAGGTGTTTTTTTCTCGCCCATGCCTCGAGTGCTTGTACAAACTAGGATGGGAGTAGAGAGAACGCATGGTTGCAACATTGCATTCCATAGTATGCCTTGTCAAAATGAGAGGATACTAGTGGCCACATGAGGATCAGTATGGAGTAGTGGAGTTTAGCTAACTGCCAGGGTAACTTGTACATGATATATGTGATGACACTTTCTGATGCAGGAGCATCCAGAGGTATAAGGGCAATCCTGTGTCACCCAAAATAATGTACTTAGACTTAGTTTCTATTTCATGTGTTTTTATTTTTGGATACCCATTTGGGTCAAATAAAGGTTCCAACTCTCACAGTTCCAATATTAGTGTGCTAGAAAATTCCAAAAAAATAGGATCATGTGATTGGACCATCGTTTTGGTGAAATAGAATGTGTGAGTCAGCCAGATGACTGTAATTGTAATTTAGAGCATTCCAAAAAAAGAATCAGGTTAAAAGGCCCCATGGTTTGAAAGTTATTGCAGTTTTTTGGGTTTTGGAGACCTCCTAAGAATTCTTCAAAGTCAGGTTAGGGGCATTAAATGACTTCAAAAAGGGCCAAAAAATGGGGGAGGAGCAAAGCTAGTCCATAGGGATATAGAGCGCTTTGAGAGCTTTCTAAAAATGTAAACGGTTCGTCAATCGGAGCTACGGTTCAAAAGTTATGCCTCCTGAAAGTTTGGTTACCATTTTTGGATTCTTCTAGATTTGCACCAACTTCTAACACAGCTTCTGGAACCTTCTATTTTGTCGGTGGATGCCTACTAGAACTTTCTAGAATGTACTCCTAGTCCTTAACCCTTTAGGGTCTATTTAAGGAGATTTCTGGCATTGTAAAAGGTAGTTTGGAGTGGAGTTTGAGAAGAGGTACTAAAAGGAGAAATTATCTCCACATTTATGCTATTGTAAGCCCTTGGGGCATGTTTTGAAGTTTATTTTCCCTTTACTATTGTACTAGCTTATTTTCTCAGTTAATATAATTTCCCTTTTCTATTGTGTCTATTCTATTCTTGGGTTGTGTCCCCATCAAGTGGTATCAGAGCTGGTTTTCCTAAGTGTGTAGACAGAGCACCGACTGTGAGGCAGTTTGCACCAGGACTATGTGGTTGTAGGTTCGAGTTAGAAGATGCCTCCACGAAGAGAGTGTGGTGGAAGGGCATGAGATATTAATCCTGAGGAGGTTAGAGCCCTCCAAAGGTAGGTACAAGCATTGCAAGAGGAGCTCCGTAGAGGAGCAAATGTTGTCGCAGGTCACGACAGTGAGGATGGCAATGAAGAAGAAGTAATGGGACCAGAAGGGGAATTTGATGGGGAAGTTTTGAATCATGTAGAGGAAAGGCTTTTTAGGGCCATTACTAAGTTTGGGAAAAGACCTACAATTGAAGTGGGTGTATTTTTCAGGAAATTTGAAACTAGATGAGTTGATCAATTGGATCAATGAACTGGAAGAATACTTTGAGTATGAGGATATCAGGGACCCAGATAGGGTTAAGTTTGCAAAGGACAACTGAAAGGCCATGCCAAAATCTGGTGGCAAGAGGTTCAACTAGAAAGAAATAGAAGAGGAAAGGAGAAGATCACAAGATGGGATCGCATGGCGAAAAAATTGAAGAAGCAATTCATTCCTGTGGACTATGAGCTTGATTTGTTTAAGAAGATGCATTGGTTAAAGCAAGCAGAAAGATCTGTCCAAAAATATACAGAGGAATTTTACTGACTCTTGATTAGAGCGGTACATGCAAAAGCAAATAAGGAGAAGGTTGCTCGTTATATCAGTGAGTTACGACCTAGCATCCAGGAGGAATTAAGTCTAGTAAGAATGATAAGTGTTGAAGAGGTATACCAGTTTGCCCTACGAGTTGAAGAGAAGCTAAATAAAAGGTTTGAAGGAAGACAAAGAGGGCGCGGTCAAGGAGGAAGGGGAAGTGGTAGGTCATCTAGAGGCCGCAATGAAACTCAAAAGAAAAATGAAGATGAGGGTACTAGCAGAAACCAGAGGAATGAAGATGATCATAAGGTCCTTGTAAGTGAACAATGTTTAGTGAAATTCAAAATTGGGAGTTACCATGATGAAGCTCTCTGTGATGTTATTTCAATGGATTTTTGCCATCTATTGTTGGGTAGACCATGGTAGTTTGATAGACATGCAGTGCATGATGGACATGCAAACACATACTCTCTGACAAAGGATGGAGTTCGCCACAAATTGAAGCCCATGAAAAAGGAAGGTGAAAAGGTATGTAGCAGTGCTAGGATTTGTCTTGTTGATGGAAGGAAGTTTTTAGATGGCATGAAACATCAGCATATGTGCTATGCTTTGATTCCTAGGAAAGATAAAGAAGGTAGTAGTGAAATACCACTTGAAGTTTCAGATTTACTAGGAGAGTTTGGAGATATTGTCTCTGATAATGTTCCAAATGGATTGCCACCAATAAGGAAAATTAGTCATCAGATAGATCTGATTCCAGGAGCTAGTTTGCCAAACAAGGCTGCTCATAGGATAACTCCTACTGAAATAGAGGAGCTAAATAGATAGGTTCAGGAGCTGTTGAGGAAGGGCTTGATTCGAGAGAGCCTGAGTCCATGTGCAGTACCTATAGTACTTGCACCAAAGAAGGATGGAGAGTGGAGGATGTGTACATATTCTTGAGCTATAAATAGGATAACCATCAAGTACTGATTTCCTTTTCCAAGGATGGATGACCTTATGGACTACTTGAGTGGAGCTCAGTACTTCACAAAGATAGATCTGAAGAGTGGTTATCATTAGATATGAATTCAAGAAAGAGATGAGTGGAAAACAGCCTTCAAGACCAAGGAGGGTCTTTATGAGTGGTTATTCATGCCCTTTGGATTGACGAACGCCCCAAGCACCTTCATGCAGCTCATGAATGGGGTACTTAAGAAGTTCTTGGGAAAATTTGTTATTGTCTATTTGGATGATATTTTAATTTTCAGCAAGATTTTGGAAGAAAATTTACTGCATATTCATAGTGTCCTTGAAAGGCTAAGGGAAGAGAAACTATTAATTAATCTGAAGAAATGTATCTTTGCAAAAAGGGAGTTAGTCTATTTGGGGTTTTTTATATCACCTAAAGGTCTCAAAATGGATCCAGAGAAGGTAAAAGCCATCTTGGAATGGCCTACTCCAAGGTCTACTACTGAGGTAAGATCATTTCATGGTCTAGTTACTTTTTACAGGAAGTTTACTAAGAATTTCAGTAGCATATGTGCACCCCTAATTGATACAATAAGAGGGGATAGAAAAGAGTTCAAATGGACTGTAGCAGCTGCGAGAAGTTTTGAATTGCTGAAGAAGAAGGTAACAGAACATCCTATGTTGGCACTTCCATATTTTAGAAAGGTTTTCCAGGTAGATTGTGATGCTAGTGACAGTGCTATTGGGGCTATATTAAGCCAAGAAGGTAAGCCTATTGCATATTTTAGTGAAAAATTGAATGATGCAAAGAAGTATTCTGTTTATGATCAAGAGTTCTATGCAATAGTTCAGGCCTTAAAGAAATGACAGCATTATTTATTGCCAAAGGAATTTTTTTTGTATACTGATCATCAGGCATTACAGTACCTAAATAGCCAAGGTAAATTGAATCAGAGGCATATGAAGTGGGTAGAGTTCTTGCAGAGTTATACATTTGTGTTGAAGCGTAGAAGTGGAAAATCTAATAGGGTTGTAGATGCACTAAGTAGGAGACAGTTGTTGCTCACAGTAATGCAGGTTGAATTAGTTGTGTTCGATGAACTCAAGAATTTGTACCCCAAGGATCCTGATTTTGCTAAAGCATGGAAAGCTTGTAAGGAACCTGTTGCTATAGATAGAACCAAGTGGTTATACTATTTGATTCAGGATGGCATGTTGTTCAAGGGTAGTCAATTGTGCATTCCAAGGAGTTCCATGAGGAAAAATCTGATTAAGGAGAAACATAGTGGAGGGATGGTAGGACATTTTGGTCGAAATAACACCATTGCCATTCTTAGAGAACATTATTTTTGGCCTCAAATTTCAACGGATGTGAAGAAGTTTGTATAGAGTTGCCAGGTTTGTCAAGTTGCCAAGGGGTTTAGTCACAATACTAGCCTATATCAGCCATTGCCTATTCCATCAAGGCCATGGGAGGACATAAGTATGGATTTTGATCTTGAATTGCCAAGGACACAAAGGGGTAATGACTCAGTATTCATGGTGGTTGATAGGTTCTCCAAAATGGCACATTTCATTCCATGCCACAAAACTCATGACAATGTCCATATTGCAGACTTGTTTTTCAAAGAGGTGGTAAGACTACATAGTCTTCCAAGGAGCATAGTTTCTGATAGAGATACTAAATTTTTCAGGTATTTCTGGAGGATATTGTGGAAAAAGTTGAGAACAGACTTGAAATTCAGTTCCATGCATCACCCACAAACCGACAGACAAACAGAAGTGGTAGCAATTTTCTGAGATGCTTAGTTGGGGATAAGCCCAAGGGATGGGATTTGATTCTACCACAAGCAAAGTTTTCTTATAATAACTCTATAAACAGGAGTACTAGAAAATCACCATTCCAAATTGTATATGGGAGTAGCCCAAGGACTGTACCAGAGCTGAGGAAGATAGAACAAAGGGAGAGGACAAGTGCTAAAGCTGAGGAATTTGCTAAACATATCAAGCGTCTACATGAGGAGGTCCAAGCACACATTACCAAGATGAATCAAGAGTATAAAGCTAGGTCTAATCAAAGGAGAAGACATAAGGAATTCCAAGTAGGGGATCTAGTCATGGTGCACTTACGAAAAGAAAGATTTCCAGCCGGTACTTACAACAAGCTGAAAATGAAGAAATTTGGCCCCTGCAAAATTTTGAAGAAACATGACTCAGGAAATGCATATGAAGTGGAGCTGCCAGATGGTATTCACATTTCTCCCATTTTCAACATTGCAGATTTAACAGAGTATCATGATGATAGTGCAGATGAGGAGCTGGTGTTAGAGCCATGTCCAGTTCCTGGTTCTAAGAAGGAGGAGATAGAAGACATTCTAGATCATCGTGTGGGTAGGAGTACCAGAAATAGGCAATATGAAGAGTATTTGGTCAAATGGAAAGGATGACTGATCGAGGACTCAACTTGGATTTCAGTAGCTGAGGTTTCCCATTTGGGATTTCCTCTACCATTCATAAAGTGACAGGGTCACTTTTCAATCTACCCTGGGTGTCTGATGCAGGAGCATCCAGAGGTATAAGGGAAATCCTATGTCACCCAAAAAAATGTACCTAGACTTAGTTTCTGTTAAATGTGTTTTCATTTTTAGATACCCATTTGGGTCAAATAAAGGTTCCAACTCTCACAGTTTCACTATCAGTGTGCTAGAAAATCCCAAAAAAATAGGAACATGTAATTGGGCCATCATTTTGGTGAACTAGAATGTGTGAATTGGCCAAATGAATGTAATTATAATTTAGAGCATTCCAAAAAAAGAATCAGGTCAAAAGGCCCCACGGTTTGAAAGTTATTGCAGTTTTTTAGGTTTTGGAGACCTCCTAAGAATTCTTCAAAGTTAGTTAGGGGCATTAAATGACCTCAAAAAGGGCCAAAAAATGGGGGAAAAGAAAAGCTTTTCCATAGGGCTATAGAGCGCTTTGAGAGCTTTCCAAAAATGTAAACAATTCGTCAATCAGAGCTACGGTTCAAAAGTTATGCCTCTTGTAAGTTCGGTTACCATTTTTGGATTCTTCTAGATTTGCACTGACTTCTAACGCAGCTTCTGGAACCTTCTATTTGGTCGGTGGATGCCTACTAGCACTTTCTAGAATGTACTCCTAGTCCCTAACCCTCTAGGGTCTATTTAAGGAGATTTCTTGCATTGTAAAAGGCAGTTCGGAGTGGAGTTTGAGAAGAGGTACTGAAAGGAGAAATTATCTCCACATTTATACTATTGTAAGCCCTTGGGGCATGTTTTGAAGTTTATTTTCCCTGTACTATTTTCCTAGCTTATTTTCTCAGTTAATATAATTTCCTTTTTCTATTGTGTCCATTCTTTTCTTGGGTTGTGTCCCGATCACTTTCTCGATTACATAGTAGGGTCCTACATGTCATTGTGTGCCTCTGGGAATTAGATGTCGATTTTGTGATTGGATCCTTTGAGTTAGTATACTTTTAGGATTCTTGGACATTTAGAGATTTATTCTATGTGTTTTTGGATAGCATGTTTGGGACTTGAGATTATCACCTCAGCATGGTGGGAGTGGACCACTTAGGTACCACGTGGTAGGGTGGTAGTGTTTTTCGACTCTTATCATATGAGATTCATTAAGACATCGTGGCTGATGTGTCCTTCATGATGGTGAATATGTATCCTTTCATGTGATTATCTTTACTTTGATGTACCATGGATTAGAATAGGATGATGTACCTTATTCCACATATGTATATTCTTTTAAGCTTTTCATACCCTGTGACATGTACAGTGGATGATTGAGCATTTGGAATGTAATGTATAAACATTGGACTTATAATTATTATTTCATGTGGTTGTTATATTTGATGGATTCAATAATGTTAGTTGATTTAGATGTAATTCAATGTTAAGGGATCCTTAAATAATGTAATCTATTATGTATGTTATGTTTACTTTTAGATGGACATTGCTATTGCTTCTGTTATGGTGCATAAGTTATATGTGATATTTACTTTCATGTTTTAAAAAAAAAAAATGCTACCAAACTTAGTGAAATTCTAGGTTAATTCTTTTGATCCCTTGGCGGGGCATTACATTTGGTATCAGACCCCGAGTTTCTACATTGGAAGCTCTAGGTATTTTGGAACAACTAGAACTTTGAACTATTAAGTTTATCTCTTCAAACTTGAAACTAGGTGAACTGAAATAGAACTTGAACTGTTACTTGTATATTCTTCATACTTCAACACTTAGTTTCAAAATTGGAAATTTTACTTAAACCTAAACATAGACAAACTAAAATTGAACTTGTTTATTGCGAACATTTTTCTTTTGATTGTAATAGTACTTTGTACTATTTTAGGATGGTATTTGTGACTAGATCTTCTGTTAGAGGCCATGGTAGAGGCTGAGGTAGAGGCCGTGGTCATGGCAGAGCTATCAGTGTCTGTGAGTCTGCCCATGAGGGATCTGCTCATGAAGAGAGAAGAGGAGAGCATTGCTAGTAGGTAGTAGGAAGAGAGCCATTGAGAGGACCAAGTTGAGTCTGAAGAGGTTGGTTTGAGACAAATGATGCAGACTATTTTAGAACGTCTACCTCCTATTCAAGAATAGCCCAAAGCATATCAAAAAAAATGAGAGCATAGATCCAGATCTAGGAGTCCTCGAAAGGATCGTCAGAGATCCATTGTGTCCACTCAGATGAAGGATCTTTCAAGATCCAAGGTTAAGCCTCTAAATGGGCAAGGTTTTGGTTATGTGGCTAAGCAGTGGCTTATTTCCCTTGACAGGATTTTCACCCTGCAAGATTTTGATAGAAATGTTAAGGCAAGATTTGCGATCATTAATTTAGAGAATTTTAGAGCCACTTGGTGGACAATTGAGAAGATGAAGCTTGGAATCGATATGAGTAGTGTCACATGGGAACTATTCTTAACGAGATTTTGTGAACGATTCCTACCAGAGGAATAGAAATAGCAAAGGGAAGACGAATTTCATAATCTCAGATAGTACACTATGTCAGTGACCGACTATGAGCATAAGCTTGTCTTTTCAAGGATTCAGTGAAAATTCAGCTCAGTAGACACAACACTTTATTAGGGGTTTGAACAACCGTATAATTGGAGGTGTTAAGGTATTTGAGCCAAAAAACCTCAAGGATGCGGTACGAAGAGCTATCCTTATTGAGAAAACTGTCAACCTTGGTCAAGGAGGTTTTGTAGGAGTGCCAACAGCATCAGGATCTAAAGGCAACTACAATTCAGGTAGTAACAAGAAGTCTTATTTTTCTAAGGGGAAACAGTATCAGTAGTAGCCTCAGTAGACACAACAACAGAAGGGATCAAATTCTCAGGCTCAAGGTTGTGGTAAAGGTTCTAATTCCAAGAAAAACTACAATATTCAAAGCAATAAACAAAATCAGCCAAATTAGCCAGCTTAGAGCACACAGTCTTTTGTTAGTAGGTATAGTCGTCAGCAATCAAATATACCACCTATGGGTAGAGGATCTCGAAGAAACACATAATTTTTTTCATGTTGATGGATTGGACATTATCTAGCTCAGTGTCCATAGCAAGCACCCCAATTTTTAGGACCTAGGCCTATAGTTTCAGAGCCTACAGTTGGTGATGCAGGTAGAGCTCATAGAGTATTTGTAGTAGTTGATCACCATCAGGTAGATCATTAGGGAATAGTGGTTGAGACCACAGGTGCTATTCGAGGTATATCTCTTTCAGTATTGTTTGATTCAGGAGCTACAGACTCATTTATTTCACCATCTATAGTTTCTAGGTTTAAGCAAGATGCGGTGAAGCAAGTTCAAGGTTGGCAAGTGGAGCTAGCCTTAGGCATTAAGGTCTACATAGATTCTATAGTTCATAAGTGTGGGCTTAGCTTAGGAAGATTTGATACTACAGTGGATCTTCGAGTCATACCCCTTGGTTCCTATGATGTGGTTTTAGGCATGGATTGGCTTGGATCTCATAGAGCTAGTATAGATTGCAGGAAGAAGACTATTATGTGCCAAGACGACCATGGGAATGATGTGAAGATATTTGGGATACTGAGGCCTATATCTCTGCGGATGATTTCTACTATGCAATTGAAGCAAATTTTTCGTAAGGGATGTCAGATATTTGTTGTTATGGTAAATAATCTTGATGAGGAAGATCCTATGAGGAAGACTTTAGATCACCCAATTTTGTAGGAGTATGCAGATGTGTTTCCAAGTGACTTTTCAGGCATGCCTCCAAAGAGGGACATTGATTTTAGTATTGATCTAATTCCTAGAGTGGAGCCTATCTCTAAAGCTCCTTATCACATGACTACATAGGAATTGGGTGAGTTACATCTTCAGCTTGAGGAACTTCTAGCCAAAGGGAGCATTCGACCTACTGTATCACCATGGGGAGCTCCAGTGCTCTTTGTGAGGAAGAAAGATAGTTCTTTGCAGCTTTGTATTGATTACAGACAGTTGAATAAGGTGAATATTAATAATAGTTATCCTCTGCCTAGGATTGATGACTTATTTGATCATATCAAGGGAGCTATAGTGTTCTCCAAGATTGACCTTATGTCAAGATACCACCAGCTTCACATTAAGGAAGCTGATATTCACAAGACCACTTTTCAAACTTTCTATGGGCATTATGAGTTCACAGTGGTACCTTTTGGGTTGACTAATGCTCCATTGATTTTCATGAGTTTTATGAATGGTGTGTTTCGATCTTATCTGGACAGGTTTGTACTTGTGTTTCTTGATGACATATTGATATATTCTAAGACTCAAAAGGAGCATGAGGAACACCTGCAGTTGGTATTGTTGTATTTGAGGGACAATTAGCTTTATGCCAATGTAGCTAAGTGTGAATTCTTCAAATCAGAGATTAGAAATTTAGAGCATGTCATTTCAGGTGATGGTATTTTAGTGGATCCTGCAAAGATTTAGGTGATAATAGATTGGCCTATACTGACTAATGTATAAGAGATTTGTAGTTTCATGGGCCTAGCTGGTTCTTATCGCAAATTTTTCCAAAAATTCTCTAAGATAGCACATCCTATCACTTCTCTTTAGAGGAAAGGAAAGAAGTTCATATGGATAGAGAGATGTGAGGAAGCTTTTCAGAAGCTCAAGGAACTTTTGACTAGTGCATCGATTTTAGCCACACTTGATCAAGAAGGTGATTTCATGGTGTGTACAAATGCTTCTCTTGAAGGGATTGGGGTAGTGTTGATGCAGAATGGATGGGTGAATGTGTATGAATCACACAAGCTCAAGGATCATGAGCTAAATTATCCTACGCATGATCTTGAGTTAGCAACAGTAGTTCATGCTTTGACAAGGTGGAGACACTTCTTGTTGGGGCACAAATTTGAGCGACACAGTGATCATCATAGTCTTCTATACATTTTCACTCAGCCTAATTTGAATATTGGCCAGAGATGATGGATGGAATTTCTATGCGAGTATGATTTTGAGGTTAAGTACATTCAGGGAAAGGAGAATGTGGTGGCAGATGCTTAGAGTCACAGGAGACATGTGGTATCATCTATGACTCTTAGTGTGGATTTGAGGAGTCAGATTCTTCAGGCACTTCCTATAGATTCTTGGTATCAGGAAGTGTGTAGAGAGATAGATTCAGGAAGACCTTTGGAAGGTAGGTTTTTAGGTTACGTTCGAGAATCAGATGATCTTTTGAGACATTTGGGGAGGATTTATGTGCCATTACTAGATGATCTTTGCACCTTGATTCTAGCAGAAGCCCATCGTACACCTTACTCAGCACATCTAGGTGTCAAGAAGATGCATGCTGATTTGAGACATTTGTTCGTTTGGTCTGGGATGAAGCGAGATATTGCTAATTTTGTGGCTAGGTGTCTTGAGTGTCAAAGGGTTAAGGTAGAACACCAGCACTCAGCTAGACTTTTGTAGCCAAATCTCATTCCTTCTTGGAAGTGGGATATCATCTCCATGGATTTTATTGTAGGATTACCTATGACTATTCATCGTCATGATGCTATCATGGTCGCCGTTGATCGGTTGACTAAGTTGGCGCATTTTTCACCGATCAAATGTTCCTACACAGCAGCTTCCGTAGCTAATGTCTTCATGCGTGACATTGTGAGATTACATGGTATTCCTAGAAAGATCATTTATGACAGGGATCCTGTATGCACATCCAAATTTTGGATATCGTTGCAGCACGAGCTTGGAGCGCAATTAAACTTTAGTTCGGCATATCATCTAGAGACTAATGGTCAAACAAAGAGGGAAAATTAGGTTTTGGAGGATATGCTATAGATGTATGTGATGGATAGGGAGACACATTGGGAGGACTATCTCTACCTAGTTGAGTTTTCTTACAAAAACGGGCATCATAGTTCTATTGGCATGGCACCATTTCAAGCATTATATGGACATCCTTGTCGTACACCATTGAGTTTGGACAACCTTGAGGATTGCATCCTGTTGGGTCCCAAGATGCTTCATGATATGGAACAATAGGTAGTGTGTATCTATGAGCACTTGGTTATGGCACAGGATAGGCAGAAAATGTATGCTAATGCTCATACGATAGATAAGCAGTTTGTTGTGGGTGATAAGGTTCTCTTGAGAGTCTGTTCACAAAAGAGTCTGATTCGATACGGAAAGGGTTCTAAGCTAGCACCTCACTTTGTGGGAGCATTCAAAATTCTTAAGAGGATTGGCCCAATTGCTTATTGTTTTAGTGCTTCGGCAGTATATTCCTGATATTGTACATGTTCTTGATTGGAATGCGTTGTAGGTAGAGGATGGGTAGCTAGCTTTGGAGCCAGTTCATATTTTGGAGCCACGAGAGTTGATGCTCAGGGGTCAAACCATCAAGCAGGTAAGGGTCCAATGGGACCCTATTAATGATTCTTCAGCTACATGGGAGGATGACTCTAGATTACGAGAATTATATCCCTACCGGTTTGTAGGCTTCCAAGAGTAAACATAATCCAAGGGGGGGTGGATGTAGTTTCTGCCCTCGTTCACATCTTTTTTGGACATTGTTGTTGTTTCTATCAAACTATGTTAGACTAGCCTTATGTTGATGGATTAGTGGTATTGTTTTAAGACTATCAAACATTATGTTATGGATTCAGTTGGTATATGATGAGATCATTTAGACTTTACATTTCATGTATCCATGATGATCATTACATTGCTTTCAGTTAGTGATGATGATTAGTTAGATGGTTATTATCTCATGTGTTTTTATTATGGATACTTACCCCATACTTGCATGTGTATGGTGTGCATGTTTGTTTATATTGTATGGCATTTCTGATATGGTTAAGGAACGGAGTCATAGTCACCTACTAGTCAGGATCTACATGATGCACCACTTCTTGCCATTGCGTATTTAGCTTAGCATTATATATATTGGATGTACATGCATGGTTTTTATGCAGGTTGTAGGTATTGGGTATCAACTTCCCTGAATTGCCAGGATGAGCGTACCCTATTATACTATCTCATTGATAAGAGAAGGGAGATAAATTCTCAATTCCAAATCCCAAACCTTTAAACCATTTGTCCTAGTGAGGTAGGACAAGTATCTCGATATTTTACCCACCGAATTTCTCGGATGACATATTTCGTGATTTTAACCCTTCAGACTGATTTTGTGTGAATTGCTCTATGATGGGTTTTCATATTTTATCTTGGAGGTCTATGGTAAATTTTCTATTAATTAAGCCTTAATAAATAGATTTAATTAATAAATTAATTATTTGAGAAAATTAATATAAAATATCATGATCTTTCATATTTTGATTATAATTAATTAAATGAGAATTAATTGAGGAAAAAGAATTAAATAAAAGAAAATCAAAAATTAAAAAGTAATAATAATTATAAAATAATAATAAAGTAATAAATAAATAATAATAATAAAAGTTATAAAAAATAAAATGAAAGTTATAAAAATTTAAATAGAAACTATGTAAAAAGTAAATTAGAGTTATAAGCTTGCCTAGGAGTTAACACAACTTTTCTATTTCTCTTATGTCAACAACACGGGAGTTAGTGCATCAATTAAGCACATGGTGTCTACAACCTAATGACACATCTAGAAGGTTGGAAAAGACACATGCTTAGTTGGTGACACCTTCTAGCTATTTCTAGAGATATTCTAGGTGTTTCTTGAGAGCTCTTTATATTCAGGTGTTCTTAGAAGCTTTGACATAGCGTTTGGAGAGCATTTGGAGCATTGGAGGACTTGAAAACTTTGAAGAAGGAAGGAGCTTACTCTGCAGGTTTTCTGAGGAAGAGCGAATTAGCATCAAAATCTGGGTAGATTCTTGTGATTTTATTTATGCTATTTCCACATCTTGCATTTGCTCTCTTCTTCATGTCTTCCATATGTCTTTTGAGGATTTTCTTATTTAAATTGTATCAATTTTCAATATGCGTAGTTAAAATTGATTATATGCATAGATCTGAAAAGAACATGGGGCTAGGGTTTAAATTGTAGCCAAATCCATTAGAAAACTAATGTGTAAATTTAGAGATCAAATAGCTTATAGGGAAAATTTTGAAAATTGGAATTTTTAAATAAACTGTGTATATACATGTTTATATTCTGTGATATTTGATAAACTCTATGTGTATATATATAAACATATATATGCACACTTATATATATATATACATACATATGTATATATACATATATAATTATTAATTAAAAATTGAATGATATCATACCATTGATTGAATATGTTTTAAAAATGTTATTCAAGAATAACTTTGTTAAAAATCGAAATCGCGTATATTAAACGCTGAATGAGATCACTTATGCAATTTAAAAAGAAGAAATATATAATAGTAGGGGGGAACGAGACCCGCACCCCCATACCCACTACGGTTGCAGTGTACCTACTGTCGCAGGTACTACGACGGTAGGGGTACACAGTACCCACTGACGTCGCAAGCCCTGTGACTGTAGGGTCTTGCATACCGCCGGTGGAACACATTTAAATATATTTTTTTGTATAGAAGTCAATTCATGTTATAAATGAAATCAAATTTTTATTGTTAATAAATTTTCATATGTTATATTGTATCAATCAAAATTATTGTAATTCAATTTTATAAAATTCAATAATAATAATTATTTATATATTTATATATGTATGTGTGAGTGTGTGTGTGTGTGTGTGTGTGTGTGTGTGTGTGTGTGTGTGTGTGTGTGTGTGTGTGTGTAGTATGTAAATATGTTATTAATTAATTGGAATTATTATACAATTGATGAATGAGTTATATCAAAGGTTCATTTTTATAATGGTGAACTCTTCTATATTATTCAACTATTAAGATTTAATTGTTTTAAATTATTAAACAAAGTATATGGAATTTAATTGGTAGTTTGGTGGGGGACGTTTTCAAACAAATATTATAATTGGAAGATGGATTTTAGACCTATTAAGGAAAAATTTTATCCATTCATTCTCCAAACTTGGAAACATAAACTAAGACCTCCACATTTAATTAAAGTATGTAAATTTAGCAAAACCAAAACATGTGTTTGCATTGTGTATTCTTTATGCTATTGTTTTGGGTTTTGGGTTGACTAGTGTTGACCAGTTATGAGACATCTACTAGAGGCTTGGGGGTTATGTGATTGTGATGTCATGATGATGTTTTAATCTTGATCTTTATAAACCCAACCATGGTTATGTAATGGAATGCTCTATGTAATGGTTATAATTACTGATTGTTATAGTTTAGATACTTATGTATGAGACACTTGACTTAACCATTTTTTATTCATCGATCAGTTATCCTTGATTATTTTCTAGTCACCATGATGGGACTGAAATGTGGATTTACTCTTGATGATGTCATGATGTGACATGCTTGACTCAACCATTTTGGAGTCTTCAATCAGTATGATTGAGATATATTTTGGTTATTGAGAACCAATGGATACTTTTGATTATCATTGATACTTCAGTTGGCAATAGAGAGCTGTTGTGATCATGATTTTCTATGGATGCTCGCTCATGGAGATTTGATGCTTTTATGCATATTTGATGTTGTTATTATGGATTATCTTTTGTGATTTTGATATTTTATGATTCCATGAGCTTAGGGTAGGTTATCTGCATGTAGTGTCGGGAAGTGGCTTGCAATGGGGCCGAGGCCTTAAGAGGCAGCCAAGGTAACTCATTGTAAGTTGGTTTAAAAGTGAAAACATTCATACCTAATACTAACTGAATGAACCTAAAAAGTTAAGTTTTTTGTTCTCACCCATGCCTCGAGTGCTTGTAAAGACTGGGATGGGAGTAGAGAGAACACATCGTTGCGACCTTGCATTCCATAGTATACCTTGTCAGTATGAGAGGATACAAGTGGCTGCATGAGGATTAGTATGAATCCATGGAGTTTAGCTAACTGCCAAGGTAACTTGTACATGATATATGCGATGACACTTTCCCACTTGCATAGTAGGTTCCTACATGTCATTTTGTGGCTATGGAAATTAGATGTTGGTTTTGTGATTGGAACATTTGAGTTAGTATACTTTTAGCATTCCTGGACTTTTAGAGATTTATGCTATGTGTTTTTGGATAGCCTGTTTGGGACTTGAGATTATCTCCTCAACATGGTGGGAGTGGACCACTTATGTACCACGTGGTCAGGTGGTAGTGTTTTTCCACTCTTATCATTTGAGATTCATTAAGACATCGTGGCTGATGTGTGCTTCATGATGGTGAATATGTATCTTTTCATTGATGATAAGCATATGTTAGATGATGTTATCTTATGCTTTTATTTGCATGTTAGATTACTTTATGCATATGATATAGTATATGTTTGGAGTGACATTCCTACTATGTTGATACCAATGATCTCTTCGATTATTTGGAATGTTACGCACAGAGGGATGGCTAGGGCCCACGATGGTCTAATGATGCTATTAGGGTTGGGAGGAACTATGCACTTAGTTTATTATGTTTGATCTTTTATGATGGATATTTATATCTTCTATGATGATGTATCATGTGAGACATGTGATTATCTTTACTTTGATGTATCATGGATTAGAATAGGATGATGTACCTTATTCCACATATGTATATTCTTTTAAGTTTTTCATACCCTGTGACATGTATAGTGGATGATTGAGCATTTGGAATGTAATGTATAAACATTGGACTTATGATTATTATTTCATGTGGTTTTTATATTTGATGGATTCAATAATATTAGTTGATTTAGATGTAATTCAACGTTAAGGGATCCTTAAAGAATGTAATCTGTTATGTATGTTATGTTTACTTTTAAATGGACATTGCCATTGCTTCCATTATGGTGCATAAGTTATATGTGGTATTAACTTTCATGTTTTTAAAAAAAAAAATGCTACCAAACTTAGTGAAATTCTAGGTTAATTCTTTTGATCCCTTGGCAGGGCATTACATTTGGTATCAGAGCTCGAGTTTATACATTGGGAGCTCTGGGTATTTTGGAACAACTAGAACTTTGAAATATTCAGTGTATCTCTTCAAACTTGAAACTAGGTGAACTGAAACAGAACCTAAACTGTTACTTGTATATTTTTCATACTTCAACACTTAGTTTCAAAACTTGAAATTTTACTTAAACCTAAACATAGACAAACTAAAATTGAACTTTTGTATTGCAAACATGTGTCTTTTGATTGTAATAATACTTTGTACTATTGTAGGATGGTATCTGGGACTAGGTCTTTTGTTAGAGGGCATGGTAGAGGCCGAGGTAGAGGTTGTGGTCATGGCAGAGCTATCAGTGTCCATGAGTTTACCCATGAGGGATCTGCTCATGAAGAGAGCAGAGGAGAGTACACTAGTAGGCAGTAGGAAGAGAGTTGTAGAGAGGACCAAGCTGAGTCTGAAGAGGTTGGTTTGAGACGGATGATGCAGACTATTCTAGAACATCTACCTCTTTTTCAAGAACAACCCAAAGCACATCAAACAAAACAAGAGCATAGACCTAGATCTAGGAGTCCTCAAAAGGATCGTCAAAGATGCATTGCATCCACTCAGATGAAGGATCTTTCAAGATCCAAGTTTAAGGCTTTCAATGGGCAAGGTTCTGTTTACGTGGGCAAGCAATGGCTTATTTCCCTCGACATGATTTTTTCCATGAAGGATTTTGACAGCAATGTTAAGGAAAAATTTGCAATCACTAATTTAGAGAATTTTTGGGCCACTTGGCAGACAATTGAGGAGAAGAAGCTGGGAATCAATATGAGCAGTGTCACGTGGGAACTATTTTTAGAGAGTTTCTATGAATGATTCCTACTAGAGGAATTGAAATAGCAAAGGGAAAGTAAATTTCATAATCTAAGATAGTACACTATGTCAGTGACTGAGTATGAGCGTAAGTTTTATGAGCTCATGTCTTTTTTAGTATTCAATGAAAATTCAGCTCAGTTGACACAACACTTTATTAGGGGTTTGAACAATTGTATAATTGGGGGTGTCAAGGTATTTGAGCCAGAAAATTTCAAGGATGCGGTACGTCGAGCTATCCTTATTGAGCAAAGTGTCAACCTTGGTCAAGGAGGTTTGTAGGAGCGCCAGTAGCTTCAAGATCTAAAGGCAACTACAATTCAGGTGGTAACAAGAAGTCTTCTTTTTCTAAGGGGAAACAGTATCAGCAACCGTCTTAGTAGATGCAACAATAGAAGGGATCAAATTCTCAAGCTCAAGGTGGTGGCAAAGGTTCTAATTCCAAGAGCAACTGCAATACTGAATGCAATAAACAAAATCTACCCAATTAGCCAGCTCAGAGTAGCCAATCTTTTGTTAACAGGAACAGTCATCAGCAATCAAATGTACCACCTATGGGTAGAGGATCTAGTAGAAATACATAATGTTTTTTATGTGGACAGATTGGAAATTATGTAGCTCAGTGTCCACAGTGAGCACCTCAATTTTTAGGACCTAGGCCTACAGTTTCAGAGCCTACAGTTGGTGATGCAGGTAGACCTCATAGATTATTTGCAACAGTTGATCACCATCAGGTAGATCATAAGGGAATAGTGGTTGAGACCATAAGTGCTATTCGAGGTATATCTCTTTCAGTATTGTTTGATTCAAGAGCTACAGATTCATTTATATCACCATCTATAGTTTCTAAGTGTAAGCTGGATGCGGTGAAGCAAGTTCAAGGTTGGCAAGTGGAGCTAGCCTCAGCATTAAGGTCTCCATAGATTCTGTAGTTCATAAGTGCGGGCTTAGCTTTGGAAGCTTTGATACTACAGTGGATCTTCGAATCATTCCCCTTGGTTCCTATGATGTGGTTTTAGGCATGGACTGGCTTGGATCTCATAGAGCCAGTATAGATTGCAGGAAGAAGACTATTATGTGCCAAGATGACCATGGGAATGATGTGAAGATAGTTGGGATACCGAGGCCTAAATCTCTGTGGTTGATTTCTGCTATGCAATTGAAGCAAAGTTTCCATAAGGGATGTCAAATATTTGTTGTTATGGTAAATGATCTTGATGAGGAAGATCCTATGAGGAAGACTTTAGATAACCCAATTTTATAGGAGTACGCAGATATTTTTCCAAGTGAGATTCTAGGCATGCCCCCAAAGAGGGACATTGATTTTAGTATTAATCTAATTCTTGGAGTGGAGCCTATCTCTAAAGCTCCTTATCACATGACTACACAGGAATTGGGTGAGTTACGTCTTCAGCTTGAGGAACTTCTAGCCAAAGGGAGCATTTGACCTAGTGTATCACCATAGGGAGCTCCAGTGCTCTTTGTGAAGAAGAAAGATGGTTCTTTGTTCCTTTGTATTGATTATAGACTGTTGAATAAGGTGACTATTAAGAATAGGTATCCTCTGCCTAGGATTGATGACTTATTCGATCAGATCAAGGGAGCTATAGTATTCTCCAAGATTGACCTTAAGTTAGGATACCACTAGCTTTGCATTAAGGAAGCTGATATTAACAAGACTTCTTTTCAAACTTGCTATGGGCATTTTGAGTTCACAATGGTACCTTTTGGGTTGACTAATGCTCCATCGATTTTCATGAGTTTGATGAATGGTGTGTTTTGATCTTATCTGGACAGGTTTGTACTTGTGTTTCTTGATGACATATTGATATATTCTAAGACTCAGAAGGAGCATGAGGAACACCTATGGTTGGTATTGTAGTGTTTGAGGGATAACCAGCTTTATGCCAATGTAGCTAAGTGCAAATTCTTCAAATTGAAGATTTGGTATTCAGGGCATGTCATTTTAGGCAATCGTCTTTTAGTGGATCTTGCAAAGATTCAGGCGATAATAGATTGTCCTACACCGGCTAATGTATCTGAGATTCATAGTTTCATGGGCCTAGCTTGTTATTATTGCAGATTTGTCCAAAACATCTCTAGGATAGCACATCCTATCACTTCTCTTCAGAGGAAAGGAAAGAAGTTCGTATGGACAGAGAGATGTGAGGAAGCTTTTTAGAATCTCAAGGGGCTTTTGACCAGTACATCAATTTTAGCCATACCTAATCTAGAAGGTGATTTCATCGTGTGTACAGATGCTTCTCTTGAAGGGATTGGGGTAGTGTTGATGCACAATGGATGGGTGATTGCATATGAATCATGCAAGCTCAAGGTGCATGATCTTGAGTTAGCAGCAGTAGTTCATGCTTTAATAAGGTGGAGACACTTCTTGTTGGGGCACATATTTGAGCTACACAGTGATCATCATAGTCTTCAGTACATTCAGTGAAAGGAGAATGTGGTGGTAGATGCTTTGAGTCGCAAGAGACATGTGGTATCATCTATGACTCTTAGTGTAGATTTGAGGAGTCAGATTCTTTAGGCACTTCCTAAAGATTCTTGGTATCAGGAAGTGTGCAAAGAGATAGATTCAGGAAGACCATTGGAAGGTAGGTTTGTAGGTTATGTTCAAGAATTAGATGGTCTTTTGAGACATTTGGGGAGGATTTATGTGCCATTACTGGATGAGCTTCGCACCTTGATTCTAGCAGAAGCCCATCATACACCTTACTCAACACATCTAGGTGTCAAGAAGATGCATGCTGATTTGAGACGTTTGTTCTTTTGGTCTTGGATGAAGCGAGATATTGCTGATTTTGTGTCTAGGTGTCTTGAGTGTCAAAAGATTAAGGTAGAACACCAGCACTCATCTGGACTTTTGCAGCCAAATCTCATTCCGTCTTGGAAGTGGGATATCATCTCCATGGATTTTATTGTAGGATTACCTATGACTGTTTGTCATCATGACGCTATCATGGTCACTGGTGATCAGTTGACTAAGGTGGCACATTTTTCACCAATCAAGTCTTCCTACACAGTAACTTTTGTAGCCAATGTCTTCATGCGTGACATTGTGAGATTACATGGTATTTGATGGACACAATAGAAAAGGGAAATTGTATTAACTGAGAAAATAAGCTAGTACAAATAGTACAAAGAAAATAAATTTCAAAACATGCCCTAAGGGCTTACAATACTATAAATGTGGAGATAATTTCTCCTTTTAGTACCTCCTCTTAAACTCCACTCCGAACTGCCTTTTACAATGCCAGAAATCTCCTTAAATAGACCCCAAAGGGTTAAGGACTAGGAGTACATTCTAGAAAGTTCTAGTAGGCATCCACCAACCAAATAGAGAGTTCTAGAAGCTATGTTAGAAGTCGGTGCAAATCTAGAAGAATCCAAAAATGGTAACCGAACTTCCAAGAGGCACAACTTTTGAACCGTAGCTCTGATTGACGAACTGTTTACATTTTCAGAAAGATCTTGAAGTGCTCTATAGCCCTATGAACCAACTTTGCTCATCCCTCATTTTTTGGCCCTTTTCAAGGTCATTTAATGGCCCTAACCTAACTTTGAAGCATTCTTAGGAGGTCTCTGAAACCCGAAAAACTGCAATAACTTTCAAACCGTGTGGCCTTTTGACCTAATTCTTTTTCTGGAATGCTCTAAATCACAATTACATTCATCTGACCAATTCACACCTTCTATGTCACCAAAATTATGGCCAAATTGCATGCTCCTATTTTTTTGGGATTTTCTAGCACACTGATAGTTGAACTATGAGAGTTGGTACCTTTATTTTACCCAAATGGGTGTCCAAAAATAAAAACACATGAAATAGAAACTAAGTCTAAGTACATTTTTTTTGGGTGACACAAGATTGCCCTTATACCTCTGGATGCTCCTGCACCATCTTTGTATTGATTTACTTGAACTAATACATTCATATGTGTGAAATTAAAACATAGAAACACCTAAAAGATCTGAACTATCTATTTTATCTTCATCATTATTGTTCATACAAGAGAATTTTACTAAATAAAATGTGGTGTCACAATATTGGGAATACATCAAAACTAGAACCAAGACATGGTATCACAATAGTGAGTGGTTTATCTCCAAAAATTTGAACCAGCCCTTATAATGAATGAGAGAAAGAAAGATATAGGAGAAGCGTGAATTCTTGGATTTGTTGTGAAGATGACATGTTTCCACTTGAAAAACCTCTACTAACAGTGAAAATAATCTCTCCATTCTCTCTTTGGAATTGTATATCAAATAATTAATTAGTTAGGCCTCGAAAACCCATAAATATTTGAGATATTTGATTGAACAAATAACTAATTTCAATGCTAGATCTTAACCCAAGGTAACAAAAAAATTCAGTTAAAATGACCTATTGAAGGCATGAAATCCTTTCTAGAATTTGTTTTATGCTTCAACAAACATCAATGTTTGCCTCCAAACTAATTTTGATGCTCCATGATGAATTATGCTTGTTCCACTAAGAATGATGTAGAAAAAAAAAAGTCTACTTATAACTCGAATTGGGGAAGACCTGCTCAAAAATTGACCCCATATCTACAAAATTCACTTCTTCGTGGTTACAACGGTATACTGCACTACCTATTTTAGACAAAAAATGCACCTATTATGGACATTTGAAATTCATGCTCTTGTTCATGGCTAGAGAATTAAAATGAAAATTTAAAAAAAAATTATATAGTCTGAACTATATAAAAATTTAAAATAATTCAAATCTTTCATTTAATCATGCGTTGAAAATATTTTTAATTTTAATTTTTATATTTATTTCTATTACTTCCCTTGCCACTTGTCAGAATGTCATTCATTGAAATAAAACCATCAAACCAACTAGCCCCACAACTCATTACACATTTCAAATATTTTAAATTTTCACATTCTTGTAGCACCATTAACCTTTTAATTTTGCTTTACGTGCTTACGAGTTTCAACTTTCGAACCTCCTTTACATTCATACACATGTGTATCATTGCAAGCCCATAAAAATTTCTTTATGCCCACATGGGGCACTTCAAATTCCATGACATAGCATATGATCGTAAACCATTAAAATTCTCCTCCCGATCTCATGAAATCATCGTAGGATCAAAGCATTACAATTTGTCTCTCCCGACCATATGGTGGTTGTAACCCCATAGGGCCTTGAATTTTTCTTTCCACTCTTACGAGTCAAAATATGTTGACTTCACATACCACTAGCCTGGTCAAGTGGGTCCCATCATGGGAGGCTTGCCTTCAAAAAGGCTCATCTTAAAGATGCCACTCATATTATGTGTTATTCTATTTAAACATTTAAAAAATCACCCATAGCCAATGTGGGATATTATCTCACATCTCATCCCCATTTTTTCCTTTGGCTGGTGACTTCAAACTTCTCTCTGCTACTTTGAAGAGAGTGTCTTCAATTTTAGATGACAATCTCCAATTTACAAGTTAGCTCTGTTTGCTCCAAGCTAGCAGCTTCTTGTCTTTCATGCATAGGGTCTTCTTTAGACTTCATATAATTTATAGTTTCTTCTTGTGTGGTCTCTTAAGCATGCAACTTTTGAATCTTTGGTGCCATGTTTCTAGAAATCACCTGCTATCTTTTTTGGGTTGTGGCCTCCTTTTTTCTTTGGCATGGACTGCCAGATCTACTGCTAGTTGGTCTTGGCTAGCTCCTTTTCTTCAAATACAAATCTTTGGTCTATGGGTTACCTCTTTTTAAATTGGTGCTTTTTGTGGGCTTCCTTGTGAAGACATCCATAAAAAAGATACCTCTACTACTACTAGTTGCTTGAATATAGATAGCGTGGGAAAAGCTTGATGATTCTTCCTTCATGTAGACCAACCAAATTGTCTTTGGTCTACGACTTCATCCTACTTTCCTTGACATGGTCTTTCTTAGACTAGACAATAACTTTTCATTTTGTGTTTCATTTGAATCTCCATATAGTGTGGGGCTCCTTCATACATGGGCAACTAGTTTTGTTCTAAGGTCAACTTCATCATTTTAACACCTCCCCATCCCCTGAAAACTAACACGATTTGACTTATCTTTTTGTCTTGTGATCAGATATGCAACATCATCATTAGAGTCATCCAATGTATTGAGAAGCCCCTTTCTTGAATGCTTTAAACGTTTGTGATCCTTTTTGCCATGTTTTAGAATAAATTTACTAAGTCCTTCCTTCAATTGTTTCATGTAAGCTTCAAGCTATACTCTTTCTTTAAGCATTTATTTACTTTTAGCTACAGATGTTTCCTTTGCCTCTTTGTTTGCATCACTTGTGATCTTCATGTTTTTAGTCACCGGTGTTAGAAAATTTAATAATCCACTCTCATCTTCTTGACCCTACACTTCAATAGTTTAATCTATCTTGGACTTCCTTGCAAAGGGAACTATTTTCACTTCTGAAAAAATAACATCAACCAAACCTAAGTTTGTAATAGCATTTTTTGTAGCACTTCTGAGTAAGACACTTTTATAATCCTCAAGCAACACTTCTATCTGGTTCCCCAACATAGTATGAATTGGTCGAATCTTATCCATTATGTTGCATATCTCAACAAGCTGAGCAATCACAAGATGGTCTCAAACAGAATAGCCTTTTCCTTTTAAAAGTAAGTAGAAAACTATTAACTGGTAGTAACACAAGAGCATAAGTTTCTTCACGTCCAGATAATCAAGGCCTTCCTTTGTAGCATGTTTTTTTAATGTCATCTTCTCTAGAAAAGGCTAAATATTTCTTAGCTGATCAAGTCCATCTTGGAATTCTAATAGCATTCCAACTAGTTCTGGAGCATCACTCATAACGACTTTCCATCTTCTATTCTTTTGACAAAGCATCTATATCCTTCTTGACATTTACTACAAGATCAACTCTCATAGTCTGGCCAATAATAGATGGCCCATTTAAATTATCTTAGTTTTGCTTCTTTTTCATCACTAGCTCTGACATTACTATCATAATCTATTCTATTGTACTCCCTTAAATTGTGCTCTCTTGAACATTTACCACCATCTTATGATTGGGGCTCATCTTGAATGCTCCCATCATTTAAAATTCATTTTTATTAGCCTTCATGTTTTCATTTAAGTAGAAATTCCTTCTTTATATTTGAGAACTTTGATCACGCATTCAAATAATTTGAATGGTGACAATGTTGATTTAATATTCACAATCACCCATGCCTAAAGAAATTAGTCGGACCTCAAAGTGAGTCTGGCTAAAAATAAAATTTCCTTTCAAACAACTAAATTGCACTAACTAATCATTAATACTCATTTCACTTCTTACCCACAAACTTTAATTTTTTGTTAATAGAGCCTATCTATTGGCTTTAAAAATTGAACCTATCAGATAACTAGCTCTGAAATAAAAAATATTGAATCTCTTTTTTGCACACTTTTACCTTGTCAAATCTCATCTCATGATGAATTCTCAGTCAAAATATATTGACTATCAAATTTTCTTACCTAAAATCACCTACAAGAAAACATGTCAGAAAAACATAAATCACTTTCAGAATATGCTTTGAAAATTGGGCAAATTGATATTTAAGGCCATAAAAAATGAGGCATTGCTTCACTATCACAAGGAGATTAAAGATCTCTGATTTGGGCTCATGATGAATAACATGATACATTTGGCAAGCAGTAAAAGTAGGCTACTCAGAATTGGCAAACTGGGAACAAATGGTAGAAAGTGGTTTTTACAAATGGAATGGACTTGGAAAAGTGTGCAGATGGATTTGTCAAGACTTCAAAATTGGCACACTTGAAGCATTTTTAGAGTACAATGTAATGGTACAATCCATTTGGTCTCACCTATCATGGATTTCAAGATATCACAACATGAATAGGGACACTGATCAATCTACTCCTTTTGACACTAGTTAAAAGTCAGAAATTGCATTTGGAATCATGTTTGAAAACTGATCATACGGATTCTTCATAAGCCGAAACTTGAAAGATAACAAGTCTTTAACCTCTTTAATGTAATACAAATGGAATTTTAACAATTCAATCAACTAGGTTAAAGTTATAACAAGTCAAGCATTGCTTCCTAGAATTCAGAACAATTCATATTAACATGACATCTGTAAATGACCAACTTTGACAGATCCAAAACCTAGTCAAGTGGATTCAAAATGACTCAAAATCTAGAACATAGGCTCTTTATTATGGACACTAGGAATTCCCAAAGTGGCAAGTCATGAAACATTACTGGGCGTGAGATATTTAGTTGTAAACACAACCTCTTCTCGCTATTTGACACTTAGGTGAAAGTGCAGATTTGTAAACTACACAAAACAAGATTTCACAAAATGTCTTGGAATGTCAGTTTATCATCATGGAATGAGTGGATATGCTAAATGGAAGGTTTTAGAAACATCAAACACCTTACGGGCCTCAAATGGGTAGTTGGGCACATGTGCACAAAAAGTATTCATAGGGGGCTCAATGTGATTCAAAATTTGAAATAGACACTCAAAATGGGAATGCAATTTCGAGTGCCAACACTAGGCATAGCAACCATAGTGATCTTGGCCAACACTATCACCTTTGAAAGCTCAACAACAACAAAATTTTAACTCGGTAACCATAGTGAAAGTTTTAATACTTGCCAACTGTTGGAATTCTTTAGAATAACTAAGAGAAGGGGTGAATTAGTTATCCATGGTTGAGATGTAAAATTAAAAATTTTCACAACTTATTGAACCCATATCCATAAATAATTTTCATCATGCACACATGCATTGTATCATATAATCACTTAAACTTGTATGTTACTATCAAATGAACTTTAAAGAAATGTAAGCATGAAACATAATAGATTCAATAACACATTTGACAAAATTATTTAATGTGGAAACCCAATTTGAGGAAAACCACCAGTAACATTCTATTCATTCTTAGTCTTATGAAGTGACACCCTATGAAAATCCAACCCTATTAAAGGTTACAATGCACACTATTAAATGTGGCCTAGTTAAAGGATTGCAATCACCCTGTTGGGAGTGAGCCTTATTAGAAGACTTTTGATTATTCACTTTGAGTGTCACCGAGTTAAAGGATTTACAAATGACTATTAGGTCAACCTTAATCTAAAGGATTTATCCTAGATTGGTACCAATGATTAGAATGTAACAGTAAGGATTGATCTAATAACAACTTATAACACACATGTAGATTACAGATCTTCGTTTCTATCCTCCCTTCTACTTGGATTTTAGACACTTCAATTCTGAGAACTTGTTCACCTTTCAAGCATCCATACCATTGAGCCTTCTTCCTTTGCTTTCCAATGCAATATCTTCTCTTGGGTTATTAAATAAAGCATTACCATAAACTCATTGTCTTCCTTAGGTTCTTGCATATGCCAACCTTTGCTTCTTACCAACCATATCTATAAATAAAAAATTAAGATCTTTTTCCATTCATCTTGAATCATCCATTTTAGGGTTAGGTTGGATTAGGTAGGATTAAATGAATCTATGCATCATTTTATTTAATTCCCCTTTGTACATTTCTCATACATTCCTCTTTTAATTCACCTCAAAATGGTTCACCTAGAATCCTATGATGCTAGCTCATTAACCTTATCTTCCACAAGATTCACACAATCCAAAAAATCATACTTGTCACCTCAAATTCATTGAATTCATGGTCTTTATCATAATGCTAACACTTGGCATTAACTTGCTTCCGATACTCGACACATATTGCATTATTTAACATCCACTATCCAAACACTCAACATGAAATAAAGTTTACTGGTTCTGAGTTTCAACTAAATTGTACTCTACTTACATTGTATCACTTAGATTACACTAAAATTGTGTTTTCTCAACTCGAACTAATTTTCTACTTGGCTTACACTAACTTTTCTCAGTAGCTATTGTGCAAATTATCAAACTTGGTAGACACAATGCATTTAACTCGTTCTCCTAAACTTAATGTTTACCCATCCTTTGGAACCTTAAGTATATTAATAATGCACTATAATATCACTATCTGAACTAATCCGTGTACTCTTTTTCCATATCATAACTCAACCTTTCCACTAGGTGCTATTGTTATGTAATTTGATCAAATCCTCTTCATCAATCAAACAAATGATAGTACTCAAATCATCTCAAAAAATTGTCTTACCAATAAGTAGAAAGTAGCAAGTTTGACATCAGTGACAAAACAATGATTGAAACACATTTTCATACTTATATCAATATTTTTTCAATAGGAAACAACATGAAAACTTAAAGATTTCTTCTAAGTTCTAACCAATACTTTTGATATTATTTCCTACATATATGATCTTTTTAGAATTGAATCATTGGAACTGATGTATAATCAAACTTTGAAATATCAATCCCACACATACCTCTTAATTGGCTAGTTGGGGGTGATGTGATCACTTGATCCATTGGATGAAGTGACCCCATCTGTACTTGATGTGTTGCATTCTTCTTTTTTCCTCCATGCCTTGTTCATCTACACTCTAACTTCTCCAACATAAACCTTTCCTTTTCTTATGTTTAATTCACTATGAGGTACTCCTGACCTTTTTGGATAATTTCTTCTTATGTGACCAATCTTCAAATAGATAAAACATGTGGTTTGACTCAACCATCTAACATAGTCACTTTTGAAATGTGTTCTAATGTAATTTTCAGCAACATGTCCACACAACTATACAATAGTGACAACTATACCTTGTATTATAATCCCAATTGTAGTATAAGTCTATGTGGTTTACCTTGGCTCACTTGTTTGATAACTAGTTAGGCTCTTATCTGCACTAGTATTCTCTATGTCAATAAACCTTAAAGTTGAAGAAGTGACCTTCAAATCTTTCTGTGCTTGATGCCCTTGATTGTTACACTTCTAAAAATTGCAAATGAATTTCTTTTTAGGATTCTGATTTGCATTATTTCTCCTACAAACATTTGTTGTATGACCTATCTCTCCAAAATTATGACAAGTGGGTTTGTAGTTCTTACCTTTTTTTCTTCTTTGTTCACCACTTTTGGATGATTCTCCTTCTTCAGTACTATCATATCCAAATCTAGTAGTATCACTATTACATGTAGGAGATCTTATCAATTGCTCAAAATACTTGATGACTTCACTAGGTCTGTTGAAACTTTCAGCAAGTTCTTTTTCTCTTTTTAGATCATTTCTCAGTTGTTCAAATTTTTTAAAATGTTAGTCTTGTGATCTCACTATCTTTTCCATTCAATTCATGATTGGAAATCATCATTTGATTCAATGTTTCAAGTTTTATGTGAGAAATCCTATTCGCCTCTAATGTCTTATTTTCCAGTCTATTGGTAAGTATTTTTTTCTCATCTTCAACAGTGAATTTTTCCTTATCAACATTCTTTTTCTACTTGGTCACCTCACATACCAAGATTGATTGGAGTTCTTGTTTCATATTAAGATTTCTAATCTCTTCAATTATGGCATCATTCTTTTCCATTAGATCTACAATTGTTGCATCAAACCCACTTATATGTCCATTTGTACAAAATTGAGTACTATTAATCTCTTTGTATTGTGTGTCATTCTCTTCAATAGCTATATCTTTCCTTCTCTTCAATGATTGCTTCATTCAACTAATGTAGGCAAGCTAGATTTGAATTTTTTGATTATGAACAATCTTTCCCAAATTGTAGACTTCCATCTTCAAGAGCTTTCCACAAAGGTACAAAGCTTTCCTTTCCAGAGAACCAATGCTCTAATAGAAATTGTTGGAAATAAAATGTGGAAAGTAAACTCTAAGGGGTGGGTGGTGAATCAATCCTTCAAAAAATTAACCATAATTTTTTTTTACCACATATCCATCTCATAATTTACATGTAAACTAAAATAGATAGCTAAATATATTCATCCATAGCATGAAAGAAAATAATATTCATCATATATATGACACAAGATATTTGGTTACCTAGAAAAGCTCCAATAAGAAGTTAAAACTAGGGTGAGCATAACATCCATGAGTCTCCACTAATATAGTAACAAAGTGTATTCAATGAGGGCTAGAATGTTTGATCATAAACCACGATCTAGACTATGAAAGGTCTGCCCTATTAAAGGTTTGCAAGATTGTTAGATCTTATCTGGTGAAATGATTTCAACACCCTATTAGAAGTGTACCTAATTAAATGACTTTAACTTATAATGAAGTAAGCACCCTAGAAAAGGATTTATAGTAGCCTGTTAGGACTACTCTATTAGGAAATATAATTGATTCACTTGCTATAATGTATCACCAATGATCCTTCAATTAGCATTCTACTATTAGATAATAGATCACCTCTTTCTTGATGTGTACTTGATCCTCTTTCATCAAATGTATCACTTGTATCCTCTAACACCTTTCATCTATTCTTGTCTAATTGATTCTACAATGTATCTCAATTCACAACTTGTTAGCCATGATGAATTCTCTATTTGTCCATGAATACTTCTCTCTTCTTGCATTCCACACTTACATCTTTCAGGGTTTCTCCTCCTTCTGAAGAGTTGGGTGACTTAAGGTTACGTATGAATCAATGATTATGATTCACCCATTTTTCTTCTTAAAACATCCCTTCAATTGATTGGATGCATATAAATAAATAGTGATCTACAATATAGGTTCATCCTTATCATCTTAGAATTGCAAAATAATCCTTGAGTCAGCTCAAAAATCATTTACATAGATCTTAATGTCATTACAAGAAACTATGTCCAAAATTGTTTACTCGACACTTGAAGTCTTTGATGCTCAACATCCACTATATCTTCAATGTTGTAACTTGGCCTCCAAATGAGTCAACATCCATTGATCAATCAAGATCTGAATGACTCGACATCTACTATCTACTCAACACATGAGTGACTTGTTACATACTAGTTACTTGACACATATTGTATATCTAATAACTTATGCTTGGCATACACTACTTGTTTGACATGAACTAAGAAAATGACTTAAGTGTGTTGTCACCAATATGTCAAAACCAATCTAAGATTAATAGTTTGAGAAAAGCTCAAATCCCATTTTCTTTCTCTATATCCAAAATCCTAATGTCCCTAAAGGTAGAGAGTGGATGAACACCCACTAATTCCTCCAAGGGCCTCAAAATAGGCATCCAAATTCCATCCACCTACTAGCAATAAATTCAAAATGGACCCTATGTCTTTTGGCTATAATTTATCCCCTATCATAAATGCAAGAATAGGATTGAGTGTAGGTTTGGGAAGGGTCAAGAATTCACTCAATTTTTGTAACATGTGGAAAGTGAAATATTTAGAGGGTCACCAAAGTCACTATGAGGTTCTAGTAGTGTTCAAAATTTCCCAACTTGTATTGCTGACACTTAGAAACTTAAATTTCACAAAGATTGGTTACTTGGAGCACTCTTTTGCATCTAGAAGTGACTAGACAATTATAATTCAAATAACCTATTTTTTTTTGGATTTTACTAGTATCTCTAATCAAGGGGGACTTAAGTAGGCTCTTAATAGGTCAGTTAGGTTTAGGATTACATTTCTAACCTTAGAAGATGATTCATTTACATAATGAAATAATGAAATAACCTAATACATACATATAGATTATGATCATGAATTAGATCACTTCTTAATGAGGTGTGAAACTCTTTACTAAAATCAACCTTTGTTTGACAATTGTACATAGGATTTTTTATGGATTCGTTGATAAATTTCCATGGTAACTATCCTACACACTCAATATGAATATCATTAGTTAGATTAAATATCATATATATAAACTTATTTTGCATAATCAAATTTAACCAAAATATTCTAAATCTCATTTCAATAATATCTTTCTAAGAATTATTTACATATAACACTTGTAATTCAACTCCATAACATATTCCATTGATTTCAATCCTAAAAATTTGAAATGTATCTCATCAAATCATTCTAAATCAAATTCTAGTGAATTAAATATGATCATTTGAACTATTTGAAAGTGTATAATGTAAAACATTAGTATAATCAATGTCTAAGCAGTGAAATAATGTAGCAAACCTTGAATCCTAGGGTATAAAACATGAAGGTATAAATTGATATCAATTTTCATTAAAACACCTAAACCATGAAACATTATTTTTTCCATCATCATAATCATCTAATCCATTAATTTTCAAACACTTGGGTATGTGACTGTATACAAGAGAATATGTGTAATATATATGGTTTACATTATAATTTCGATGAACCAAATAAATCATCTTAATATAGAACTATATCTCTTTTGAAAAATACCCCAATAACCTTTACACACCATAATGAGATTTTAATATTTAATAATAAGTCACCCTAAGGGACCATCAAGTGAGTCGATAACCTTTATCTTTGAATTTATAATAATTCTTAAGAGAGCAAGTATTCAACTATATTATGATAACAACCATTAAATCATTATACATAAGATAACCAAAATTTATCATAATATCCTCAACAATGTTTCTATCAAGAACCATAACAGTTTCAAATACCATCATATTATCATGCTTATAGATCCATTCAAATATCCCATGGAGAATTTAACCAAAAAAAATCATATTTAATAAGTGCATGCAAGGATGGGTCCTTGGTAAAAGCACAAACCTTTGTCACCTTTTTACAAAGGAAAAGACTAACAAAAGTATGACTATTCACCTTCAATGCCATTTAACTAGTATAATTATTTAGAATTTGAAAATGAAGTAGACTAATGAAATGTGTAGAAATGCATGAAGTTTAAGATTATCATTTTTAATAATTATTTGGAATAAGAAATGATATAATTTCCTATTTTTTAAACATAACTTTTTGGTTGCTAAAAAAGACTAGAAATTGGTGGTTTATTTCTCACCATAAAACTACATAGAAATAAACATATTTTCCTTTGATCTTAGATTATGTTATAGATAACATACGTATCTAGAACAATGAAGAATTAAAATTGGCTTTAGACCTATATTTTCTCTTCTATAGGGATTCAAATTTCAACTCATCTCAAATTGATAGTTTTCATCTCCCACCACATTTTTCAAAATAAATCTATTCCAACAAAAAGAAAAAATATACAATCTAGAAGAGCAATCTCTCCTCTAGAATTCCATATAATTTTTATTTTTTTTTAATATGATGTAGTATTTTTTTCTTGCTCAGAATCAACATCTTCTCGAGTGTTAAAATGCCTACTTGTAGAATTTTTTTATTGCAACACACTATATTTATTTAAAACTTTATAAATTCTATATGGGAATATTCTTGACTTTGACCTCTATAAAATGGGTTTTATATGTTATTAAAAAATTATTATAAAAAATATTAAGAGTTACTGAGACATCAATTTTCTGAAATAATTTTATTTCTTTAGTAATTGGATACTAACTAGTGTAAAAAATGCATTTAATAGACATTTCCAATTGGAAGAGTGTGAGACCATATATAACTTAGCTAGAATAAATTTATCAAGATCATACATTTGAATAAAATAGATTTTTAGATAGAAATACTCAAATTTGGTCATTATGATAAGACATCCTAAAAGGTGACATAGTGATGCAGGAGCATCCAGAGGTATAAGGGTAATCTTGTGTCACCCAAAAAAATGTACTTAGACTTAGTTTATGTTTCATGTGTTTTCATTTCTGGATACCCATTTGGGTCAAATAAAGGTTCCAACTCTCACAATTCCACTATCAGTGTTCTAGGTTAGAGTATTTGAACACCTTGGGATACATGTAAATGCCAAAAAATAGGAGTATGTAATCGAGCCATAATTTTAGTAAATTAGAGGTTATAAATTGGTCGGATGAATGTAATTGTAATTTAGAGCATTCCAAAAAAGAATCAGGTCAAAAGGCCCCATGGTTTGAAAGTTATTATAGTTTTTCAGTTTCTCAAGACCTCCTATTAATGTTTCAAAGTTAGTTAGGGGCATTAAATGACCTTGTACAGGGTTGAAAAATGGGGGATGAGAAAAACTAGTCCATAGGGCTATAGAGTGGTTCAAGAGCTTTTCGAAAATGTAAACGGTTTGTCAATCAGAGCTACGGTTGAAATGTTATGCCTCTCGAAAGTTTGGTTACCATTTTTGGACTCTTCTAATTTTGTGCCGACTTCTAATGTGACTTCTAGAGCCTTCTATTTGTTTGATGGATTCCAACTAGCACTTTCTAGAGTGTATTCCTAATCCTTTACCCTCCAGGGTCTATTTCAGAACATTTTTGGCATTGTAAAAGGTAGTTCACAGTGGGGTTTGAGAGGAGCTACTAGGAGAAGAATTTATATCCATATTTATGCTATTGTAAGCCCATAGGGCATGTTTTGGAGTCTGTTTCTCTACACTAAGTGTACTAGCATATTTTCACAGCTACTAAAATTTTCCCTTTCTTGTTGTGTCCATTATGTGCTTGGGTTGTGTCCCCATCACATAGCATTGTACTTTTATGCTCCTACATCCTCCCTCTCTTTCCTTAGACTTCCTCTTGGAAGTCATGTAAAATTCGGGTGTGCTTCCTATAAAAGTTCTTTTCTAGATTTCACCTAAAATTTACTCTTAGATAGTAAAATATTTCATATGAAAGGTGAAAAAGGTGAATTTCAATATATTTATCTATTTATTCTTTTAAAGATAAATTTTAACCCATAACTCAATATCGGGTATTTTTTCTAGGGTCAAATACTTCTAAAGCATATGGATCACATACATGACATGTTAATTGATATCAATATTCTTATAGAGTCTTTCATAATAATATCACAAGGTATTATGAGTTGTCATATAATCACATACTAGGGTAATATATGTATAAGACCCCATGAAATAGGGCTTTCTTATACAAAATATGGTTTACTTTTACTCAAGAACTTTTTTTGCACACTAATTCCTTAGTAAGATATTGAACAAGTCCATCACCACATGTACATCCTTTGTAATTAATGATAAGTTAAGTTATTGTGTAACCTTAACTAGGCTTATGATATGATAGAATTCCTTAAAAATGGTCAACTATTGATTACAAATCTTACTCTATAACTTATGGAGAGGGTATACCTAAATACCTTCCCTAAGAACTCCATAACCTATTACTCTACCTCTATTTTTAGGATTCACTTGTTAGGTCTATCATAAGTCACTTGCCAACACAATTCCCAACAAGGTGTCTCAAAATTTAAATTTGAAAATTAAGATAAAATATTCAAATTAAAAATATAGATAAAATAAATTAATAGTGGCCACCACAGTAAACTTTCAATCAATAAAATGTAGCACATCCTAGAGGAAAAATCAAACCATCAACAAACATTTGGCTAAGTAGCCCAACATCACATTCATACACTATTGGCATGAAGGAAAGAGAATTAAAGAATTAAAATGTGAAATAAAGTAAACAATGAAAAAAGTCAAATTTCTTACACAATTTATTATGAGGATCTTTCTCCAAAATATAAGATGGATGTATACCATCCATATGGCCACAATTTTGTTTTGTCCCTCATACTAATAACATAATTGTCTTTATTTGCATTTTCCAAAGGTTAGGGTTTTATTCCTCATAGTAGAGCTAAGATACTCATAACTCACTTGTCAAAATAGCTTCTTTGATTTATCATCATATAATTTGAGTTCCTAATAGTTACTTGCAAACTTACATTGAGCTCTTATTTACTTTCTAATTATTATCAAAATAATAAACTTTAACACTATAATAGGTTGGAAGTATCCTCATATCTTGATAACATTATATACTCTTAAAGTGTTACATTCAGATTCACTCAGCATTTAATTTCATATATGTAATAATTTAACATAAGAACAAAATTTAAATTATGAAGATACTAGGTTTATTTTACCTATGTTTTAATGTCCAAATCAACTTTAGTGTACTTGTTCCATTTTATACTTTATATGATCTACAATAGTTTCATGAGTTGGATTTTCCTACCTAAAATGATTTCTAGTAAAGATGATGCTAAATGTTTTCTCTTTGGTTATATCGTTATTTAAACATTTTCAATTTCATGTTTTAAAGTTTTTTGAAAGTTCTTAGGTTAGTTTTCCCCATGGTGATAATGTTCAATAAAATTTCAAATAGATTATGTGATCATTATCTACCTTAATACAAATATGAAATTTCTAAATTTTACCATGTATTTTCATGATATTAAGACCAGGTTATCTATTATAGTTGACCATTTAAAATTGTCAAAACCAATTTCAAGTTTTAGTTAGGTTTACTTATCACTTACATAGTTTAGAAAGAATAATTCAATAAGTAAAATATTGTAATGAGAAATATCTACTTCATATAGTATGCTATAACTCATACACATAACCTAGACCCATCGTTGCACAAGTGTTATGAGCCTGGCTTGGATACAAGAATATCATGCAATAAAATTAGGGAAAAAACACACCAACTTTTTTTTATTTAAAAAAAAAATGTAATTACTACAAAGTTTGTAAAGATGTTAACATTTAATACATTTCAAAGAGAAGAAAACATAGTAAATTTGAGTTCAAGTCTCAAGGTTTCATAATTAGTTTACTAGAGTTCTAGGATTTTTAATTTTTGAGTGAAGAATTGAATGAGGTAAAGGTAAATTGGTGTGGGTAAGGTACACTTAAAAGAGTTACGTTATTGTTTCTACATTTAGTAACATAATTGAATTCCAATTAAATTTCATAAAGATGCAAAGTTGGTATTGAAACATACTACACTAGTTCAAAACCATAAGCTATAGTGTTATAGGAATACTTAGCATGGGCTAATTAAGTTTACTTCATCAACCATAGGTTCATGAATGTAAAGGTATGACATCAAGTCAAGGAAGTATTTATCATTTCCAATGCCTAAAATTGAATTTGAGTTAGTTAGGTATAATTTAATGAAGTTAGGTTTTCAAGTTTCACCTTTTGATTGAAGGATGGAAACACGCTACAATAATGACACATTTGGGTTTTAACCATATGTAACAAAATAATAAACCTATTCTTAACTATATTTAATTACAAATAATTTTAATTCATCAATAACACAATTTACATTAGGGTTGAATTGATACTAGACACTTATTAGATTGTACTAGATCAATCTCCTAGGGAAACTAAATCTACATTTAAAGGTTAATTTATCAATTTAATAATACTTAGCTCCACCTATTAATATATCCTATTAGAACTAAATTAAATATTAATTTCTTATTATAAAACTAATTAGAACATCTAAATCATTTTCTAACATAACCCAAATCATCCTATTGTCATGCCTAGGTTTGCAAGGCAAAACACAACCAACAATTTTTTTTGAAAGTTGATTTAATTATTAAGACATATAAGCCTAAACTAGTTATGGATACACCATTCAATTCTGGAATGTGAAAAATATAACAACTCATGTCTCCTCAAGAATGCTAGGATGTTTCTTACTTGATCATTGAATTAGGGATTGCTTACTTTATGTGATATAGAAGAGTTTACTTTTCATTCAAAATTATGCACTTCAAGTTTCCAAGGAAGACCGATCTATTTTCTAACATTCATTAGAATTTGAGTTATAACTTAGGAGTTAGAATGCTTATCATTTCAAATCCACATCCTATCCCTGAAGTAAGACATTTTGTATATGAATGTGAAGGACTATTTTTATATCAAAGTAATTGCGATAATTTGAAATAGTTTTGCAATTTTCAAGATGATTATAGTTGACCTAGAGGTTCAAATTTCAAGTCAATTTAAGATACACATGTGTGTGTGTGTGTGTGTGTGTGTGTGTGTGTGTGTGTGTGTGTGTGTGTGTGTGTGTGTGTGTGTGTGTGTGTGTGTGTGTGTGTATGGATGTATGTATGTATGTGTGTATGTATATATGTATGTATGACCTTAACTCATTATGTCCTATGTCCAAATCAGCTTTTCTTTATTTTATTATTTTTAGTTTCTATTATCTGGCTCTACCAATTTTAATGGGCTCTTGTGCCTTTTCACTTCATTAAGTTCAAATAAAATCCTATACCATTAATTTGTCTATAGACAATGTATATACGAATATACTATTTTTTTTTCTTATCTTAATTTCTCTAGGATCTTATTATTTGTTGTCAACTATTTATGTTGATTGACACCTAAATTAGATTATACGAAGATGAATACCTTAAATTTATATCACTACTAAGGATCATACCATTATCAATTATTGGGTTAAAATAATTTCAGAAAAATATAAAAGCTCGAAATAAAAATTGCAAATCTATTTTTTTATTTACTCCCTTCTTCTTACCTTACTACTTCACTATAATAAAGTGATGGTTGAATAAAAGATAAAAAATCAATGAAAAGAAACACAATAACTTAAATCCTATATTTAATTGAATACTTCTTTACCTCCTACTAACTACCAAACAAGCCCCACCTCCTAACCCTTTAACACATTAATAAATATGTTAGTCTACACTGAAACACAACTAATTACTTCTAACTTTTAATCCTAACTTAGTTAATTAAACTTCCATTCTACTACATATCCTTAACCACTAACCACAAATCTACTTGCTAAACTTATCAATGTTCCTAGGTGCTAACATTCAGATATTAACTCTACTCCTTAACACCCCTTCCACACAATAAGTCTATAAATAATAGTCTAAAGCTAACCACCTTTAATCTACCCTGCATCCACCTAAAGCTATCCTTTTTACCTCTAACTTCCCCAAATATATTGTTATCTTAACTCAAGAATATATCTTCTTCCAAAAAATGTGGTCCCTACCTTGGCTCACGTGAAGCATGAGGAGGAGGTCAATTTGCAAGATGGGCCATCATGGTACTTATTCCAAAACAAAAAAAGGCAAGGATTGTGCATTGTTAAGTTTAAGAAAAGCTCCCTCCCAACTTTATTCAACTTACCATGTTGACTTCCCAATGCCCTATGTTCGGGATGGAACTTTTTTTTGTCATTACTTTGTTGGCACATTTGGGAGCTTGGGGTGGTTGGCCTTGGGAAGGGTCTAGTTTATTTTTGAATGTGATGTTTCTAGCGTATGGTCTTTCCTAGGAGGTCTCTTACTCAATCTCATTTAGTACTAAAATATACATACATACATACATACATAGATGCACACACACACACACACACACACACACACACACACACACACACAGATATATAGAGAGAGAGAGAGACAAAGAGAGATTCCTCTTTAGATGTGGCTTGTGTCTTATCCCTTTTGATTTATTTTATTTATATTTGTATTCAAGGGATTCTAGGAATATTCTCTTTGAATATTCTATAGGACTGTAATAGGGAGGGACTAATTTTCTACTCTCGATATAATTTTTAGAGAGAAAGTGTGTATCTACAGCAAGGTCTCATTTTGTCATATGGCTTATCCCTCCTATTTCTTTTAGGGACAATAATTATAGGGTATCAAGATTTTGACTTTTCTTCCCTATTACTTCTATTTACAAGTTGACATCACTCTTGAATCCATCTAATCCATGAATTTATGGTATTCAATTTTTTTAACTTTTTATTTAAGGTTACTCAAAAATAAGTACAAGTGAACTAAGGGATGAGAGAACTCATATAATGAAGTTTCTTATATTAAAAATGCATCAAATCATTTCACCATGCATAGATAAGAACCATTAAGAACTTGATATTTTGATTGCATCAAAATACATAGCAAAGAACCATAAAATAAAATCACTCAAGTTTAAATTGATTCATTATAGCTACAACCCTTACATAAAGATTCCATAAAGTTTAGTTATGGATTGAGTACAAGAATATAGGGGGAAACAAGGCGATAAATTACATAACTCAAATTGGAAATCTCTTACATGAGTTTTTTTTTTTTTCTTCCTACACAACTATGATAGTGTTAAAATATTTCTCTTGCAAAGCAACTATCACAATTTTTTCTTTTTCAAGATCAGATCCTTCCTTCAAATTTGGAAATTGAGGGTAACAATCAATCTCTCTATTTAGACCTATCACCCCTCTCCTTCTCAAGCCATTACACTTTTGGTAATCATATAAAGGAGGTTTGTATGGATAATTAGACTATCTCTAGACTGGAATCATAGATTTCTAACACTTCATAAAACTGTCATAAGAAAATGGACATAAAGGGCCTTGTGAAATACCATTTTTCGGAACAATTTCCAATGTATTTGTTAGTAGTAAGTTTTAAAAATCAATTTATTTTGATGGCACATGCTCAAAAATTCGATAACATTTCATTTCATCAAAAAAAAAAATTAGGTAGTTAAACTACTATGATTTTATGTTGCTTGATTGGAACAAACAAACTTGGTCTACAATAGATTTAGTCACACATCATGTTATGTTTAATTAGTCCTCTCTAGAGATGTTTGTCCTGACATGTAAATGGACTATACAAAGCCTCAAGTTGGGCAATAATGTGGAATCTGAGCTACATTAATTAGCTAATTGGATTTTAGCATTTGTGGTATCAAAACAATTTCATTTAATTATAGATGAAGTTATGCAAGAAGATATGTCCTAGATATTAGTAGAAAATCTTGGGGAAGGTCAAATTCAATTAAGAGACTTCTAACTTTAACAAATGATCAATGGAAATTTTGTTTGTGGGACCACTTTTTATTTCTCACAAACCCTTTCAATCATGAAGTCACCTAGAGATCTAACTATTGTATCCTCTACACCAAAGACTCAGGGCAAAAAGAGTGAAAGTAGAAAAGCTAAAGAAGAAATTGTAGCAGCCATTCAATCCACTTTGGAAGACAAATTTCAATTAGTAAAACGAGTCACTAGAAGGACTAAGTGTCTTTTGGTGGAACGATAAAGATCATAACATGGAATGTTAGGGGCATCAATGCCCCTAACAAAAGAAGTAGGATTAAAAAACTACTTGATGAGTCGAGAGGTGGCATTATATTACTTTAGGAGACAAATTTATTAGATGAAAAGTATGAGGAGCCAATTGCTAAATGGAAACCTATCCATTATCTAAGTGTTGGGGCATCAAGAGGTCTAACCACATTGTGGAACCCAAAAGTTCTTACTGGAAGCTTAATAGATCAAGAATTGGGTTGCAATGTTTTAAGTTTCAACATTTTGAAACCTTGATGGTTATCTTTAACATTTATGGTTCCTCAAGTATTTTAGATAAGACTAAACTATATAATTTCATTTTAAAAAAAAAAAACAAATCTTTACCACAACAAAATTGTATCATAGGTGGTGACTTCAATGCAATTCAAAACAACAAGGAGAAAGAAGGAAGAATTTTTTCATGTCCAAAAATTATGGAGGAATTTGATAACTTCATCACTATCAAAAAATTGTTTGAAATTGAAACATCTAATGGATGCTTCACTTGGCATAATAGAAGAGATGGTTTCCTACAAATTATAGAGAAACTTGATAGACTTTTAGTTTCACAAGCATGGAAAATATCACCTATCCTATTCTCAGTACAAATTCTTCCTTTCCCAAGTTCAGATCACTTTCCTATTTCATTATCCTTGGATAATAAAGTGGACGAGCCAACATCATGTTATAAATTTTCATTTAAATTTGAAAGAATGTAGTTCAAACATCCAATGTTTTTCCAATCAATCAGACAATGGTGGGTAAGTGGTCCATAGGAAAAAGGTAATAGTAGGTTTTGGTTCGATAAGAAACTCCAATATCTTAAAGACAAAATTGGAGTTTGGCACAAAAAAATTTTTAAAAAAATTTTTGAAGAAAACAAAAGGTGCAATAGGAACTTCAAGAAATTAATGAAGAAATCATCAGTTTTGGCTTGAACTCTAACTCATATTCTTGTTAGAAAGAGAAGCAACTTGAATGGGTGGAGTTGTGTCAGAGGGAGGAAGAATATTGGTAGCAAAAATCTAGAGAATTATGGTTAAGTGATGGTGACTTTAACAAAAATAAATTTCATGCTTCATCAAGTCAAAAAAAGGCAAATGAATCCATTTATTCAATCAAGGAATAACTTACAAGTAATATATTATTAGATGAGGCAAGTATCAAAAGGGAAGGGTCAGATTCTTTAAAGAACTTCTTGATTTGTAAGAGAAAATGGATGTAATTAGTCATCAAATTAACTCTTTCTTAGAGGTAGTCCCAAGAATTATATTAGATCAAGATAATGATGCTCTAATGAAACCCTTCACTTTTGAGGAAATTCAAAAAATACTTCAGTCCCTATCCCTAGATAAAGCACCTAGTCCTAATGATTTTACAACTCTCTTCTTTCAGAAATGTTGGGATGTTCTTGGTTGGGATTTACTTGTGGTCCTTGAATTCTCATGATGGAAGGGTTATTTGTGTAGGAATTCTAATTCTACTAATATTTCCATCATTCCTAAGACAAGTGATCCCCAAACTTTCATTGATTTCAAACGAATTTCATTGTGTAACACTATATATATAAATTTCAAAAGGGTAATTCATTCTAGACTCCAAGTTTTTTTGCCCAATATCGTTTCTCTAGAATAGGGTGGTTTTGTGCCATGTAAAGAGACATCAAAAGGGGAAATTATCGCTCATGAAACTCTTCATCATACTAAAGAAATCCAAATACCTTCCTTTTTTATTAAACTTGACATGATGAAGGTGTACGATAGAGTTAATTGGTGATTTCTTACCAAAGTTTTAGAGAAATTTGGGTTTATTAAAGCTTGGTACAAATGGATCAAAGCTTGTATTTTGGGGGCTACATTTTTAGTTCTTATAAATGGGTCTCTAGAGAGGTTCTTCAAATCTTCTCAAGGAATCAAACTTGGTGATCCTCTTTCACTTGCCTTATTTATTCTGATAGCAGAAGCTTTTAGTAGGGCCATAATTCAATCTCAATAGTTGGAGCTTTGGAAAGGCATCTAGTTTGGAGGAAATGATCTAGTAGTCACACACTCTCTCTTTAAAGATGAAACTTTATTGTTTGGTTCTAAAAACATTAATAAAGCTAAGTATGTTAAGTATTTATTGGACCAATATTCACTATCCTCTAATCAAAAGATCAACATGGTTAAATCTAGAATCTTCTTTTTAAATATAGCTCTAGCTATTGTACAAAGGACTAAAAAGATTCTTAATTTTGAGGAGGAAAAGTTACCATCTACATACATGGGTGTTCCCTTTTTCATGGGTAGTAATAAAGCTTCTTACTGGAAAGATATAGTAGATAGAATTAAAGCTAGAACAATGACTTGGAAGTTAAGATGGCTCTCTCTATCTAGTAAAATTCTTTTAGTCAAGTCTATCTTATCAGCTATCCCAAATTATTACTACTCTATATTATCAACACCCAAGCATATTATTAAGCAGATTGAAGGTATTATTTAGGATTTTTTATGTTTAGAAAATAAAATAGACAATAGAAAAATCCCTCCCATCTCATTAAAGGAAATGTCTTTAGAAAAATATCAATGTGGGATTAATTTTCCCAATCTAGCTTTAAGAAATATTTCTTCTGGAGGAAAATTATTTTTTTCTTTGTATGAGAAAGCTAAGGCTAAATGGTGCAAGATTTTTCAGAGAAAATATTTAGATTCTTCTAACCCTCCAAAAATTTTACTAAGGATCACTTGCCTAAAGGGTCAGCTATTTTGAACTTCTTGGTGGAATTTCAAGATTTAGTTGCTACATATTTGACTTGGAAAATTAATAATGGTTTCAAGACACTTTTTTTGGCAAGATTCCTGGAATAGCTTCCCTCAACTATGTAACTCTCAATCTTTTGACAACTGGATAACAATTTTTTTTTGTTGAATGGGGCCCCTATGTAGCTGATTATTTCTAGTTTATTGATCCAATGTCAAAAAGAGTTACTTTAAAAAACCCAAAAAAGTTACCAATTCCAGATCAAATAAAAAATAAATAAATTAGTATTTGTAAATCATGGACTATTCTAGTAACTAATCTCCCAAATACACTAATCTGGACCCCACACCAAGAGGGTAGATACTTAGTAAAATTGGGTTACTTAGCTATCAAGAACATAGAAATTCGTTACAAGTCATTTCGAGCATTCAAATTTTTTTGGAACCTAGTAATCTTACCGAAAGTAGGAAATTTTTCTTAGCTAGCTTTAAAAAAGAGAATCTTGACATGAGAAAGGCTAACAAAATTGAATATTGTTCATAATATGCAATGTGTAATATGCATGGAAGAAGAGGAGAATGTTGATCACCTCTTTGTTTAGTGTAAATTGGCATAGCAATGTTGGATCTTCATTCTTCAAAAATTAAATTTCAGCATGCCCCTTCCTAACACCTTATGTGATATGTTTCAAGATTGGCCAACCATGATTAACCATTTTTATTATTCATGTATTTGGAAGTGTATCCCAGCAATAATTATTTGGGCTATTTGGTGGGAAAGGAATAAAAGGATTTTTCGAAATTAATCTTTGACATTTGAATCTATGTTTTCACCAGTAGAAGTTGCAGTTGGGGAAGTTGTGGTAACCTATATCAAAACGACTTCAAAAAATTTTACTGTCACAAGTTCAGACATTGCTTTGGCTAATAGATGGGCTTCTTTCTCCTCTCCATATTACCAACTAATTACTTTGGGAGGTCCTTGTGAGAGACTTAATAAAAAGATGGTTAAATGGATTACCCCTACTAGGGGAATTTGTAAGTTCTTATGATGGCTCCTTGAGAGGCGATCCTAGTGAATCGAGAGCTAGAGTGTGTATAAGAGATCATAATGGGTAGGTCTTGGGTATGTTGGCTCAAAAATTGAAAATTAGTAAAAATAACAAAGCTAAAACTATGGCACTCTTACTTGGTTTAGAACTAGCACTTCAACTAAGAATAGTTAATATTCAAATTGAGGGGGATTCTTCAATGGTTATCAATTCATGTGTAAAGAAAAAACTAGAGAACTATAAATTTGGTTATATTCTAGAAAAGTCTTGGGAAATGATTGATAAATATAAAGTGGTGTCCTTCTCTCATACCCTTAAGCAGGTAAACCAAGTTGCAGATAATTTATCTAAAATTGGCTACGACTTGAAGGCCATTGAGGTAAATATTATAGAGTTTATACCTGCTAACTTTTCCACTTTATTTACCTTAATCTAGCAAGAGGAAATTTTTTAGTACTAGCTTGATCCATTTATCATTTCATGATGGTTGCACATAATCTGCTAAGTTACAAGTTTTTGGAGATGCTTGGGTTTAGCATTTTCCAAGTGACCTTAGTGATTATAGAGTGTCTTAGTATAGAGTAGGCTGATTGTCTCCATGTAGTGGTGACCAAACATGGTTGGGTTAATTGATTACTGAGTAACTCAGTACAAAGCTAGTCAAATGACCCCATATAGAGTTGACTGAGTGTAGTTGGGTTCATTGATTACCAAGTGTCTCGGTATAAAGCTGGCTAAATGACCCCATGTAGAGTTTACCAAGTTTGGTTAGGTTCATTGATTATTGAGTGACTTGAAGATGAACAGAGTTATCTGAATGATTGGATGTAATGTTGACGGAGTTAGGTCAGTTTCACTAACCATTAAGTATCAAGTAGTGTTTCCTGAGTGTGAATGGGAATAATGATTGTCGAGTCAATCGGTTAACATTGGTTGAATTTCTAGGGTTTTAGCTATAACCGAGTATGAAATATTAATAGGATGTTCATGTGAGTGTTTAATAAGGTTGGTAGAGATTTGGTGTGTTTAATTTGGCACAAGTTAACTCAAGATTTGATAGTGGATTTGGAGATTTACGAATTGTAGGTTGATAGTTATGGTACATTACATGGATGAATTTGGGAGATTCAGATCACCTCACAACATTTGAAAGGTCCTTAATTGAGTTGGCTTCTATGTAGGTGGAAAACTGTGGCTTTAGTATGTGTTTTCATTAATTTTTACTATGACGAAACTTGTTAAATATGTAGCTTTGCCTAGAGTTTTTGTGGGGTTTTCTAAATTTGGGTCCATGGCAACTCAAGAAAGTGTGTGCAAAGATTATAGAGTGTTCATCTTGAGTAGAGAACGTGAACTCCCATGGTTCAGTAATGTGCTAGTAAATGAGATAAAGGAAGCCTTTTATATCAATTGTGATGTCTGGATGAATTGTTTCGAAAATTTTTTTGGTTCAACAACTTTGTGTTCAATGTGGCCGCAACTCTTTCTCCCATCACATATTTTATCTCATTTCTTTACTTATGTTTCTGAACTCCTCAAAGATTTGAGTCTAGTGGATAATATTGTAGATAGGCTTTGTTTTGGTAATCTACTTGGAAGTGTTACCCTATGCAGAGGTGAGTGGTTTTTTGCATGATAAGGGTAATTCAGACTTCTAAAATTTTGTGGTGTCCTTTTCCAAAGCTTTGGGTGTGGGTAATTTAGGACAAGTAGAGAATTTAATCTAGTGCTATAGAGGTAATTTATTGCCTCAATCTTGTGAACAACTAAAAGTTAGGGCTAGTGCAGTTGAGGAACCTATTAAGCATGATCATGATGTATCGACACAATTTGGAATGGTGGGGTCTTTCATTTGGTAGCCTATCTACATTATGTAGATTAATAACCCATTAGGTAGGTTGGACCTCTTAGTAGATCAGGAAACTTGTCTGATGGAGTGGGAACCATATTGATCGACTACATACTTGTTCAACTGGTTTTTTGGTGAGTATAGTAATGGATATAACATGCTGATATAGTGGAGGTGATTTCTTTTTTTGGTTATGTAATGCTCTTTTGCATGCCAATTTGAGGGTATGGCTATTGGGACATTAAGTTGCCAATTTCACAATGTTTTTCTTCTTGTGAACCCGTATTATTCAAAAATGTAATTTTTAGAGAAGGAATCAGTTTTGTTGAATTGTATAGTGATATATCAGTCAAGTTTTGAAATTTGCGTAAAGACTGAAGGGTTTCTTGCTGAGTTCTTCCCTTCACAAGCCCTTGAACCATATATATATATATATATATATATATATATATATATATGGTGGCTTTCCACCTTTCACCAAAGAAAAACAATATGCAATAGGAAGGATTTCCCCTTTCACATTTCAACAACTCAACAATAGAACTTAACATGACAATACATTATGAGATAACATGGAAAAGATTTATCTCTTCACTACACTTGGTTTGTCAACATAGTCAAGGGTGAAACTCTAATCTCCTCAAGGAATCCACCTTCACAAAAAATGAAAACAACACAAAAAAGCTAGGAACCATGGAGGCTTACCTCCCATCCTAGGCTTATGCGAAGCCACCCACTGAGTGGGGGAACACAAGGCTCAAATTATTTAGACTCAAACATGTCACAATGCATGAAAAACTCAATCTCACAATACATTTACAAAACCTTCCAAGGTTTAACACAATCATTACCCATTGGAATCATGAAATAATGGGTGAAGGTGGGCTCTCTAAAGAGGAGAATGCCATATCCATTTAAAAATAAACATTTGCAATTGCATAATGCCTATTCAATGCTATCAAATACATTCTCCTCATCATATCAACACACTTGTACCTTGCATAATGCAAATGCCTCTTCAAGTCTATCAAACAAGGCATATGGCTTCACTGGAGCCCATACTCTATGAATAACAAAACCCTCTCCAAGAGGGAAATCTCACAACTTCAATGTTGAGCCCAACTAACCCCTTCACCCAAGGCTTCTCTTCCCTCCCAATGGTAAGTGAAGCCTTTTTACCCATGAAAAAATTTGACATTCAAAACAAAACAAAGAGATCAAAGAAGAAAACCAAGAAAATGCATGAAGCTCATTGCACAATCACAACACTACACAATGATTTTGATAACAATCCATGATTCTAAAACAACATTCCATACTTACAAATTCATTATGCAATGCCAAAACAAAATGGTCATGTTATGAGCACCAACCTTTGTCCAATCTAATGGCAATGATAGTTGATGAAGAGCTCCCTAAGCCTCCCTTGAAAACCGTAACTATCTCTAAACTTAGAGAGTGGGTGAACACCCACTAGTTTTTTCAAGACTCTATAAAAAAACCTTCCAACTAACTATTTTAGCAAAATCACCAAGCCACTTCCTCTTAAAAACCATTCTCCCTCTAAGTTTGCTATATTTGACTTAATGGAAACATGGTAAAGAGCTCATGTGACAACTCCATTTTCGAATTGATGGAAGAAGGAATTGGTAAAGGGCCCCCCTAGGCTGTCTAGGCACTATTATTGTCAAAATTAGGCCCCTAACTTGTTATACCATCATATGGGTAGCTTATTTTAACACAAAAGACACATTGAGGACCACCTAACGACCCTTCAAAATCCTAGTCAAGTCTAAATTCAAATTTCCTTTGATTGTGACCCATCCTATACCTTCTCAAGTGGGTTTAACTAATCCCTAACAAGGTAATTAGTTCTAGGGTAATATGCTACCATGACCAAACCCTATATGACATGTCACTAACACACAAAACTAATAAGTGTCAAGTAACACATAAAAACACATTCCACATCATCATGACATGTCTCTAATGCATCTTTGAGATTGTAAGTTTCACATACATACAAGATGACATTTATGAAATAGATTACATCACAATGAGGCTTTTTAATCTTCCAAAGATTCACCTTGGCTAAACCGTGTTCACATAGGTTTGGAACTTGTTTACCTCAAAGATTTCCATGGTTCCACTTCCTGCACACTAAACTCAAGCATCAATAGTCCAAGGAGGTTATATAAAATACATATCATAAATGGATATGAATTGAAATGATACATAATCTATAATAACATAATATAATGGAATTCCTTTACGTAATCATTTTGAATAAGACATTTAAAATTTTAATATATAAAAATTTACACATCACATTTAATCATAAATCATCATAATCAATTTAACATTCCACATCACATCCTAATCCATTTCCCATAAAAATGACAAAATGTTGAATCTATATTGCTAAATCAACCAACATAGAAATTAGTTCTAATTACATACCTTAGATCAGAACCACCAAAATATAATCATCGCAACTAGTATACTTGATCCAATGAAATATAGTTTTATTACTAACACTATCTTGTTATCATTATGAGATATTACATGATAAGGTGTATGTCTCTAAAATCACTAATGTCAAGAAATTAGGATGTTTTCATAATCATGTCTACATAGATTCAAAAAAAAATCATTTTTTATACTCATTATATATGTTGCTCAATATATTATATCCTCATCTAAATCATCATTCACTATGTTGGCTACTGATTTAACAATTTTGAAAATGACCAAGAAACTAGACCAATGCATCTAAGGCTAGAAAATTCCTATGACAGATACACTAGATTGCAGTCTTGTGCCAACTTTAAGGCATAACTCCTTCTTCTACTTTAGGCTCTACAAAATCTAGGCGAGTGGACCTCAACTTCAATTGATATCGTCCCAGAGCAAAACATATCCCTGAATCTATTTAGTGTAGATGAAAACCAATTATATCTCATAATAACTCATGAAATGACACAGATCTACAATAGCTAAATGCAAATCTATGAATCTCATAAGCTATGTGAGGGTTAATTCTTTTTAGCCCACTAGAAAACATGAAATACTAAATTTATTTTGAATAAAATATTTTGTGCAAATGACATTCATATTACCTTGCATCTAATTTAGTGATTAGTGCATTATCCATTGAAACATAGAGTCATTACCAGTAGGATGACCTAACTTGTTTGCATTACAATCAAGTTTATCAACTGAAATCTCCAAATCCCATTCTTATGCAATATCCCCTTTATACACCTAGAAACCCTATCAGAACACTAAAGCATTTACTTAACTCCTTGAGTCAAAAGCAACAATAGATCTAACATACAACTCATCCAAGTTGCCTTAAATCAAATGAACCTTATCCATTTAATCTCAAAGTTAATAGCACATGAAGAAATAGGAGATATAATTAGAGAACTTAGATAATTCATGTAAATCCCCTTTTGTATATTCATCCTTGGAAAGACTGAATATATTAGACCGGTAAAGCTAAATGAAACCAAAGATGCTTCACATAATCTAGCATCAATTTCTAGTATCTTAGAATGACAATACATGACATGAAATGAAAATCTACACATAAATAGGTGTGTGGCCTTCATTGCTAGAGCTCATCCCAATAGACAGAAAGCAAAATCAATCACATCCATGGTTTCATAGTAGAACACTAGAACCCTATTGGTATTACCCAAAGCAAACTACCAACCCTTACAATGAATGAAAGAAAGAAAGATATAGCAAGAAGTGAATTCTAAGATTTGTTATGCAATTGGCATCTATCCACTTGAAATTCAATCTCTTGCAACTGAATAACTTCTTTCTAATCTCTCCCCTCAACTTGTGAATCAAATCTTCAATCAGTTTTGCCTCCAAAAAGTACAAAACAACTAAAATATATTATTGAACAAGTAACTAATTTGATGCTTGATCTAGAACAACAAAATTCGGTTAAAAATGAACTCAAGAAGGGTAAAAACATTTCCAGAATTCATTTTAAGCTTCAAAAAAATCTATATATGTTGCTGAACTGATTTTGACATCCCATGATGAATTCTACCCCTTTTACTCAGAATGCCCCAGAAATTACAAAATTTCTCTTAGATTGAACTGGTGAATTGTTGTGCAAAAACTAATCCTAAATCTGGAAAATTCAGCTTCTCCAGGTTCCAACGATATATTATAGTGCCTATTCTTGACAAAAATTGCCCCTCTGGTAGCAGTGTGAAATTCAGGGTCCTGGACTATGAACAGACATTAAAAGAGAAATTTAAAAAAAAAATTATATAGTCTAAACTATATAAAAATTTAAAATCATTCAAATTTTTCATTTTGAAATTTCATGCATTTGAAACCTTTTTTGAACTTTCATTTTTATTTTACATTTCATTTTCTCAACTCCCCTTGCCACTTGTCGCAACTTGATTGGCTCACAACAATTTAAAATAGTTATTTATTAATTAATTAATATCAATTAATTAATCATTTAATTCAATTATTTTTGCTTCCCATAGCATCATGAGCACTCAAAGTTTCACTGTAGGCTCACACACTTTCAATGAAGATATTAATATTTTATTAATATTCATTGCGAGCATTTGAAACTTCTTTTATGCACATATGGGCTTTAAATGCCTTTACGCTCTCATGGCCTGAGCATATCCTCAAAGCCTTAAAAATTTTCTTTTACGCCCATACGGGCACCAACATAACACCATAGAGGCTTTATTTTTAACTTTCGCACATATTCTTGGTTTGGTCGTGTGCATTGAGCATAAAAAAATATATACTTTGATCTCGTGGGCCCCTCCATATGCGTGCTTTGCCTTAAAGATTGTGTGTCTTTTAGGACACTTCCACTCTGTGTGGATTTGTATTTAAAAAACACAAAGTACCCATACAAAGGCAATGTGGGACTAAAGTCCACTTAATCTTTCCGACATGGTTTCTTCTTGCATGAATCTCCTTTTGGTGTGTGGGTATTTTCATTTACAATCCTGCGGGGTATTCTTTTTGCATGCTGTAGCTTTCATGGGCATGTTGCTCCTTTGACCTACGTAGAGCTCTTTTCTCCATGTGGAGCCTCTTTCCATCAACCTATGGCTATTCCTACATTTTCCTTGGCGTGTTCCTTTGTTTCTATCCTGCATGGAGATCCTACCTTTTTATGGTACCCAAGTTCCAAACACAAGGTTGATTCATAGAATTTCCATGCCTCGTCTCTAGCATTAGGATTGTGAACATAAACATCGCCCACTACGGTAATGGCTTCTGTTGAATGAAGCTTGGCCTTTAGAGCTTCACAAGTAGCCATTAGTGCATCTTTTGGCCTTAAATTTGCTAAGTTTCCACACACAAGGCCTTGATAGGAGCAAAGACCGGGTTTCAACTGGTGAGCTCTTCTAAAGGAAATTACAACTACATTATCTTGATTCAATCATAATAATAAATTTCCCTTGATAATATAGCTTGGCACATGTCTCTCATCAACACAAATATGCTCTTGTCCTCAACAACGTTGCATACTCATCCATGCTTGTTAAATTGTATGGATCAAGAGATCAAGCCTTTTCAAAGTTCAAAAGTGCTTCATCATTTTTTCCAATAGTTACTTTTGCCTTTGCTGTCTCAAGTAGAATATGAAGATATTATCGCCTTCAAGCATTTCCTTTCTTTGCTAAGAAGTGTAATCATTTGTTCAAACCTCATAATACTTCTCATTGCCTCCTCAACTTCTTCCCTAGCTGAAGTAGATTGCTTGTTAGCTTGAATTCTTTCATACTTCTCTTTCCAAGTGCACCCTTGAGCTCATTCAATAATATAATCATCTTTCCAAAAAAAAATTCATATTTCATGATGAATTCTTGAAATGTTCTTTGATAGATTAGGCTACATTTCGAAACTTCAGTCTTATGTCACAATCAGTAAGTTTTCCATGAATTTGAGTTCCCAAATTATGACAAACATCCGATTCGGAGATTTCTTGAACTCAAAACGTTGCTGACTAACATGAATTCTGTAATATAGACTCTCATGGTGTTCCTCTAATCTTTTTCATTCCTAATATTACTGGGCATATCCAACTAAGTTCATCAAGTGTATACTTTGATAGATCCACTTGGTCTCATAAAACTTGTTTCATATATTGAGAGTTTATAATAATTAGAATCATTATGATTTCTTTTCAAAACATCTCAAGTCCTTACTGGCTGTCACAAATCTGATGAATTTAGCCAGGGCCCAAAGTGGGTTCGGCTATAAAAATTTCGTTTCCAAACAACTGATGCTTTAGATTAATCCATTTAGCATCTCGAACTGATTAAAAATGAAATCCAGCACTCAGACATCATTAAAACTCACTTTACCACTTTTCTACAAACTGTGACCTTTTTCTAATAGGGCCTATTGACTGGCTTTGAAAACTGACCCGAACATTTGATCGGGCTATAAAAAATGGCATACTGACTTTTCATTTTGCATACTTTCACCCTGTCAAATCTTGTCTCACGATGAATTCAAAGTTAAAAGATATTCATTGTCAAAGTTACCTTCTCAGAATTACTTGCAAGTAGACACATCAAAAAGCAATAAATTGGGTTTAGATTTGGCCTTCAAAACTGAGCAAATGAACACATGGGAAAATGAAAACTAGGACATTGGTTCTCTTTCATGAGGACATTATAAATCTACAATTTGGGCTCATGATGAATAACTGGGTGCAAATGATGATCAGTCAAAATAGGCTACTCAAAATTTTGCAAAGTGAAGCAATGGCAGAAAAGTGATTTTTGGAAATGGAATTGACCTGCAAAAGTGTGCATACGGATTCATCATAATTTGAAAATTGATATGCTTGGAGTATTTTTAGAGTACAACACAATGGTACAATCCATTTAGGCTTACCTATCATAGATTAAGAGTTATAATGTCTTGAACAGGGGTACAAATCAATCTTCAAATGCTAACACCAGTAAAACTTTAGAAATTCCATTTGGAATCACACTTGAAAATTGATCAAATAGATTCTTCATTAGCTGAAACTTGAAACATAACAAGTTTTTGATGTTTGCAATGCAACACAAAAGGAATTTCCATATTTTGGTCAAGTGGTCAAAAATTACAACATGTCAAATAGGGCTTCCCAGAAATGTGAACTACACAAATGCATAAAATAGTAAACTACCAACTTTGATGGGTTCAAGACCTAGTCAAATGAACCTAAAATGACTTGAAATCTGAAACATAGGTTCTTGGGTATGGACATTAGATATTCTCAAAGAGGTAGGTCATGAATCATTTCTAGGTGCAAGATATTCACTTGCAAACATGGCCTCCTGTCACTGTTTGACATTTAGGGGAAAATGCAAATTTGACAAATGCTCAAAATGTGACTTCATGAAATGGCTCAGAATGGAAATTTATCATCATGGAACAAGTGGAAAAGCTGAATGGAGGGTGTTAAAAACATTAAACACCTCATGACACTCAAACATATAATCGGGTACAATCTCACTAAAGAGTGCTTATAGGGCTTAAATTGATTGAAAATTTAAAATAAACACTCAAAATGGGAATGCAATTTTGAGCATCAATAGTGGCTCTATCTAGGGATACATGTCCCTTGTAGGCATGGCAAGAATTTGAATCTCTAGGTAAAGCAGACCACACACCTAACTACAAAAACTCTCTCGAACAGCTTTATTGAAAACAGGAAGCAACTACAACCACTATGTACATATGATGACCTTGCGCCACCAAAATTCAGCAAAATTGTTTACATCTATCATATAGTTGATTTTCATTCCTTTACTCATAAGGTAAACTTAAATCATCACTCGTATTGGTTTCACCAATTAGATACGCATCATAAAATGAATCACTTGGCAAAACAAAATCATCACCCTCACTTCCATAGTGCATGTAAAAACTTGGCATAAATTTAACCTCTTGGTCACTATGAAAAAGAATGTTACCATGCTCATGAATGTCAACATCAAACTAAAACTGATCTTTACTAACTGATTCATGCATGCTATCTACTAGAATCACAAAGTGCTCATATTCAAATTCATGGAAAGAGTTAAATATATCATGAATTTTCAACTCAGCTTGACTTTGTATTTCCTCAAGTGTTCCTGGCTGAATGTCAAATGAGCAATCAGAATTGTATTCACACATAACATCATCATCATAATCTAAAAATATTTCATAACCTTCTAATGTATTTTCATAATCAAAGTGTTGATTAGCTTTTACCTCATTTGAATCATCATAAAACTTACTATGAAGTGTCAATTTCTCTTTAAAGACAACTCCATCAAACACTTCATCTTCAAACTCACAAAATGAAGCATCATTAGAAGATTCAATATGAAAAATGGAAGAACAATATTCTGATGTATTACAGCAATATCATAGTGTATCACCATTTGCATCTAACCCAGCTAAATCTGAAACCTCCATGTCCTCTTCAAACAATGGGTTAATGACTCCATGCAGGTATCCTCTTTGAACATTTGGACAAAAGATGGGTTGTTCATCATCATACTTTTCATCATATAAAGCATTAGTATACACTTTAAATTCACTACCCATTTCATCCTCATAGAGACTTTCAACGTATGAAGAAAAGTCAGAACCATGTGAAGATTCACCTTCTATTTCTTCTACCAAGCATATAGTGTCCATAATAACATCCTCTTCATTATCTTGTTTAGGATAACCATTACAAATAGACCTTACTTCATTCCTCAACATCTCACTATATGCTGAATCTTTACTGTCTAATGTAAGAACACTTGACAACTCTTCACTAAAATCTTCATATTCAAACTCATTAGCATCAGCTAACTTCACCATCTCTTTATCTTCATACTTTGTAGACAAATCACTTTCAAATTTTTCATTGGCTAACTAATTTGTATAACACAAAACCTAAGATGAACTTTCTTTTTCAGATTCAGAAAAGGAATTCATACCTTCACCTTTGAATGAATGTTCACTATCATCATTGCTTTCTTCTTCCCAATCAGTGTCAGATTCATGTGAAGATGAACACATGCTAACAATGTCCTCTTTTTGACTTGAGAAACAACTCTCATCATTATCTTCACATTAGCCTTCTTCACAATATGTCGGATCAACAACTTCATCTTTAGCATTTGGAAGACAAGATTCAATTGCTTCGTACCCATATTGAGATATATATCTTTCCACTTCAACCTTTAAAACATTCTCAACATAATACAATCTCTCAATGAGATAGTTCATTTCTTGCATATCTTGGAGATCAACTGAATCTATCTTATCATATACTACTGAGACATTATCAACATGTGATCTTAGTTCTTCTGACTATGATTGAAATGAATATGACTCACCCTCATCATTTTTTATTATCTCTTCATGGCATGTTGGGTCAGCAATATCAGGTTCATGATCAGAGAGATAACTTTTGGCCTTCTCACTTGTACAAGATTGAGATATTTGTTTAGCAACCTCAAATTATAAAACATAAGTTTTATCATCATACACATAATTATCATGAGAAGAACTGAGTGTTGTAACTAAACCCTAATTTGTAAAATCCATACAATGTTGAACCCTTTCAAAGTCTGAAAAATATCCTACTATTGTAGCATCAAAAACATGTGTGTCATCATTTGTAACCGAACTAACCCTCCTTATACACATAATCTGATTTGAATTTTGTACTCGATCAAAACTTATAATAGGGGCATTGATATGCTTCTTTGAAATTGAAGCATCTATACCACATTCAAATTTTCTTTCATGACCATTATACCAACAATCATTCATAGCAAAATGACCTCTAATCAATCCATACTTCATATTATTCTCAATATCCTTAGCAATCAGAAAAGCCTAATATAATACCTGTGGTTCTTTATGCCTTAGTAGATAATTCATTTTTTTGTCAAATGCATCAAAATATATAGCTAAACACATTTGATCATTAGGTCTATAACTCTTAGGGATTCCATTCAAAACTCTTGCAAATCTGATGTTAAATTGATGGACAAGTTCATCACTCTAAATATGAATATTCAAGAACATGTCATAAGAATTAGATATGCTTACCCATTCTCCAAATTGCTCCATGAAGGCGGAATACAACTGACCACAAGATGAAATGAAACATGCTGGTAGAAAAGAAAACCAATCTTTAGCATCAGCTTCTAGGGTTTGAACAAATAGTTTCATGTGAACGTCTTCATGGGCAATCTCATAGTCACCTATCAAATCACTGAACAATTCAACATGATGACTAGCTAAAGAAAAATGGTTCCCATTAAACTTAGGCAAAATTTTTGTAACATCATTAGGAATGACATTCAAGAAACCATGAATACCATCAAAGCATAATGGCATATACCAATTCGTCAAAATAGATCTAGAAACTTTACTAATAGGCTGCATACTTGATGAAATAAAACTTGAGATTCTTGAAAGACACAAAACTCATTCACCAATAATTCTGATTTGTAATTTGCAGCAGATCTATACAACCTTCTACCAATTTCACCTCTTCAAATACACTTCACAAACTTAATACAACAAGCTGAAACTTATTGTCATGAAATGTATAAAACTTATCAAATCATTCTCCTCCTCTTAGTGATGAAACTCACTCGATGGAGAACACATATGTAGAATTCACTTTCATGGAAAAGGAATCACATGAAAATATAAAATACCTTTAGTGTTGCTATTAAAACCTTGATCTATTGATTGGCTTGGTCCTAATCTCAATTCATCACACCACTGATCATATCCTTATAGAGTCACCATTTCCTTGAGGAGAACTAAATTAAATCACTGATGTGATTCATTTTTTACATTCAGAAATCTTATGAAAATAGATCAAACAACACTTTAAAAATCATTAGTCAAGAACTTATATATATTTCTCTTCTTGCTTGAAACTTCACATACCTTTCAGATTTTCTTGATTCAACTGAAAACTCTTTTAAAGCATTTATACATAACTTATCTACACTAATATAGAGATCCTTTAGAGAGTCACCACACACACTTGTGGGAAATATTTAAAACATGATTCATAACATGACAGATCTAAACTAGGTTCTCAACTTGTTGAACTTTGTAAAAATTCAAAACACTTAGAAGAGAGAAAAAAAACTTTTGATCACAATTTTGACTCTAAAATTACAATAGTACTTTGGAAATAACAACCAATTGAACTAGTCAAAGATGATCACCTTTTAGCAATACAATTTACATTCAACCTTAAAGTTACTGCTTCAAATGAATAAAACTTAACTGGGGAACATGAAACCTTGCATACAAAACTTGAATATGCACGATATATACTAGAGATTTCTAGCTCCTTATCATTGAATTCCTTCATAGACTCCCTAGCAGAGTAACCATTTTGTTGGCTCCTAATTTAAAAATTTTGAAAATGACCAAGAAACCAGACCAATGCATCTAAGGCTAGCAAATTCTGATGATGAATACACTAGACTGTAGTCTTGGGCCAGCTTTAAGGCATAACTCCTTCTACTTTAGGCTCTACAAGACCTAGGTAGGTGGACCTCAGATTCAATTGATATTGTACTAGTGAAAAACATATCCCTGAATCTATTTACTATAGATGAAAGCCCCTTATATCTCCTAATAACTCATCAAATGACACAGATCTATAGTAGGTAAATACAAATCTATGAATCTCATAAGCTGAGTGAGGGTTAATTCTTTTCAACCCACTACAAAACATGAAATACTGAATTTATTTTAAATAAAAGATTTTGTGCAAATGATATTCATATTAGCTTGCATCTAATTTAGTGAGTAGTGCCTTATCCATTGAAACATAGAGTCATTACTAGTAGGATGACCTAACTTGTTTGCATTACAATCAAGTTTATCAACTGAAATCTACAAATCTCATTCTTATGCAATATCCCCTTCATACACCCAGAAACCCTATCAGAACACTAAAGCATTTACTTAACTCCTTGAGTCAAAAGCAACAACAGATCTAACATACAACTCATCCAAGTTGCCTTAAATAAAATGAACCTTATCCATATAATCTCAAAGTTAATAGCACATGAAGAATTAGGAGATAGAATTAGAGAACTCATATAATTCATGTAAATCCCCTTTTGTATATTCATCCATGGAAAGACTGAATACATTAGAATGGTAAAACTAAATGAAACTCAAGATACTTCACATAATCTAGCATCAATTTCTGGTATCTCAGAATGACAACACACGACATGAAATGAAAATCTGGACATAAATAGGTGTGTGGCCTTCACTGCTAGAGCTCAACTCAATAGGTAGGAAGAAAAACCAATCACATCCATGGTTTTACAATAGAACACTAGAACCCTACTTGTATTACCTAGAGCAAATTGCCAAACCTTACAATGAATGAAAGAAAGAAAGATATAGCAAGAAGTGAATTCTCAAATCCATTATGCAATTGACATCTATCTACTTGAAATTCAATCTCCTACAACTGAATAACTTCTTTCTAATCTCTCCCCTCAACTGGTGAATCAAATCTTCAATTAGTTTTGCCTCCAAAAAGCACAAAACATGTAAAATATCTAATTGAACAAGTAATTGATTTGATGCTTCATCCAGAATGGCAAAATTTGGTTAAAAATAAACTCAAGAAGGGTAAAAACATTTCCAAAATTCATTTTAAGCTTCAACAAACATCAATATATGTGCCCCAACTAATTCTAACATCCCTCAATTAATTCTACCCCTTCTACTGAGAATGCCCTAGAAATTACAAAATTGCTTTTACACTGAACTGATGAATTGTTATGCAAAAATTGATCCCAAATTTCAAAAATTCAGCTTCTCCTAGTTCCAATGGCATATTATAGTGCCTATTTTAGACAAAAATTTCCGGTCTAGTAGTAGTTTGAAATTCAGGCTCCTAGACTATGAACAAACATTAAAAATGAAAAATTTAAAAAAAATTATATAGTCTGAACTATATCAAAATTAAAAATCATTGAAATTTTCATTTTCAAATTTTGTGCATATGAAACCTTTTTTGAACTTTCATTTTTTTCTTACATTTCATTTTCTCAACTCCCCTGTCCACTCGTCACACCTCAATTGTCTCACCATAATTTAGAATATTAATTAATTAATTAATTAATATCAATTACTTAATCTTTTAATTCTATTATTTTTGCTTCCCATAGCATCGTGAGTGCTTGAAGTTTCACTTAACACTCGTACGCTTTCAATGAAGATATTAATATTTTATTAATATTCCATATACCCCCGTAGCATCGTGAGCATTTGAAACTTCTTTTACACACATACGGGCTTTAAATGACTTTACGCTCTCATGGCCTAAGCATATCCTTGAAGCGTTTAAAATTTTCTTTTATGCCCATACGGGCACTAGCGTAACACCATAGAAGCTTTATTTTTAACTCTTGCGCATACACTTGGCTTGGTCTTGCATGTTGAGCATCAAAATTTATATACTTTGATCCCGTAGGCCCCTCCACATGCATGCTTTGCCTTAAAAATTGTGTGTCTTTTAAGACACTTCCACTCTATCTAGATTTGTGTTTAGCAAACAAAAAGTGCCCATACACAGGTGATGTGGGACTAAAGTCCTCTTAATATTTCTAACATAGTTTCTTCTTGCATGAATCTCCTTTTGGTGCATGGGTATCCTCATTTCCATGCCTGTGTGGCGCATGTTGCCACTTTCATGGGCAGGTTGCTCCTTTGACCTACATAAAGATTTTTTATCCACATGGAGCCTCTTCCCATCAACCTATAGTTGTTCTTACATTTTCCTTGGTGTGTGCCTCTGTATCTATCCTACATGGGTATCTTGCCTTTTTATGGTACCCAAGTTCATAACGCAAGGTTGATTCATAGAATTTTCATACCTCGTCTCTAGCATCATGATTGTGAACATAGACATCGCCCACTAGAGTAATGGCTTTTGTTGAATGAGGCTTGGCCTTTAGAGCTTCACAAGTAGCCATTAGTGCATCTTTTGACCTTAAATTTGCTAAGTTTCCATGCATAAGAGCTTGATAGGACCAAAGATTGGGTCTCAACAGGTGAGCTCTTCTAAAGAACATTATAGCTGCCTCATTTTGATTCGATGATAATAATAAGTTTTCCTTGATAATATAGCCTAACACTTCTCTCTCATCAACACTGATATACTCTTGTCCTCAATAGCATTGCATACTCATCCATGCTTGTTAAATTGTATGGATCAAGAGATCAAGCCTTTTAAAAGTTCAAAAGTTCTTCATCATTTTTTCTAATAGTTACTTTTTCCTTAGCTATCTCAAGAAGAATATGAAGATATTATCACCTTCAAGCCTTTCCTTTCTTTGCTAAGAAGTGCAATCATTCATTCAAACCTCATGATACTTCTCATTGCCTCCTCAACTTCTTCCCTAGCTGAGCAGCTTGCTTGTTAGCTTGAATTCTTTCATGCTTCTCTTTTCAAGTGCACCCTTGAGCTATTCAATAATATAATCATCTTTCCAAATTGTTTGCCATATTTGATGATGAATTCATGAAATGTTCTTTGATAGATTAGGCTACATTTTGAAACTGAAATCTTATTATCATAGTCAGTAAGCTTTCCATGAATTTGAGTTCCCAAATTATGACAAGAATCCAATTCAAACATTTCTTGAACTCAAAACGTTTCCAGCTAACATAAGTTCTGTAATATAGACTCTCATGGTGTTCCTCTCAACTTTTCCATTACTAATATTACTGGGCATGTCCAACTAAGTTCATCAAGTGCATACTTTGATAGATCCACTTGGTCTCATAAAACTTTTTTCATATATTGAGAGTTTATAATAACCAAAATCATTATGATTTCTTTTCAAAACATCTCAAGTCCTTACTAGCTATCACAAATATGATGAATTTAACTAGGCCCAAACATGGGTATGGCTAATTTTTTTTTCATTTCTAGACAATTGATCCTTCAGATTAATCCGTTTAGCATCTCAAACTGATTGAAAACAAAATCCATCACTTAGACATCATTAAAAGTCACTTTACCACTTACCTTCAAATTTTGACTTTTTGGTAACAGGGCTTGTTGCCTGGCTTTAAAAACTAACCCAAACATCTGATCGGGCTCTAAAAACTTGCACAGTGACTCTCTATTCTACATACTTTCACCTTATCAAATCTTGTCTCATGACGAATTTGAAGTTGAAAGAATTTTTTGTCAAAGTTTTCTTCTCAGAATTACCTACAAGTAAACATGTTAGAAAGAAATAGACTAGGTTCTGATTTGCCCTTGGAAATTAGGCAAATGAACACATGGGAAAATGAAAATTGGGCCATTGGTTCTTTGTCATGAGGACATTATAAAACTACAATTTGGGCTCATGATGAATAACTGGGTGCAAATGGTGATCAGTCAAAATAGGCAACTCAAAATTTTGCAAATTGAAACAATGATAGAAAAGTTATTTTTGGAAATGGAATTGATCGGGAAAAGTGCGCATACAGATTAGTCATGATTTGCAAATTGACACACTTGGATTATTTTTAGAGTACAACACAATTGTACAATCCATTTAGGCCTACCAATCACAAATTAAGAGTTATAATGTCCCAAATAGGGGTACAAATCAATCTGCAAATGCTGACACCATTAAAACTTCAAAAATTTCTTTTAGAATCGCACTTGAAAGCTAATCAAATGGATTTGTCATGAGCTGAAACTTGAAACATAACAAATTTTTGACATCTACAATGCAATGAAAAATGAATTTCCACATTTTGGCCAACTAGTCAAAAAATACAACATGTCAAATAGGGCTTCCCAAAAATGTGAACAATTACACAAATGCACAAAACAGTAAACTACCAACTTTGATGGGTTCAAAACCTAGTCAAGCGAACTTGAAATGACTCAAAATTTGAAAAATATGTTCTTAGGTATGGACACTAGATATTCCCAAAGAGGAAGGTCATGAAACATTTCTAGGTGCGAGATATTCACTTGCAAACATGGCCTCCTGTCACTGTTTGACATTTAGGGGAAAATGCAGATTGGATAAAAGCTCAAAATAAAAATAAATTCATAAACCCTTGATACTAGTGACACTAAACATATTAGTATCTAATTAAAAAAAATATTAAACTAATACTAATGTAGACTATTTCTAAATCCTATTTGTTATTAACAAACTTAAAGTTATTAACTAACATAACTATCATCGCTACCCACAATACTAAATTAATTTAAAATTCTAAATACAAATCATTTTCCACACCTAATACGTATAATAATTATTAAAACAACAGACAATAATCAATAATTCCTAATATTAACCTAAATACCCCTAAAACTTTACTAAGCTAGACTTATAACTGCCCCTATAACCAAGGTAAATTGTACACTTGCCAAGTCCCATTTCCCAAATCTTGGGTGTTCACCAAGGCCATATCTTGAAAATATTATATAATTTTAAAGTGTTACATTCCTATTCACTCCCTATTTTATTTTATCTATGCAATAACTTAACATAAGAACAAAATTTAAATTTTGAAGATACAAGATTTCTTTTACCTATTTTATAATGTCCTATTCAATATTAGTATACTTGATCCATTTTATACTTTATATGAACTAAAATACTTTTATGAGTAGCATGGTCATGCCAAATCCAAGTTCTACTAAAGATGATGCTAAACATTTTCACTTTGATTATATGGTTATTGACACATTTCTAATTACATGTTTGAAAAGTTCTTTGAGGTTTTTAAATTAGTTTTCTCCATTATCGACCTCAAAATTAGTTTTCTCCATTATCTACCTCAATACAAATATAACATTTCTACATTTATCCATTTGTTGTCATGTAATTAAGACTATGTTATCTATTGTAGTTGACAATTTACAATAGTTAAAACCAATTTAAAGTTTTAGTTAGGTTTTCTTATCAGTATTAAGTTTAGATAGAATAAATTAGCTCAATGAAATTATGCAATATGATAACCTATAACTCCTATACTTAACATGGACCCATCATTGCCCAATTGTTTCAAGCCTAGGCTTTGATACTCGAATGCCATGCACAAAAGTTAGGGCAAAAATGTAACAACAATTTTTGTTATTGAAAATTTTAATATAAACTAACATTGATTATGTTGTAGAAGAATGATGACATAGTATAGAATAGAGATGAATTCAAATCTCGAGGTTGCATGATTAGTTTACTAGAGTTCTAGGGTTATTACTCTCTCATTAAAACATGGATTTGGGTAAAGGTAAATAGGTGCATGTAAGGTACACATAAAATAGTTGATTATTATTTCTAGGTTAAGTAACACAATTAATTTCTAATTATATTTAATAAGGATATCAAGTAGGTATTGAAACATACTACATTAGTTCAAAACCATAACTTATAGTACTAGAAGTATACTTCACACCTTGGTTGATTAAGTTCAAATGATTAAACCATAGGTCCATAAATATAAGAATGTGACATTAAATCAAAGAGGTATTTAGGGTTTCTAGGCCCAAAATTTAATTTGAGTTAGCTAGGTCTAATTTAGTGGAGTAGCATTTGTAAGTTTCACCTTTTGACTTAAGGATGGAAAAACATTGCAATAATGACACATTTCAGTTTTAACCCTATTTAAAAGGTTAAAAAAACTTAATTCACTATATTTAATTACACATCATTTAATTTTATTAATAAAATTAATAAAATTAGTTTTAAATTGATACGAAACAATTAATATATTATAATAGATCAATCCCTCAAGGAAATTAAATCTATACTTAAAGGTTGTGAGGCCTCACCTTGGCCCATCATAGCACATCAAAGTAGTTTATTTGCATTTTAGATACTTTATATTTTGCATTGTAGATACTTTATATTTTGAGACCTTGTTATATGTTGGACTATTTTGGACTCAGAATATTTGATACTGTGGGAGACTTTATCTTTATGGTAGTCATTTATGATGTTAGAACTAATTTATGCTGCTTGATGATTAGCTACATTCATGTACTTGGTTGGGTATTTTATTAATGAGTAGGAAATTATGTTTGAATAGAAATGTTGGATGGATTACATACATACATACATACATACATACATAGATACATAGCTAGATAGATACATACATAGATACATACACACACACACACACACACACACACATATGAAAGTCATGAAGTGTTACAAAAGAGTTATATCATTTTTAGTTCCATAATGATAGTATTATATATGCACAATGGTTTAGAATTGGAAAAGTGTTATTCAATTGAGAAATGCCTTATGTTTTGATTCGTTTATGAATATAGAATTGATTGAGGATTTATATATGCATATGTTTTATTTATCTTGGACTGCAGATATGTGTTTTGAGTGTGTAGGAAATAACCATGACTAAATGGAGAATCAAGACTATACCTTTGTATTAATTGAGATTGCCAAGGTTAGATCTAACGAAGATATCTTTGTTGGATACAATTGTTGAATTGTGTGTTGTCTTTGATGTCACACAAATGTCATATCAGTCATTAGATAGTGTCTACCAAGCTGAGAAGGTCAGAAATGAAAAGGATAGTGTCTATCGAGTTCAGAAGGTCAGCAAGGAAAATGATAGTTTTGACCGAGCCCAGAAGGTCAACAAGGCAAAGGATAGTCTCTACCAAGCTCAAAATGTTAGCAAGGCAAAGGATAGTGTTTACTGAGCTTTCAAGGTAATCAAAGAATTTTAGTTCTTACTGAGCTCAATTAGTAATCAAAAAAAATATGACAGTAATAGTTCTTACCAAGTTTACTCAGTCACCAAAGGTAATTTGGAAGAAATAGTTCTTATCGAGTTCACTCGGTCATCAAAGGTAATTTGGAAGAAATAGTTCTTACCAAGTCCACTTGGTCATCAAAGGTAATTTGGAAGATTTAGTTCTTATCAAGCAAACTCAGCAGCCAAAGGATTTTAAGGATATTGTAATGTTAACTAAGTCAAGAAGGTTAACTCTAATAATTCCTAGGAGCAGTACTTACCGAGCAAGGTCGGCCAGTAAAGGATTTCATTGTCTTATGAAATAATGTTTATTTGATTAAGAGTAATATCTGTAGCCGATTGATAAATGGATTATTGATAAATGTAACATGTAAATGGGCCAACTTGACAATTTGAATGGTATAAGTAAGAATTCAAGTTGCAAATTCAAAGATGTATGTGGAGATATGAGAAGTTAATGTGATATAAAGACTGATTATTGTGGAAGAAAATTTGAAGGATGATCAGAGATCATTGAGGAGTAGCATAGTCATATTTGATCAAGGAGGATCTAATTATTCTGAATAGAGACCTATATCCAGCAAATTCAGTTGCATTCTATTCAGGTCAATTCATTGTTGCTTTCTAACCATTGTAGTAGTGATTTCAAATCTCCTAACAAAGTTGGTTTAACAACCATTTTGTAAATCCTCTGACAAGGTGATAGTTCAGTTGAATTTTTCTAAAGACCTCTAGCAAGGCCACTCCTAACAAGGTTATTAAATCCTCTAATAGGGTCACACCTAATAGTGTGTATAGTAACCTTTAACAAGGTTGGCTACTAATAGGGCTCACTTCAAAAAAGTGAAAAATTGGTGACTAGTTACTTGGTGGTTTTTCCCATATTGGGTTTTCACGTTAAATTTGGTGTCTGTTGTGTTCACTTTATTTTTGGTTACATGCATGAATGCTTGAAAAGAAAGTAATAGTTTAATTTACCGAGTTACAGTAGTTGTTTACTGAGTAAAAGCAATAACTAGATCATTAAGACATCTAAGGGATTTGAGGATTAATTTTTATGAGTAACTAATTCGCCCCCCTCCCCCCCCCCCCCCCCCCCCCCCCCTCTCAGTTACTCTATCTTTAATTCCAACAATTGGTATCACAATGTTTGGTGCTTATAGGAAAAGGTTTCAAGGGTTTAAGCTAAAGATCAGGATGTCTCACAAAAGTGAAATTCCAAGACTTAATAGGGACAACTTCTCAGCATGGCAAGGATTGATGAGGCTTCATCTGGCTTCCATTGGTGATATAGGACTACAGTACCTTGATGAAAAATATGAAGAACCTTCTAGTACATTATCTGTCAATGATATTGCTGAAAAGAAGACTCACAATAACATGATGATAGATATAGCATCTGCTTTGAGTTATGAAGAATTTGATGACATCAAGGATTGCAAAACTACCTTTGAAATGTGGAACAAGCTTAAAGAAATCTATGGAGGAGATGATAATGTAAGAAGAGCTAAAGCAAAAAGTTTGAGAGGACAATTTGATCAAATGAGGATGAGAGAGGATGAAAACATTGCAAAGTATGTTGAAAGAGTTAAATCATGTGTTAGTGCAATCAAAGCATCTGGAGGAGATATTAGTGAAGAGACAGTTATAAGGGAAGTTCTTAGAACTCTACTTCCTATTTATGCAATCAAAGTCTCTGCAATTCAAGAAACAAGATGTGAGGTAAATCATAAAATAAATTTAGAGGCCATAGTTGGAAGATTGACTACATTTGAGCCAGACAACTATGAAAACTATGTTCTAGCTTCTAAGAATGTTGAATTAGCATTTGTAGCCAATCTTTCACTCAAAGAAAAAGGGAAAAAGATGACGGAACCGCAATTAAAAAGTGATAAAGAATCAAAACAAAGTTTAGATAGTGATCTTGAAGTGGTTGAAGCTCTACTAGCAAGAAAATATTCAAGACGCAAAGGAAAATACAAAGGTAAAATTCTTCTAATCTGTTTCCCTTGTGAAGAAATTGGACATATGCTGCTAGGTGCCCAAATAAGCAAAAAAAATATGAGAAGAAAGGTCACAAGTATAATGACAAGAAATACTTAAAATCATTTAAGGATAAAGGTAAGAAAAAATGTTTTATGTCAAAAGATTCTAATGATTTTGATGATCATGAAGAAGATGAAATCGTCTACATTGTTGTAAAAGATGAATCTGATAATGATGAGGAAATGACACTACTTACTCATATGAGCAAAAATGATACATGGATCATAGGTAGTGGTTTTTCTCATCACATGACTGGTGATAAGACTAATTTTGAATACTTTGAAGACTATGATGGTGGCAGTGTAAGATTTGGTAACAATGAACCTTGTTGTATAAAAGGAAAAGGAAGAATCTCACTAACCAAGGAACTTGTATGTGATAATTCATATTGGGTAGAAGGACTAAAACACAATTTTTTGAGTGTGGAACAATTACTCAATAATGGATTCAAAGTAGAATTCATGCATGGAAAAGCAAGATTGCTGGATGGCAAAGGAAAGCTGATTGGATCTGGCACTGAAACAAAAGGTAACTTATTTTATCTTGAACTTGGTGAATGTTCATGTTTCATTGCTCAAATTGAAGAAAGTTGGTTATGGCATAGGAGGTTGTGTCATGTAAACTTTGACAACTTAATAAAGATCAGTAAATTTAGGAAAGTAAGAGGTATTCTTGACATAAAGAAACTTGATGTTGGTCTATGCAAGAATTGTCATATTGGTAAAATGGGAAAGACTAGTTTTAAAAGTAAGAACTATTAGAATGAAGAAGTTCTAAAAATTGTGTATACTAATTTGTGTGGACCTATTGGCATTGAAAGTTATACTAGTGAAAAATTCTTCATTCTGTTTGTTGATGATTATTCAAGAATGATGACTGTCATGTACCTTAGAGAGATATCAGAAGAATTTGAAAAGTTCAAATGGTATTTGGCCAAAGTAGAAAAGAAAGCAGGAAAAAGACTGAAATTCGTAAGGTCTAACAGAGTGGTGAATTAATTTCACATGAGTTCAATAACTTTTTCATTGAAAGAGGAATCAAAAGATAGGTTTCAGCACCTAAAATTCTAGAACAAAATGGAATAGTAGAAAGAAGGAATAGATCTATAATGGATTGTGCAAGAACCTTAATGATTGAGAAAGGCATTGCTATCAAATACTGGAAGGAAGCTATCAGCACTACATTTCATATGTTGAACCGAGTATAGCTGAAAAAGGACTCATTCAAAACACCCTATGAATTGTGGCATGTCTACAAACCCAATGTAAGTTATCTAAAGGTATTTGGAAGCAAATGTTGCATTTTTAAAGAATATAGAAAACATAAATTTGATGCAAAAAGTGATGAAGGAATATTTTTGGGATACTCTTGCAAAAGCAAAGCATATATATGTTTGAACTTATCTACCCACAAAGTCATAGAAAGTGCACATGTGAAAGTTGATGAGTTTGAAGAAAGAATAGAAGAAGAAAGAAAGAAGAAACTTGAAGACTACATAAGATTTTTTTACATTGAACCTGATACAATACCAAGTATACCAATCAATTAGGAATCCTCAACTCCAGAGTCTTCATTGATCGAGTTGGAAGAACCTAAGTTGCAAATAGAAGTTACTAATTTAGCATCTACCATGCCTAAGCAACCAGAATCAAAACTAGAAGTTGAGATACAAAAGGATAAAAATGCAAGTCATTGAAAAGGAAAGGAGTCCATGTTAGCCAAGTATGTCAAAAAGCATCATGCACCAGATTAGATCATTGGTGATAAATTAGAAGGAACAATGACAAGAAGTAAGTTGAAAGGCACTCGTTTACTTTCTGATTTTGAACCTAGAAATGTCAAAGATGCACTGGACAATGAAAGTTGGATTGAAGCTATGAATGAAGAGATAGAACAGATAGAGAAAAACAAAACATGGACTCTTGTACCTAAACCCAAAGACAAGAATGTGATTGGAACAAAGTGGGTATTCAGAAACAAACTAAATGAAGATGGTAAGGTATCAAGGAACAAAGCTAGACTAGTATGCAAAGGATACTCTCAAGAAGGAGGTGTAGACTATGGAGAAACTTATGCTCCTATTGCAACATTGGAAGGTGTCAGAACCTTACTTGCATATGCTTCATACAACGGATACAAAGTTTATTAGATGGATGTCAAGTCATCATTTCTCAATGGCATATTGGAGGAAGAGGTTTACATTGAGTAGCCTGAAGGTCTTGTTGTTCCAGATAAGAAGGACATGGTCTGCAAATTGCATAAAGCATTATATGGTATGAAACCAGCCCCTACAGCATGGTATGAAAGATTGCATAACAATCTTATTCAGATTGGTTTTCAAAGAACTAATGAAAACAACAGTTTGTACATAAAGGAAGGACTGGATAATAAGATTGCTTTGGCAGAAATATTTGTAGATGATACTTTGTTCATAGGTAATGATGATCTTTGCGAAGAATTTTGAGAAAAAATGAACAAGGAATTTGAAATGTCAATGTTTGGTGAGATCAAATTCTTTGTTGGTCTTCAAATTCAATAGAATAAGAATGGCATCTATGTCACTCAATCTAAATACATCAAGGAGATACTAAAAAAGTTTGGTATGGAAGATTGCAAATAAGTTGGGACTCCTATGTGTACTGGATTAAAACTCACCAAGGATGATGAATCAAAGGAAGTGGATCAGACATTGTATAGATCTATGATTGGAAAGTTGCAATATGTAGTGCACACAAGACTAGACATTGCCCTTGCAGTAGGGATTGTAGGAAGATTCTTAGCAAAACCAAAAGAAAATCACATGATGGCAATCAAAAGGATCATGAGATACTTAAAAGAAACTGAAGACTATGGATTATGGTATAAACTTGGAGAAAAATTAGATTTAAAGGTGTTCACTAATGCAGATTGGGAAGGAAATATTGATGATAAAAAGAGCACAAGTGGAAGAGATTTCTTTGTTAGAAAAAGGTTGGTTTCTTGGATAAGCAAAAAACAAAATTGTACATCTCAATCCATATCAGAAGCTTAATATGTTGTAGTAGTAGTAAATTTCTCAAACATTGTGTGATTTAAATAATTATTGAAAGGTATGAAGCAATAAATCAAAGAACCAATTGTTAAGTTTTGTGATAAAAAAAAGTGCAATTAACATCTCCAGGAATCGAGTGATGCATTCAAAAACCAACAATATTGCCATAAAATATCACTTTGTTAGAGAATTGGTGCAAGAAAAGGAAATAAGATTGGAATATGTGCATACAAAGAAACAAATTGCTGACATATTCAAAAATTCTTTACCTAAGGATCCATTCTTGTATCTAAGAGGTAAGTTAGGGGCCATTCCCCTATCTGAATAAAAATGGCATCTACATCACTCAATCTAAATACATCAAAGAGATACTAAAAAATTTTGGTATGGAAGATTGCAAATAAGTTGGGACTCCTATGTGTACTGGATTAAAACTCACCAAGAATGATGAATCAAAGGAAGTGGATAAGACATTGTATAGATCTATGATTGGAAAGTTGCAATATATAGTGCACACAAGATTAGACATTTCCCTTGCAGTAGGGATTGTAGCAAGATTCTCAGAAAAATTAAAAGAAAATCACATGATGGCAATCAAAAGGATCATGAGATACTTAAAAGGAACTGAAGAATATGGATTATGGTATAAATTCAGAGGAAAACTGGATTTAAAGGTGTTCATTGATGTAGATTGGGTAGGAAATATTGATGACAGAAAGAGCACAAGTGGAGGAGCTTTCTTTCTTGGAAAAAGGTTGGTTTCTTGGACAAGTAAAAAGAAGAATTGTACATCTCAATCTATAGCAGAAGCTGAATATGTTGCAGCAACAGTAAATTGCTCAAATATTGTGTGGTTTAAACAATTATTGAAAGGTATGAAGCAAGAAATCATAGAACCATTTGTTATGTTTTGTGATAACACAAGTGCAATTAACATCTCCAAGAATCCAGTGATGCATTCAAGAACAAAACATATTGCCATAAAGTATCACTTTGTTAGAGAATTGGTGCCAAAAAAGGAAATAAGATTGGAATATGTGCATACAAAGGAACAAATTGCTGACATATTCACAAAGCCTTTACCTAAGGATGCATTCTTCTATCTAAAAGGTAAGATAGGGGTCATTCCCCTATCTAAAGCTCGCTAAAATACAATTTTAGTGATGCATCAATAGGAACAGAATTAAAGATCTCTCAGTTGATGTAGCAAACCAATAAAGACATTGCATATGAATCAGTACATCAAGTACAATACTATTCAATTGTTTTGAGTTATCTTTGGCATGTGTTGTCAAAGAGGGAGAATATACTGTCAAATCTCTCTAAAATTTGTAAATAATAAGAATTTTTATAAGAGGGAGAGATTATTATGAAAGAGGGAGTTTTGTATTCTAACATTAAAAGACTTGTTTCCAAATTTCATTCTATGACAGGTTGGTTTGCCATCAATGCCAAAGAGGGAGATTGTTGGATACAATTGTTCAATTGTGTATTGTCTTTCATGTCACACAAATGTCACATCAATCATCAGATAGTGTCTACTGAGCTCAGAGGATTAGCAAGGCAAAGAATAGTGTCTACTGAGCTTAGAATGTCAGCAAGGTAAAGGATAGTGTCTACCAAGCTTAGAAGGTCAACAAGGCAAAGGATAGTGTCTACCGAGCTCAGAAGTTTAGCAAGGCAAAGGATAGTATTTATCGAGCTTTCAAGGTAATCAAAGAATTTTAGATCTTACCGAGCTCACTTGGTAATTGAAAAAAAATATGACAGTAATAGTTCTTACTGAGTTTACTTGATCATCAAAGGTAATTTGGAAGAAATAGTTCTTATCGAGTTCACTCGGTCATCAAAGGTAATTTGGAAGAAACAGTTCTTACTGAGTTCACTCAATCATCAAAGGTAATTTGGAAGATTCAGTTCTTACTGAGCGAACTCAGAAACCAAAGGATTTTAAGGATATTGTAATGTTAATCGAGTCAAGAAGGTTAACTTTGTAAATTCCCGGAAGCAGTTCTTATCGAGGAGGGTCAGCCAATAAAGGATTTCATTGTCTTATGAAATAATATTTATTTGATTAAGAGTAATATCTATAGCCGATTGATAAATGGATTATTGATAAATGTAACATGTAAATGGGATGACTTGACAATCTAAATGGTATAAGTAAGAAGTCAAGTTGTGAATTCAAAGATGTATATGGAGATATGAGAAGTTAATGTGATATGAAGACTAATTATTATGGAAGCGAATTTGAAGCATGATCAGAGATCATTGAGGAGTAGTAGAGTCATATTTGATCAACGAGGATCTAATGATGCTAAACAGAGACCTATATCCAGCAAATTCAGTGGCATCCTATTTAGGTCAATTGATTGTTGCTTTGTAGCCATTGTAGTAGTGATTTCAAATCTCTTAACAGAGTTGGTTTAACAGACATTTTGTAAATCCTCTAACAAGGTGACAGTTTAGTTGAATTGTTCTAAAGACCTCTAGCAAGGCCACTCCTAATAGGGTTATTAAATCCTCTAACAGGGTCACACCTAACAGTGTGTATTGTAACCTTTAATAGGGTTGGCTCCTAACAAGGCTCACTTTAGAAAAGTGAAAAATTGGTGACTAGTTACTTGGTGGTTTTTCCCATATTGGGTTTCCACATTAAATCTACTGTCTCTTGTGTTCACTTTTTTTAGTAACATGCATGAATGTTTGAAAAGAAAGTAATAGTTTAATTTACCAAGTTATAGTAGTTTTTTTACTGAGTAAAAGCAATAACTAGATCATTAAGACATCTAAGGGATTTGAGGATTAATTTTTATGAGTAACTGATTCGCCCCCCTTCTCAGTTGCTCTATCTTTAATTCCAACAATCTTAACCTCATTGTTAAGTATTTTACTTTGTGAATGTAATGTGAATGCATGTTTTAGATTAGATTCCTTTTTGTGAAAATTGATTTTTCGCTCATAATGTCAAATGTATATTTATAGTGTCACTTGGCACTTGAGTTGTTATGTGTTTGAATGGTAAGTCAAGTTGAGTAATTGGAAAAGGAAACCTAGCCTTATTCCTAACTAGTTAGAAATGTTAAAGTTTTTATCCCCTTGAATAAAAAAATATCTTATGAAGGCTTTAACTAAATTAAATTCTAGAATTCAAGTTTAGGGTGACTTTAGAGGCCTATATTTGAGTCTTAGGGTGTTATTTTAGTGAAATTAAGTTACCCACATGTTAGTACTCTACATTAGGGCTTTAATTTTGGCTTTACTAGAGTTAAAATCTCTTCTCTAACACTTTTAAAATACCATTTCTTAAGTATTTTGAAAATGGAAGAAGACTTACCCATAATTCCTACCTTATCTCTAGGGAGTTGATAATTCCAACAAAATAGGAAAACTTAGGTTGAGTTAACGTGTTTTTTTCTCTTTCATGATGGCAAAAAGTTAGGACTATTTTTCTTTTAGAGGGGAATGGGAAAATCGAGTTGGTATTCACCCACTGTCTAGTTTTTGAGAGTTTTAGTTTTGAAGATTGGATTAAGGAAGGATAGAGGGCTCTTCTCAAATTAGGTCATTTACCATAGCTTGGATAAAGGTTAGAGCTTTTGCCATGTTTTGGAAATTATGCGTTGTACTATTTTTTTAAAATAAAAGATGTGTAAATTTTGCTACAGATGCATATGTGTGTTGTTCATTTGTCCCTATGGTATTGTTCGGTGTGGATGAATTTCGATTGCCTTATTTTCATTTGATTTTGAGAGTGTGATGTTATGGGTGTGAAATGACATCACTCACCCTTTGGAGGGAAGAAGTGGCCTTTGGGTGAAGGGATTAGTTAGGTCTATCCCCTAAATGTAGAGTCTCTTCCCTAAAAGGAAGAGGGATAAGCATGTAGTATGGGCTACATGTGCTAGTACTTTGTTATTCACTTTGGGGGTGATAAGGCGAGAAAGTTTGCGAGAGTGGGTAGAAGGCATAATGTTTTTCTATATTTGCATTCTCCTCAAAGTTTTAGGCACACCTTCACCCATTCTATTAGTGCCTCTGGTAGCCTACTGTGTAAGCTTAAAAGGGTGTTAAATTTTTTATCTTGTATTCTTGGTTTATATGTGTGTGCTTGGTTGTTACTCGGTTGGTCTTGGCTCTCCAATCTTAGTGGGTGTTCTCTTAGAGACCTAGGCTAGGAAGTGAGCTCTCCTTGGTTTATAGGGTTTTCTTGTATAGGTTTTCTAAATGGATATGTGTTGAAGAAAATTTGGGAAGATTTTCACTTTCTTTTAGAGATTTGAAGATGTTTTATTATGAATATTTGTAAAAGTTATGTTTTGTAAAAGATCAAAAGTAGATCTTCTTGTATTTTGTAAATTGATATAAGGATCCAATTATGATTGTAACATTTGAAAGGAATTTTCAATACTATGAATATATTTTAATTTAATTATTTCTTAAACTATTTCCAAGAAATAAAATTGAATATTATTATTGTATGTGTGTATGTCTTGTTCAAGAAATTTGGGCATGAAAAAGGTTAATTTACCAATTAAATAATACTTGTCTCCAATTATTAACATAATGTATTAGAACTAAATAAAAAATTAATTTCTTAACATTAAACTAATTATAAAATCTAGTTTATTTTCTAACATTAACCCAAATCATCGTATCAAGTTATCTAGGCAACCCTTCTTATAACACATACACTCTGAAGTAAACATTAGACTTAATCAACAACTTCTTACAATAATGTTGATATATTAAAGAGAAAATAAGTCCTTAATAAAAGTAATATAATCTTTGAAAATTCTTAATAGTATTGACATTAAAATAAGAACAATAGTTGACCAAGTAGTTTTTAAAACAATTTTACTCCTATCCCTACACTAATAACTATTATCAAGTATTAAATTACCCATTACCAACTTACCAATTTAAAGCTCTAAAGAGAAATAAATGCATAAAACATTGATACTAGTCACACTACACATATTAATCTCTAATTTTAAAAAGACCATTAACACTAATAATAACTTAGACTATTCCTAAATTATATTGGTTACTAACTAACTTAGTGTTACTAACTAACATAACAACAATCACTAATTATGATAGTAAATTAATTTAAAATTATAAATACAAATCATTTTCAAAACCTAATACTAATTATAATTAGTAAAACACTAAAAAATAGTCAATAACTAGCAATATGAACCTAAACAATCCATAAACCATTACCAAGCTACCCTTATAACTACCCCTATAGCCAAAGCAACTTGGGCACTTGCCAACTCACATTTTCTTCCCAAACTTGGGTGCCTACCAATGCCATATACATACTTCCCAAGGGCCTAACATGGCCCTACAGCTTGGGCATAAATCTAAATCAATAAAGTAATGTGGACCTTAGTTAAAGGATTTGGGAAGTGGGGAATATGTAAGGAGTAAAAGGCAAGGGTTCTAGATTAGTTTCATGATAATTCTTTTTTGACCTTTTCATGCACATTTTAAAGAAAACATGGGGTTGAGGTAAATAAGGGAGATGGGTGAATGTGTTATCCACTCATCCCCTTCTAATTTTTATTAAAGATAAATTTAGTTATAATTTCCATAAAGGCTTTTTTTTATAATAAATATATAGTTCTCATACTTTGTATAGTATATGTTAGGATTAACCTCAAAAAAAAAAATAGTTACATGAAAATGTAACCAATACCAGAAAATAATAGATCTCACATAAGAGAACATAGGACACCAAGATTTAACATGGTTCACCGAATCCCTAAGCTACATCCACCAATAGTAAGTCCAATATTATTATGATCCAATGATTATAACCTAATTACAATCCATAATCCCTTATAGCTCAATCTTGCTACAAGAACCAATTTTTGCATCACCCACTATGAAAATCCCTATCCCTAAGCCTTTTTATACAAGCTTTTTGTTGCTTACAAAAAAAGGGCTAGAATAATATAAAAATAGTAGCTGACACCTTTTACAATATAAGGTCTTTTTGGCTTCAAGAGTGCTATCCTTGAAAACCCCTATAGCGGTGTTGCCCTTTTACCTCACCCTGTACTACAACATGGAGCACACTTATGGTATTGCCCCCAATGCCCTATAGAAATAATTTAGAGAAAATATACACCGAATAGACCTCTAAGTTTGATTAGACTCCACATCACAATAGTATAACCAATGATATTTAGCCAAGTGGATATTATATATCATTATTTTATTGACTGTAGCAAGGGAAAATGTGTATGCAAGGAAATTAATTTTTTACCATACAATTTCCAAAGACTTGTTGGGTCTCTTTCAATTGTGAATTAAATTGAAATTTAGTAATGCACATGTAATGCTACACTAAACAAAACCAAAATATTAGAAAACAAAGACCAAGAATAATGAGCGTAACATTTATTTTTATCAACTCATCTTACTACAAATACAAGTACAATGGTTGAGCCATGCTCAAACTGAAAACCTCAAAATATAAGTACATATCATCAAACTATATATATATATATATATATATATATATATATATATATATATATATATATATATATATATATATATATATATATATATATATATATATATATATATATATATATATATATATATATATATATATATAATGATGTGAATACATATTGAGTTCAGTACAATAATGAAGTACAACATCATTCTTAATCACTAATGTCCCACATATGGACCCTACAAGTAATTAAATACTGATTCAAGAAATAACTTCAACAATCATCCTTAGCTACTTGTTAATCAACTCCAAGCACCTGTAAAACATACAGAAATGCAACACAATACAAAAGGGGACTCAGTACACACTTAGTTGAAAAGTGTAATCCACCTGCATACATGTTAGAATAAACACATGCATAACCATATGCAAATATCTTATCCACTTAACATAGTGCAGTTCAAAAATTAATATGCAAAAGTAAACATTTACTTAACAATGCAAAATTAAACTCGCACTAAGAATAACCCATAAATGAATCATATATACACTGAGGTGTCATTGTTATGGTACTAATATTCTGCATCCATGTATGGTATGCCCATAGTCAACACATAATGGGATTCTCTATTATACTTGTCAATGACAGAATAGAGATATGCCTTGTTCTCCGTACTTAACCATATAGGTTTAAGTCATAGGTAAGGCCAATTATCTTTTTATATGAATTAACCTAACCAATTTATTTTAAAGTTATCACTGAATTAATTAACTAAATAGGATAAACCAAACTCAGCCACCTCAATATACGTTCATCACAACTATTCTTAAAATACACATCAGACAGATATACTAAGAATGTACATGCAACAGATATAAAATCAGTATACAACATGATACTACATCCTTTTATATATTTGTAACTTATCTTATTCTACCAATTTCAAAGGTAAATATAGATAATTATAACAACAGAAATAGAAACCTATAAAATCAAGATCATGCAAATACAATTAAACTGTTATCTTAGCTTAATGGTACGTACTTAACCTTAATACTATACAATTAACTTCATGCTGACATAATCATCTACATCTAACTTAAAACTGACCAAGATAACAAATCAGAATGCATAATATATTCTTTCTTTAATGATGTATCATAAAACATATTTTATAGAATCTGTCTCATTACTTGTAACAACTTACATTTTAATTATGAACTGAATACATCTTTGTAATAAAAGATATCTAATTTACAAATTTTAATTTGATAACATCATATGAATATCCATCAAAATGCTTCATAACATAATCAAACTAATTTAATCATGACTGGCAGACTTCTCCAAGTAATGTTTTATATATTAAAAAACAGCATCAATAACGATACCATGTATTCCATATAAATTCCAATATCCAAATGCAAATTCTAGTTATGGTCAATTCATAAGCTAACACCAATTTCTGGATTTGCACCAACTATTTATCTATATGCTACTACCCATAACCAAAATCTTAGTAACATATGAAACTGTGAAATTGAATCTAATTATTATGCTATTTACACAGGTACCGAAAAACTTCTAGCATACCAACCACTGAAACTAACTAGAATGGAAGTTCACCATGTTTTAAGATGCACACTTACTGTTCAACATAATTTTCATTTTGGACATTAAGTAACAATAGCTAAGTAAATTTTTTTAACTATCACAAATACCTTATACAATTGTGAATGAAACCAAATCAAATGCGCAATTCAGTAAGCAATAGTTACTATAACCTGATACCTTTCTACATTCTTTCTTAACTTAATGACAAATTATATTGTCACAGTGATATATATATTGACTTGTTCTCCAATTTCCTTTTTACTATTTTGACAAGATATCATGACTGGTGTTGATAACGACAATATTACCAAGTTTCCAATTATCGTAAGACACCTATTGCTGATGATAAGTAATTCTACACAACAATTCTCCATGGCATCGACTGCCAACAACACACAATACATTATGCTGACAAATGCTATTACAACATTTATTATAAATTTTGAGCTAACCATTTGACCAAATGCCCTCTCACAGTTTAATGTAGATGCTCAAAGGTTTATCTATGTTTTAGTTCCTTACAACTCACATAACACATAAAACTTAAAAATATTGATGTTTAAATACAATCACTGTGGGTCAGATTGAGTCTCATACCCATATATATCTATATAATTCATAAGACAGGCTCGGTTTTAAAACCCCAATTCTTACCGTGAAACAAAGAAACATCCACTCTATCTCTCATAAAGCTGAAAAAGTATGGCGAATGCAAAAACATTCCAAATAAAACTTATACCTTAACTTCTTGCAAACTATATGAAAAAATCCCTGGGCTATAACTATACAGTTTTACATTATTCAGTTTCAAACTAATAGTCGAGAGCATGTATATCAAACACAATATGACTCGATGGAAAACATAAGTAGGTTAATATCTATACAATTGTTTTACCCAGTACCCATGCCTACTAAAACCCCAATCAAAAACACTTGCTCAGAATTCTATAATTAATTTTGCCTCAAGCATATGTAAATTGTTTACAAAATACCAAATAACGATATGTATCAAAACTCAAAACACCCAGAACTCACCTCAATGGAACCCAAAACATCACATTATTACTCATATCCATCATGTATAACAATAACGCTACAACATGCTATGTTACCATGGCAATTTTTTCCATATACCCACATCCAAATCTGGAAATACATAGAGTTCAACAAGATTATTTCTGACCCTGCATACTCCCACCCTTGGGTGTCAATATGTGAAACCATAAATAAATCATCTTTTAACAATCTTGTTTACAATTTCAAATGAAACACACATGAAAAAAAGAGTATAGGGTTTAAGAAAGGCCCCCTACCTCAAATTACAGTAGGTCCCCAAAAAAAAAACTCGATACAAAGCTCTGCAAATAATCTTGCTGCCAAAGCCCCAAATACCAAATCAAAGCCACACCTCCAAACTGGAAACACTAATTTCCTGTTGTGAGACAATGCTTGATAGGGAGAATTCCAACATTGCACAGCTTCATAAGCATGAATTCCATTACAACCCATTCCTCCATGATGTTGAATCCTAGCAATAAGCATCACAGATGCATACCATACAAAGAAATGCGGCCAAGCTTTCGGCCCAGGCTAAAACAAAAATAAAACCCTACTCACAATAGAAATGGCTGACAAACCATCGATGTTGTTAAAGCCATAATAAAAGTGAAATGAATGAATCTAAAACTCACACAGTGACATGCATACGGCTACCTCATAGCCACCGCCACATTTTGGCCAAGATTAAAAACCATACAAAATTCCCTTAAACATAATGTATGTGAAACCCTTTAGGGTTTTAGGTTAATAAAACCTTTTTGCAAATATGATATGTTAAGCACATATACATTAACCACCCCGGGTTTTAAACCATATTTATTAATAGTAATTGATTCAAAAACATAAACTTAGAGTATATATAGAACCTTTTAAAATAACAACACGCATATATATATATATATATATATATATATATATATATATATATATATATATATATATATATATATATATATATATATATATATATATATATATATGACATTTCGATGAAGAATTAGGAAAATACCTAAAACAAGAACTCATACTTAAGCATCATTATAAAATTAATCTCAAAATAGGCCAATGGATAAATTGAAATTATATCATACCTAAGCTCCATCATTGTCCATTATACAGCATATTATCATTAATATTGTTTCACTAAATAAAATCATGATAATCATAAACAATATGCTGATATTCAATAAAATATGAAAGCAATAACCATAAAAAAAAAAAGCTTGATTTAAATTTTTTTATAGTTTTATCAGTCATATTTTACCTGAAGTCTAAACACAGCAAAATTGTTTAAACTAGAACATCAGATATAAATTCTAAATACATCACAAAGTTTTTCAAATTCAAAAGTGCCTCTACCAAAGCTCAAAATAGAGTATTTCCAAAATAGAAAAGTTTTGTCCATCAATAGTCACGTCCCAAAGACATTACTAAAACCAAGTTCTATAAAAATAGAAACAAAACATCTAAAAAGAACTAATAATCATAAAATCCTAATATGCAGTAAAACCATAGTAGTGGTCAGTCATGACACCCTCCCCCACTAGGCCTCGACTTTCTCCTAGAAGTCAACAAACAAGAGCGAATGAGCTACTCTCATCATTTTAGTGTTCTCCCAAGTAGAAGTTGCTTCATCATTGGGGTTCCATAAGACCTTTACCTACCTTATTTCTCTTCCTCTTAAACTCATAGTTCTGCTTTGAATGTCTACACTAGTTCCAGCATGATTTGACTATCCAAAATCTGCAAATTTTTATAGTCAAGCACGTGAGCAATATCAGGTATATACTTATGCAAAACTCACACATGAAATACATTATGAATGCATGAAAAACTCGGTGGCAAGGCAAGTTTGTAGGCAATAGGTCCAATCAATTCCAGAATTTCAAATGGACCTACAAATCATGGTGCTAACTTGGATCCCTTTCCATAATGAATTGGACTCTTACGCGGTCTTACTCAAAGAAACAATTTATCGCCAACCAAGAATTGACGGTCAATTCTATGCTTATCAACATATTTCTTTTGTTTATCTTGAGCAATAATAAGGTTCTCTCTGATCCTCTTAACCCGCTGCTCCAAATCTTGCAATATATCAGGTCCTAAAAGAGTCATGTCCTCCAAATTATCCCAACTGAGAGGTGTCCTACAAGGTCTACCATACAATGCTTGAAATGGTGCCATACCTATGGAACTGTGATATCCATTATTATAAGAAAATTCTACCAAATGTAGATACTCCTCCCATTTATTCTATCTATCCATTACATACATCCTAAGCATGTCTTCCAGAATTTGGTTGACACGTTTAGTTTGTCTGTCTATCTCTGGGTGATAGGCTGAACTAAAATTCAGCTGACCTAATTCTCACTACGTGGATTTCCAAAGAGATGAAGTAAACACTTGATCCCTATCAGAAATAAAATTTTTAGGAATTCCATGTAACTTAACAATATGTTCCATATAAACTTTGGCAACTGTTGCTGCATTATAGGATGATCTAATAGGAATGAAATGAGCAACCTTTGAAAATTGGTCCACTACCACCATAATAGCATCATGCCTACGAGCTATCCTAGGCAATCTAGTAATAAAATCTATTGAAATGGTATCCCATTTCCATTATAGAATACTATGTGATTGCAATAATCTTGTAGGGTGCTGATGTTCAACCTTAACTCGCTAACATTCCAAGCATCGAGCCACAAAATTTTCTATGTCTCTCTTCATTCTAGGCAAATAGTAATGCTGCTTAAGGTTAGCATGCATTTTATTGACACCCAAATGAGCTAAATATGGTGCTTTGTGGGCCTCAAACATAATTAGATTTCTCAAATCACCCAGCATAGGAACGTACACATTCCCTCTATATAGCAGTAAACCTTCAGGATTTACTGAATACCCCTCAAAATGCCCTTCTAATATGCTGCCACTATCCATAATAGCCTTAAAATCTTGAAACCAATGATCTGTAGAAAGGTTCTACAAAATCTTATCCTTAAGATCCACAGTTAAGATTAGAGAAGATAATTCATGTCGCCTTCTACTAAGAGCATCAGCCACCATGTTTTCCTTCCCTTGCACATACTTAATCTCGAAGTCATATTCACACAGGAGCTCCATCCATCTTTGTTGCCTAGCGTTGAGGTCTAGTTGTGTGAAAAGATACTGAAGGCTTTGATGATCAGTATGTAACTCAAACCATTGACCCAGTAGAAAATGCTACCACTTGGTCAAAGCATGCTTAATCGTAGTAAGTTTGAGATTATGAGTAGGGTAATTCACCTCATGACTCTTTAGCTTTATGGACTCATAAGCTATAACACATCCATCCTGCATCAACACTACCCCTATGCCATCCAAAGATGCATTAGTGCAAAGCACAAAGTCCTTAGCTGAATTAGGGACTGCCAAAATTGGTGCACTGATCAAACATTCCTTAAGTTTCTGAAAAGCTACCTCGCATTCATTAGTCCACAAAAATTTCTTCCCTTTTCTCTAAAGAGATGTGATAGGATGCCCTATTCTAGAGAAATTTGGCACAAAATTGTGGTAATAGCCTTATAAGCCCATGAAACTTCAAACCTCGGACACATTCGTAGATGCTGGCTAATCTACAATAGGCCAATTTTTGGATGGATCTATAGAAATTCCGTCCCCTGAAATGATATTTCCTAAGTAAAAAATCTTCAATTTGAAGAATTCATACTTCTCAGGATTGGCATATAGTCTGTTCCTACAAAGGCATTCCAAAACCTACTCTAAATGCTGCTCGTGCTCCTCAGCAGTGTAAGAATACACCAAAATATTATCCAAAAAAACCACTACAAACTTGTCTAGGTAAGTTCTAAACACACCATTCATTAAACTCATGAAGATAGAAGGTGCATTTGTTAACCTAAAAGGTACCGCTATGAATTCGTAGTGCCCATATCTAGTGTGAAAAGTTGTCTTATGAATATCAGCTTCCTAGATTCTAAGTTGATGATATCCAGATTTTAGATCAATCTTCGAAAAGACTCGGGCACCCTTGACATGATCAAATAAGTCATCAATTCTAGGCAAAGGATAACTGTTCTTAATAGTGACCTTGTTTAACTGTCTATAATCTATGTAAAGTCTTAAGGAGCCATCTTTCTTCTTGACAAAGATTATAGGAGCACCCCAAGGCGATACAGTAGGATGAATCAAACCTTTTTCCAAAAGCTCCTCCAACTAAAATTTAAGTTCAACCAGCTCTTGAGCTATCATCCTGTATGGAGTCTTGGAGATTAGTTCCATTCCTAGCACAAAATTGACTCAAAAATCAATCTCTCTTCTTGGAGGTATTCCAAGAATCTCCTCAACAAAAACATCCAAAAAACTTTGCAAGACTGGATGGTCGAGAGAACTCTTTACCATATAATCTTCTAACTTGTTTATCAAAATGGCAAACAAACTGTAGCCTTTTCAAACATACCTTTCCAATTTCTTGGCAGAAATTGTCCGCAAAGAGATGGGTCTCTTGATTCTAGCAATAACCCTAGCTGATCCAAAATCATCCACACAATTGATTGTCTTATCCTTGCAATTCATAACAGCTTGATGATGTTCTAACCAATCCATACCCAAAACTATATTATACGATCCTAAAGGTATAACCCTAAGGTTCGCTGAAACAGTGAAAGATTTCATATGAATCTTATAGTAAGGAGCAACAATATCAACGTTTACCTTGGAACTTGATGCTAACTCCACTTGCCATCTTTTCCTTGCCCTAACCATAGGAATTCCACTATTTGCAACTAAAGAAAAAGAAATAAATGAGTTTGTAGCTCTAGAGTCAAATAAAATAGATACTTTCATACCTTGAGTATTACTCTAAGCTTCAATAACCATGTTCTGGTGTTCGACCTGCTTCTGATCCAGGGTTGCAAAGATACGGTGGTTCCTACCAGAATCACCAACTATCATTTTAGACCTAGCTAGCTTAAGTCCAACCTTTGGCTTATCCTAGTTAGGGTACTAAAATTGGTAATGACCTAACTATCCACAACAAAAACACTCAACAGATTTCCTGAATCCCATGTTCTGACCAGAAGGATTAGGAGATGGATTGTTTCTCTGCACACTCTGAGGTGGTTGAGATGGTTTAGACCATTCTAAACCTTTGGAATCCTTATCAAATTTCTTCTTCTCAAATTTCCTATCTAAAAATCTAGATTTAGATCTACTATAAGGAGGCCTGTGACTCTTATTGACATTCAGAGTAGGTGGATTCATGCTAGTTTTGTTTGAAGCCCCATGATAACTAGACTTCATCTCAATCAACTTTGCTCACTCTGAGGCTTCTTGCATAGTCAAAGGTCAAAAAGTTCTCACTTCCTCCCTAATCTTGGGCATAAGCCCTCTAATGAAGTGTTGCATCATGGCCTTATCATTTTTAGCCCACCGAAAAAACTTATTAAGCTTGTAGAACCTACATTCATAAGCTTCCACTATAGAGCCAGACTGCATAATCTGAAAGAACTCCTCTGCACGAGCCTGACGCCAATATTTAGACATAAACCTCTCCTTGAATTTCTCTACAAAGAGCTCCCAAGTAACAAGAGAGATATCAATGCCTAGTTTCTCCAACTCCTATTCCCACCACAAGGAACCAAAACCCCTCAAATGCATAATCATCCATCTTACCTTCACATTACTCAAGTAACGATGTAAGACAAAGCATCGCTCAATATGCAATAGCCAAGCTTCTATCACTATACCCTATTTCGTACCATAAAATAACAGCCCTTTCATCTTAGAAAGATCCTTGAGCTAAGCTCTTGCCATTAGATCTTCCTCTATAGGAAGGATAATACCCTACACAAGAGGTCTCCTATCATTCACTCCCCCACTAGGAATCTGGTTATTAGCCTCAATATTATTGACATGTTCCAGTATCCTCTAAAGTACCATAGCTTGGCCTGCCTGGTTATCCTGGTTGTTTCCAACCCCAGCATTCTGATCAAGCTGATCATTCCCAAAAAAAATTTGGTGCCTAGGACCTCTACCACCGCCCCTACCCCTACCTCTGCCTTTGCAATCCTCTAGTGATGTGAGGCATGATAGAAACCTACAAACAAATAACTATTAATAACACATCAATAACAGGTTAAACCCTATAATCCAAAAGTCCTAGTTATTTCAACTGCGCTCTAATACCAAAATATATAATGCTACACTAAACAAAACCAAAAGATTAGAAAACAAAGACCAAGAATAATGAATGTACCATTTTTTTTATCAACTCATCTTAATACAAATACAAGTACAATGGTTGAGCCATGCTCAAACTGAAAACCTCAAAATACAAGTACATATCATCAAAATATATATCAAGTATGATGTGAATACATATTGAGTTCAATACAATAATGAAGTACAACATCATTCTTAATCACTAATGTCCCACATATATACCCTATGAGTAATTAAATATTGATTCAAGAAATAACTTCAACAGTCATCCTTAGCTACTTGTTAATCAACTCCAAGCACCTATAAAACATACAAAAATGTAACACAACACAAAAGGGGCCTCAGTACACACTAAGTTGAAAAGCATAGTCCACCTGCATACATGTTAGAATAAACACAAACATAACAATGTAAAATTAAACTGGCACTAAGAATAACCCATAAATGAATCATATATATACTGAGGTGTCATCGTTATGGCACTAAGGTTCTGCATCCATGTATGGTATGCCCATAGTCAACACATAACAGGATTCTCTATTATACTTGTCAATGACAAAATAGAGATATTCCTTGTTCTCCGTAATTAACCATGTAGGTTTAAGTCATAGGTAAGGCCAATTGTCTTTTATATGAATTAACCCACCCAATTTATTTTAAAGTTATCACTGAATTAATTAACTGAATAGGATAAACCAAATTCAGCCACCTTGATATACGTTCATCAGAGCTATTCTTAAAATACACATCAAATAGATATACTAAGAATATACATGCAATAGATATTAAATCAATATACAACATGATACTACATCCTTTGATCTATTTGTAACTTATCTTATTCTACCAATTTGAAAGGTAAATATAGATAATTATAACAAAAGAAATAGAAACCTATAAAATCAAGATCACGCAAATACAATTAAACGGTTATCTCAGCTTAATGGTACATACTTAACCTTAATACTATACAGTTAACTTCCTGCTGACATAATCATCTACATCTAACTTCAAAATGAGCAAGATAACAAATTAGAATGCATAATATATTCTTGCTCTAATGACATATCATCAAACATATTTTATAGAATTTGTCTCATTACTTGTAACAACTAAAATTTTAATTATGAACTGAATACATCTTTGTAATAAAAGATATTTAATTTACAAATTTTAATTTCAGAACATCATATGAATATCCATCGAAATGCTTCATAACATAATCAAACTAATTTAATCATGACTGGCAGACTTCTCCAAGTAATGTTTTATATATTTTTTAAAAAAATCAATAATGACACCATGTATTCCAGATAAATTCCAATATCCAAATGCACATTCTACTTATGGTCAATTCATAAGCTAACACCAATTTCTAGATTTGCACCAAGTATGTATCTATATGCTACTACCCATAACCAGAATCTTAGTAACTTATGAAACTATGAAACTGAATCAAATTATTATGCTATTTACACAGGTACCCAAAAACTTCTAGCATACTAACCACTGAAACTAACTAGAATGGAAGTTCACCATGTTTTAAGATGCACACTTACTGTTGAACATAAATTTCATTCTCGACATTAAGTAACAATAGCTAAGTAAATTTTTTTAACTATCACAAATACCTTATACAATTGTGAATGAAACCAAATCAAATGCACAATTTAGTAACCAACAGTTATTATAACCTGATACCTTTCTACATTCTTTCGTAACTTAATGAGAAATTATGTTGTCGTAGTGATATATATATCGACTTGTTCTCCAATTTCCTTTTTACTATTTCGAAAAGATATCATGACTGGCTTTGATAACAACAATATTACCAAGTTTCCAATTATCATAAGACACCTATTACCGATGATAAGTAATTCTACACAATAATTCTCCACGGCATCGACTGCCAACAACACACAATACAGTATGCTGACAAATGCTATTACAAATTTTTTTATAAATTTCGAGCTTACCATTTGACCAAATGCCCTCCCACAGTTTAATGTATATGCTCAAAGGTTTATCTATGTTTTAGTTTCTTACAACTTGCATAACACATAAAACTTAAAAATAATGATGTTTAAATACAATCACTGTGGGTTGGACTGAGTCTCATACCCGTATATATCTATATAATTCATAAGATAGGCTCGATTTTCAAACCCCAATTCTTACCACAAAATAGAGAAACATCCACTCTATCTCTCATAAAGCTGAAAAAGTATGGCGAATGCAAAAATATTCTAAATAAAACTTATACCTTAACTTCTAGTAAACTATATGACAAAATGCGTTGGCTATAATGATACAATTCTACATTATTCAATTTCAAACAAATAGTTGAGAGCATCTATATCGAACACAATATGACTTGATGGAAAACATAAGTAGGTTAATATCTATACAACTGTTTTACCTAGTACCCATGCCAACTAAAACCCCAAATAGAAACACTTGCTCAGAATTCTATAATTAATTTTGCCTCGAGCATATGTAAATTATTTACAAAATACCAAATAATGATATGTATCAAAACTCGAAACACCTAGGGCTCGCCTCAATGGAACCCGAAACATCACATGATTACTCATATCCATAACATATAACAATAATTACCATGGGAATTTTTTCCATACGCACATCCAAATCTAGAAATACATAGAGTTCAACAAGATTATTGCTAACCCTGCATACTCCCACCCTTGGGTGTCAATATGTGAAACCATAAATAAATGATCTTCTAACAATCATGTTTACAATTTCAAATGAAAAACACATGACAAAAAGAGTATAGCATTTAAGAAAGGCCCCCTACTCCGCACAAAAAAAATTGATACAAAACTCTGCAAATAATCTTGCTGCTAAAGCCCCAAATACCAAATCAAAGCCACACCTTCAAACTAGAAACACCGATTTACAGCTCTGAGACAATGCTTGATAGGGAGAATTCCAATATTTCACAACTTCATAAGCATGAAAGCCCTTACAACCCATTCCTCCATGATGCTAAATCCTTCCAATAAGCGTCATAGATGCATAACATACAGAGAAATGTGGTCAAGTTTCTAGCCCCTAAAATAACAATAAAACCCTACTCACAATAGAAATGGCTGACAAACGATCGATGTTGTTAAAGCCATAATAAAAGTGAAATGAATGAATCTGCAACTCACACAATGACATGCATACAGCTACCTCATAGCCACTGCCACATTTTGGCCAAGCTTAAAAACAATACAGAATTCCCTTAAACATAATGTATGTGAAACCCTTTAGGGTTTTAGGTTGATAAAACCTTTTTGCAAATATGATATGTTAAGCAAATATACATTAACCACCATGGGTTTTAAACCCCATTTATTAATAGTAATTGATTTAGAACTATAGAATTAGAGTATAGATAGACCCTTTTAAAATAACAACACGCATATATATATATATGACATGCCGATGAAGGATTAGGAAAGTACCTAAAACAAGAACTCATACTTAAGCATCATAATAATATTAATCTCGACATAGGCCAATGGATAAATTGAAATTAAATCATACCTAAGCTCCATCATTGTCCATTATACAGCGTATTGTTCACTGAATAAAATCATGATAATCATAAACAATATGCTGAAATTAAATAAAATATGAAAGCGATAACCATAAAAAATTGAGCTTGGTTTAAGATTTTTTATAGTTTTATTGGTCATATTTTACCTGAAGTCTAAACACTGAAATATCGTTTAAACTAGAACACTAGACATAAATTCTAAATACATCAGAAAGTTTGTCAGATTCAAAAGTGCCTCTACCAAAGCTCAAAATAGAGTATTTCTGAAATAGAAAAGTTTTGCCCATCAATAGTCACATGTCCCAAAGACATTACTAAAACCAAGTTCTATAAAAATAGAAACACAACATCTGAAAAGAACTTATAATCATAAAATCCTAATATGCAGTAAAACCATAGTAGTGGTCTGGCATGACAGCACAAATGGGTAGACTTGAAGATTTCCAATTCCCATGTTAATGTTATTAGGTTCATTCCAAATAAGTAATGAGTTTTTATTAGGTTATTTTACATGTATTTAAAGTTTGATTATAATTTATTGATTAAATATTAAACCTGCTAAGTAACTTAAGGTGAAACTATAGGGTAAGTCTGTCAATTTGAATATTGAATTTAAATCATGAACTTGAGGAAACCTATCTATGCTTGCATTTAATATTTGGATGAAATACCAAGGAAATAAATTTATCATTTTTTCCTTTTTTGCATTATTGAAATTGATGTAGAGGCTAGTGGTTACTAGAAAATATCCTCCTCTAATGGATCAATCTTTTGGACCCTACCCACAGAATAGACCTCTCAATGGTCAGCAATGGTTCTTGCCACTAGACTCTACACCTTGTATAAAACTCCCACTAGCCCTCTTAACAACATGACTGATCATGCTTCATCATACCCCCACTCACTTGTGACTACACTCATTAACAAACAAACCCTTTCACAATTCAATCCCATACATTAGATCAAATGCCCTTTAACAATGATTCTCGTCAACCCACACAATATGTTGTTGCATAAACATCATCATTAGAACATTAATCTTATACCATCTAAATCCTTTCCACACTCCATCATATCCATTTGCTTCAAGAAATAAAACTTCTTAATTAGACACATCATATTTACCTCCTTGTTGTCCTCTTAGATATACCTCTACTCATTAGTCTATATCTTTCAAATCAGATCAAAATTCCTCAATTGCTCTTTTCAAACTTTGAATAACTTGACTCTAAACAAGATATTAAATTTTTCAAAAGATCCAATGGTTGAAGACTGGGATAATGCCCCCAGAGTAAGACTGAAATTTTCAAGACAATTATTTATCCAACTTGACTGTCAATAGTCACTTTCCTTCAATGGAGTGCATGCCAAAACTCTGCATAAAGACCTAAACACATAGGGGAATCAATATACAATATGTCCATGATCTTTACCCCAAGGATGGAGACCTTATTCAACCTATAACAATTATTTTCACATCAAATCACCTTGGAATATCTTAAATGAGGGTTTATAGTATTTTTCCAAAAATAAATAGCAATAATTTTCACTTTACTCAATGAAAATTGCTCATTCGAAAGAAAAATCAAAGGTTATTCAAGTTATCCTATTGTGTTCTTGGTTGAGTAAAAGTCATGAAAATGTAATAATATATGGTGAATCATATGTAAAATGTTATATTTATTCTATTTTAGAGTGTCTATAATGTCCATGTAATGTTTTGAGATGTTTGGAGTTAAAATGAACAAATTGCCAAAAGTGCATAAAAAGTTGTAAAAGGGAAGTAAAATGGTTATGAGAGGTAGTTGTATGGTCTCAAATACCATTGAGTCTATAAATATCATTTTATGGTCGAACGAAATCAGATTGGAATAGATTGGAAGGAAGGAGAAAATTTTGAGACATTTTTTGGTGCAATATACTATTTTTGTTTTGATTGGTTTTTCAGTTTTAGTGTTTCTTCCAGGCCTTGTATAGACATGTATAGCCTCAAAACCTTGTCAATATATATTGGTTAAATGGTTTTATGAATTATGTTATTTTTTCTTTTTTTTGGAATCATTTCAATCTGTTTTGAGAAAGTTATGCATATTTTGGTGAAAGTTATCATTTGCAGATTTGGAGATTCCATGGAATAGTAGTATTGAAGCATGTGGTGCGGAAACATATGGATGTTTTGGAATGCCTAAATATATTCAATGGAAATATATATGAATTATTTTTCATTTTCCTTTGGTTTGATTATTTTTCATGAAGAATTGTGCAAGTTATAAACCTTTAAGTGAAAACTGGTTTTCAACAATCTTCAATAGAGTGGTAGTCGATGATTTCTTTTTATCTCACGAATTAATCAATGGAAAAATATGTATCTTATGGTTTCAGAAACTAGAGTTATGGAGGGTTAATATGGCTTTATTTTCATTTTAGATGGATATGTACTCAGAATTTTATATTATGCCCTAGGTAGATTGAAGAAATGGAGTTTCAGTTTTATGACAGTAAAATGGGTCTTGGTATAGGGACCATATATTTTGATTGAGAGGTTGGATTTGGAAAATTTTAAAATATGTATGATAAATTATAATTATGAACAAAATCAACAAAGTATATTGAAAATTAATGTGTTTCCTTAAAGTTATGGGGTACATAGTGCAGGTCTATAAATCTAAAAAAGTTATTTGTGATAATGGAATCAAAGAATACAACAATACAGTGTTGATGTTTGGTGATGGAATATGCCTCTTATACATTGTCAAATAAATGAGAATATGATTGGATAAAACTGATCCTATTTGGTTGATTTTTTATTTATTTTTGAATAATACTCTCCATCAATTAGAACCTTAAGTTAGAGTTCTACATTTGAACCTTAAGTTGACTCTAGTTCCTTGAGTTGATTCCAAGGTATTTGTTGAATCTTCAAGTTGAATTGGTCTTCTTAGGATGATAGTGGAGGGCTCTGCATTGAGTGGTATTAGAGCTCGAAGATCTTGAGTGTGTGGGTAGACCACCGAATGAGGCAATCGACACCAAGACCTTGGAGATTTGATCATTGATTTTTGTTAATGAGTTTTGGTTGTAGGTGCTTGTCCAATAACTGAAAAATGGAGATGGTTTTGTTTATGTAAAGACACTAGAAGTCTATAAAGGGCCAAGATAAGGACCATGTCCAAGGATAGGCCTATTTGGTTGCCAAGAGACTAGGGAAAGAGGAAGGATGGTGCTGCTAGGTGAGGCAAGAGGTGAGTGGTTTTTCAGAAGAAGTGATAGTGGATTCTTGACTGATAGCACCATGGATGTTTTAGCCATTAATGCTCCACTGATAGGGGCACTAGAGGAGAAGATGGAAATGATAGTCCTATGTTCTTGAAAGAAAATTTTATAAGAAGAGGAATGAAGAGGCAAAGGAAAATGAAGAAGGTTTTGGTAAATAATTTTTTTTGTTGCAGGTTTCCCCAGAGTATGGTGCATAAGCACCTAAGCTATAGTAAATAAAATGTCCAAGTGTGAGAAATTTTATTTTTTATTTGTTTCATTTATGATCTATAAGGTCATTTTATTAAATTTTGAGCCCATTTGAATCATGATGTAAGGCTATGTGAAGCCAAATTGTAAAAGTTGTTCAAGTTATTCTATTATGGTCTTGGTTGAGTAAAAGTCATGAAAATGTAATAATAGATGGTGAATTAGATTTAAAATATCATATTTAGTCTATTTTATAGTGTCTATAATGTCCATGTAATGTTTTGAGAAGTTCGGAGTTAAAATGCACAAATTGCCAAAGGTGCATAAAAATTTGTAAAAGTGAAGTAAAATGGTTATAAGAGGTAGTTGTATGGTCTCAACTAACATTAAGTATATAAATATCTTTGTATGGTCAAACCAAATCAGATTGGAATAGATTGGAATGAAGGAGAACTTTTTGAGACTTTTTTGGTGTAATATATTATTGTTGTTTTGATTGGTTTTTTCAGTTTTAGTGTTGATTCCAGGCCTTGTATAGCCATGTATAGCCTGGAAACCTTGTAAATCTATATTGGTTAAATAGTGTGATGAATTTTATTCTTACTCCTTTTTTTGGAATCATTTCAATCTATTTTAAGAAAGTTATGCATATTTTGGTGAAAGTTATCATTTGCAAATTTGGAGATTCTAGGGAACAGTAATATTGAAGCATGTGGTGTGGAAATATATGAATGTTTTAGAATGCCTAAATAGATTCAATGGAAATATATATTAAGTAACTTTCATTTCCCTTTAGTTTTATTAGTTTTAATGAAGAATTGTGCAAGTAATAAACCTTTTAGTGAAAATTGGTTTTCAACAATCTTCAATGAAGTGGTACTCAATGATTTCTTTTTATCTCATGAATTAATAAATGGAAAAATATGTATCTTATGGTTTTGGAAACTAGATTAATGGAGGATTAATATGGTTTTAGTTTCATTTTAGATGGATATGTACTCAAAAAGTTATATTATTCCCTAGGTAGATTGAGGAAATGGAGTTTCAGTTTTATGACAGTAAAATGGGTCTTGGTACAGAGAGCATATCTTTTGATTGTGAGTTTTGATTTGACTAATTTTTGGTATGTTTGGTAAAACCTAATTAGGAACAACTTCACCAAAGGATATTGAAAATTAATGTGTTTCCTAAAAGTTATGGGGTACATAGTATGGGTCTATAAATCTGAAATAGTTATTCATGGAATGGAATCAAAGCATATAACAATGCATTGATGTTTGGTGATGGAATATGCCTTTTATACATTGTCAAAGAAATGAGAAGATGATTGGATAAACATGATCCTTTTTAGTTGATTATTTTTTTTGTTTTGAATGATACTCTTCATCAATTAGAACCTTAAGTCAGAGTTCTACATTTGAACCTTACGTTGAGTCTAGTTCCTTGAGTTGATTTCAAGGCATTTTTTGAATCTTTAAGTTGAATTGGTCTTCTTAGGGTGATAGTGGAGGGATCTGTATTAGAAACTATATTATAAAGAGATGAATTAACAAGTAAATCTCAACATTAAGCTAATATAATATTCCTTTCCTTATAAAAATAAATAATCAACATGAAACTACAAGAGTAATATTAGAACAATACCATGTATATTTCCTCATAAAATAAACTTTCTCTTATTAAGTTTTTGAATACTTTTAGATTAACTGAGAGGTGGGGGAATGGGGGGTGAATCAATTATCCAAGTTCTAGATGTATGACCAAAACTTTTCATAGCTTAGTGAACCCATAAAATATTTATATTAATGCATGCATCCATAATATTATTGAATCCATTTAAAACATGTAGGTTACTATCAAATCAAGGGTAAAAGGATAACAAAAGTAAAATTGCTCACTTTCAGTGACATATAATTGGTATTATTATTTTGGATTTGGAAATGAATTAAACTAATGAAATGTGTAGAAATGGATGAAGTTTAGTATAATAATTTTCAATAATTATTTGGAATAAGAATTGATATATTTTCCTAACTTTTACAGTTAATTTTTTAGGTGCTTAAAAATGCTAAAAATTAGGGGTCTAGTTCTCACCACAAAACTATATGGAAATAAACTTATTTCCTTTCCATCTCAGACTATGTTATAGATAACATATATATATCTAGAACAATCAAAAATAAAATTTGACTTTAGACCTATATCTTCTCTTTTATACAGATTGAAATCCCAACTCACCTCAAATCGATAGCTTTCATCTCCCATCACATTTTTCAAAACAAATTTATTCTAATCGGGAGAAAGATTATACATTCTAGAAGAGTAATCTCTCCTCTAGAATGTTATATACTTTTTAAATTCTTTTGATATGATCTAATATTTTTTTCTTTTCCAAAACTTACATCTTTTTGAGTGTTAAAATACATGGTTGTAGAATTTTTTAATTACAATATACTATATCTAATTAAAACACTATAAACTCTATATGAGAAAATTCTTGACTCCATGCTCTATAATATGGCATTTACATATTATTGAAAAAATATCATAAAAAATAGTAAGAGTTGTTGAAATTCCACTTTTATGAAATATTTTTTCTTATATAGTAATTGGATACAAAGTAGTATAAAACATACATATAATAGACATTTCCAATTGGAAAAGTGTTAGACTATATATAACTTAGCTAGAAAAAATTTACGTAGATCATATGTTTTTAAAAAATAGATTTTCAGATAGAAATGCTCAAATTCAGTCATTTTGATAAGTCAGCCTAAAAGGTGACACAAATTTGTACTTTTACCCTCAACTTGCAGAATTGTAAACATGAAACATGATAGATTCATAAACATACTTGATACAATCCAATTTGGGAAAAACCACTAGTATCATGCTACTAGTTTTCACTCTTCTAAAGTGATGCCTTGTGAAAGGCCAACCCTATTATAGGTTACAATATACACTGCTAAATGTTACCTTGTTGAAGGATTTCAATCACCCTACTAGGAGTGAGCCTTGTTAGTGGACTTTAGACCACTCACTTTGAATGTCACCTAGTTAAAGGATTTACAAATGACTATTAGGTCAATATTAATCCAAAGAATTTACTATAGACTCTTTGGATTTACTCTAGACTCATACAATTGTTAGAGAGTAACAATAAGGCTTGATTTGACAACAACTTATAACTTCATTTATAGATTACCAATCACTATTTTAGTCCCCCATTCTACTTGGCCTTTATACTTTTTAGCTCTGATAGCTTGTTCACCTTTCAAGAATTCATATCCTTAAGCCTTCTTGCTCAATATGCCAATGTAATCACTTCTCTTAGGTCACTTGATGAAGTAAAAAAACTCTTGACTCCTTCTCTTCCTTAAGTTCTCACACATAACACTTTTTCTTCTAACTAGCCATTCTTATAAATATGAAATTAAGATATTTTCCCACTCATTTTTCATCATTCAATTTAAGGTTAGGCCAAATTAGGTAGGATAGAATGAATCTATCCCACATTTCATATATCTTCTAGAAACTTACCCTTGAATCCTCTTTGAATTCACCTAAAAATGGTTTACCTTGAATTTTGTGCCACCAGCACATCAATCTTATCTTCTACCTAGTTCACAAATTCCAAGAAAACAAACTTGTCAACTTAGATTCATCAAATTCATTATCTTTTGAATAATGCTGCAACTTGACATTATCTTACTTCTGATGCTAAGCATATACTACATTGTTCAATATCTATTATGAAATTACTTAGCACAAACCAAGGTTTACTAGTGCTTGGTGTCAACTAAATTTTACTCAACATCTAATGTTTTTCTTGGCATACACTAGATTAAACTCTTACATGACTTCAACTAATTTTTTACTTGGCTTGCATTGACTTTGCTTGGTAGCTACTATCCATGTATTCAAGCTTTGTAGATAAACTTTGTTTAACTTGTTTTTCTAAACTTTCTTAGTGTAAGCAGCCTTTGTGACATTAAGTAGATTATCAATGCATCATGTTATCACTATCTTAACTTATTCTTGTACTTATTTACATAATCATAACCCAACCTTCCCTCTAGGTGCTATTTTTACATGTTTTGATCAAATCCTCTTCATCAATCAAAAAAGTGATAGTACTTAAATCATATAATTAGTTATCTTACCAGTAGATAGAAGGTTTGACATTAGTGACAAAATAATGATTGAAACATACAATCTCCTTCAACAATCTAGTCTCAACAATCTCCCTCAACAATGATCTTTTTTAATTTGATCTTAGCATTAATGAATATGAAATTTAGAATATTTAAATTTATTCCATAGGTCATAATAAAGATACAATTCTTTCCTTTGAATGTAGATGAATGAAAGATACAACAAGGAAGATATGGCAATGTAGAAGTCTCCAACAAAAGTGACTAAAGAATGCCATCAAGAAAACTAATCCAAGTATGCTCCATCTTCGAATCTATATAAATCTACAAGTACACATAAAATAAATCATTTGTTATCATGCCATTAAGACCAGATTATCTATTGTACTTGACCATTTAAATTCGTTAAAATTAATTTCATGTTTTATTTAGGTTTAATTATCACTATCGTAGTTTAGAAAGAATAAATTTTCTTTGTGAAATTCTTCAATGAGAAATCTCCACTTCATATAGTAACCTATAACTCCTACACTTAACATGGACCCATCATTGCCCTAATGGTACAAACCTAGGCTCTTATACTAGAATGTCCTACCCAAAAATTAGGGCAAAAGTATAGTAACATTTTTTTTAATGGTAATTACAACTAATTTGAATACACATTAACATGAAATATGTTGCAAAAAGATGATGAAATAGTAAAGTTGGGTTGAAGTATCAAGGTTGCATGATTATTTTACAAGAGTTCTATTATTTTTAGTTTGTAATTAATAGATCAATTTTGATATACATAAATAGGTGCAAGCAAGGTACATTTAAAAGAGTTCATTATTTTTCCTAGCTTTAGGAACATGATTTAATTCTAATTATATTTCATATAGATGTAGTGTTGGTATTGAAACATACTACAACAATTCAAAACCATAAGTTATAGTGATACAAGAATACTTAGCATGTGTTGATTAAGTTCGACTGATTAAATGATAGGTTCATGAATATAAAGGTGTGACATCATATGAAATATTTATTTAGGGTTTCTAAGTCCTTATATTGCATTCAAGTTTGTTAGCTAGAATTTAGTGAATTTAGGTTTGCAACTTTCACCTTTTGACAAAAGGATGGAAACACACCTCAATAATGATACATTTGGGTTTTAGCTCTACTTAAAGGATTAATGAACCTTAACTATATTTAGTTACAAATCAATTTATTTGATCAATAAAATAAATTGCATTAGGTTTCAATTGATACCAAACACTTATTACATTATACTTGATCAATCCCCTAGGGAAACTAAATCCAGAAACTAAATCTCCACTTAAAGGTTAATTTATCAATATAATCATACTTAGATCTAATTTTTAATATAAAATATTAGAAATAAATTAAACATTAATTTCTTTCCATTAAAAAAACTACAACATCTAATTCATTTTCTAACATAACCCAAATCATCCTATCAAGTTACCTAGACAACCCTTCTTCTAACACACACTTTAAAATTAACATTAGGACTAATCCAAAACTTCTTACAATGATGTTAATATATCAAAGACATTCAAAAAAATAAGTCCTTAATAAAATTAATATAAATTTTTAAACTTTCTAATACTATTCACATTTAAATAAGAACACCAGTCGATGAAGTAGTTTTTAACACAATCTTACTCCTATCTCTACACTAATAACAATGACCAAGTATTAAACTACCCATTAACAACCTACCAATTTAAAGCTCTAGAAATAAAAATAAATGCACAAAATATTGATACTAGTCACCCTACACAAATTAATCTCTATTTTTTTTGAAAAATAAATATTAACACTAATATTAATTTACACTATTCCTAAATCCTACTAGTTACTAACTAGCATAACAACAATTACTACTTATAATAGTAAATTGATTTAAATTTCTAAATACAAATCATTTCCACACCTAATACTAATCATAATTAGTTAAACACTAAAAAATTGTCAATAACTACTAATACGAACCTAGAAACCCATAAAACTATACTAAGATTCCCCTATAACTACCCCTATAGCCAAGGCAACTTGGGCACTTGCCAAGTCCCATTTTCCCAAACATGGGTCCCCCCCAAGCATATCCATACTTCCCAAGGGGATAACATAGCCCTACAACTTGGGCAGAGATCTAGTTCAATAAATAAATTTTGGGCTTACTTAAACGATTTGGGAAGATGGGAATAGGTAGAGGGTAAGAGACAAGGTTTTGGACTAGTTTAATGATAATTTTCTTAACTTTTTCATGCAAATTTTAAAGCCAATGTAGGGTTAATGTGAATAAGGAAGATGGGTGGGTGTGGTATCCACTCATCCACTTCTAACTTTAAAAAAAAATTATATTTGGTTGTAATTTCCATACTGTCATTTTTTTTTATATAATAAATTTATATGTCTCATCATTTGTATAGTTTGAAAATTTATATTTAGACAAGGGGATATTATATGTCATTATTTTATTGACTCTGGGAAGGGGAAGTTTGTATGTGAGGAAATTAATTTCCTCCCATATAATTTCCAAAAACCTATAGGGTCTCTTTGAATTGTGAATTGAATTGAAATTTGCTAATGCGCAAATTGGTAGAGTTGAAGATTTCCAATTCCCATAGTAATGATATTAAGTACATTCCAAATAAGTAAGGAGTATCTAATAGGTTAGTCTACATTAATTTCAAATTGGATTATAATTTATTGATTAAATATTAAACCTACTAACTTTTAAGGTGCAACTATATAGTAAGTCTATCAATTTGAACATTGAATTTAAGTCATGAACTTGAGGAAACCTATCTATGTTTGCATTTAATATCTAAATGAAATATAAAGAATATAAAAATATCATTCTTTCATTTTTTCCATTATTCTAACCATATTACAAAGAGATGAATTAAGAAGTAAAATATAACATTAAGCTAACATATTTTTCCATTCCTTTTAAAAGGAAAGAATCAAGTTACATGAAAGTACAAGAGTGATATTAGAACAATACCATGTATATTTCCTTATGAAATAAACTTTCTCTTATTAATTAATATATAATTTACAATATTTAAATTTATTTCATAGGTCATAGTAAAGATACAATTATTTCCTTTGAATACATGTATGCAAGATGCAACAAGAAAGATATGGCAATGTAGAAGTTCATAGCACAAGTGGCTCAATAACACCATAAAGAAAAGAAATCTAGATATGCTCCAACTTTGAATGTATACAAATCTACAAGTGCACATAAAACAAATCATTAATACTAGGTTATCTAGTGTACTTGACCATTCAAAATTGTTAAAATTAATTTCAAGTTTTAGTCAGGTATACTTATCACTATCATAGTCTAGAAAGAATAAACTAGCATTGTGAAACTCTAAAATGAGAAATATCTACTTCATATAGTAATCTTTATCTCCTACACTTAACATGGCTCCATCATTTCCCAAGGGTTACGAGCCAAGGCTCCTATACCAGAATGTCATGTCAAAAAATTAGGACTAAAATACACTAACATTTTATTTTTAATGATAATTAAAAGTACATTTAATGTCGAATAACATCAAATATATTGTGGAAAGATGATAACATAGTAAATTTGAGTTCAAGGCTCGAGGTTGCATGATTAGTTTACAAGACTTCTATTCTTTTTTGTTTGTGATTAAAAAATTGATTTAGATTTACATAAATAGCCATAGGAAAGGTATACATTAAAGACTTTAGTATATTTAATAGGTTTAGGAACATAATTTGATTCTAATTATATTTTATAAACATGCATTATTTTTATTGAAACATACTACACTACTTCTAAACCATAAGTTATAGTGCTATATGAATACTTAGCATAGGTTAATTAAGTTCAATGGAAAGATTTATTTAGGGTTTCCAAGTCCTTAGATTGAACTTGAGTTATTTAGGTATAATTTAGTGAATTTAGGTTTGCAATTTTCACCTTTCGACATGAAATAGAAACACAACACAATAATGACACATTTGTGTTATAATTATATTTAAAGGGTTAATGAACTAAGTAATTAACAATGTTTATTTAATAATCAATTTATTTGATCAGTAAAATGAATTATTGTGATATGAATATCAGGATTTAACTGTGTGATTTTGAGTCAAACTCGATGAACCATGTTTCATGAGTAGTGATTCAACGTGAATCCATCTCTCATGAGAATAAATGGAACACTTAGCACTCATTGGATCTAGCTAATGCTCACAGGGGTGAAGTGTCGAGACTTCCTGGGAGGTCTCGGTGCTTCACCCCTGTGAGCATCACCTAGATCCAATGAGTGCTAAGTGTTCCATTTATTCTCATGAGAGATGGATTCACGTTGAATCACTACTCATGAAACATGGGTCATCAAATTTGACTCAAAATCACACAGTTAAATCCTGATATTCATATCACAATTTGACTAGTTGTGGAAATTATCTCCTACTTATTAAAATGAATTACATTAGGTTTGAATTGATACCAAACACTTATTACATTATACTTGATCAATCTCCTATGGAAACTAAATCTGCACTTAAAAGTTAATTTATAAATTTAATAATACCTAGCTCCAATTTTTAAAGTAACATATTAGAAATAAATTAAACATTAATTTCTTACCATTAAACCAAATGCAACATCCAATTGATTTTCTAACATGACCCAAATCATCCTATCAAGGTATCTAGACAACTCTTCTTCTAACACATATACTTTGAAATTAACATTAGGACTAATTGAAATCATGTTACAATAATGTTAATATATTAAAGACATTCAAAAAAGTAAGTCTTTACTAAAATAATAGAAGTTTTGAAAATTTCTAATACTATTCACACAAAAATAAGAACACCAATTAATCGAGTATTTTCTATCACCATCTTACTCCTATCTCTCTCTAGTAACTATTATCTTGTATTAAATTTCCCATTAACAACTTACCAATTTAATCTTCTAACTAAAAAAACTCCATAAGCTATTGATACTAGTTACACCACACATATTAATCTCTAATTTTAAAAAAAAACATTAGCACTAATACTAACTTAGACTATTCACAAATCCTATTTTTTACTAACAAACTCTTAAAGTTACTAACTAGCATAACAACAATCACTACCCAGTATACTAAATTAATTTAAAATTCTAAATAGAAATCATTTTCTACACCTAATACTAATTGTAATTAGTAAAATGTTAAATGATAATAAATAAATTTTAATGCTAAAATAAGTACCCCTAAACCTTTACTAAGCTATTCTCATAACTACCCCTATAACCAAGGCAACTTGGCCACTTGCCAACTCCCATTTTCCAAAACTTGGGTGCTCCCCAAGGATTTATCCACACTACCCAAGGGGTTGACATGACCTTGCAACTTGTGTAGAAGTATAACTGAATAAAGGTATGTTGGTCTTGTTTCAATAAGTATATGGGAAACGAGATACTAAGAGGGGTAGGCATGGTAGGGGGGTGGGGAAGTGGGTAGGAGTGAATAAGGATCTTATAATTTTATCCTCAAAACCAATTAAATAAATCCACAATTAATTCATTTCATATATTTACCATTAAAATTGAAATGCTCTAACATAAGTGAAATAAAACATCCATAAATAGTTCAACACATAACACAATGATTTGGTTACTTAGAAATAGTTTGAGATGAAGCTAATACTGGAGTGGGAATGAAACCCACAAATCTTCACTATTGCAACAATAAATTTAACATGTTAGGATTACAGTAATTTAGGCTTAAAGTAATTCATCATAAGATATGATCTACCCCATTCAATTTTTAAGAGACTATTAGGTCTCAACTTATTAAAGAATTTTACACTCAACGTGAAGTAAGAACTTTGTTAGGAGGTTTACATGGATTTCTTAAGACCACTATACTAAGAGATTTACCTTGTCTCAAATAAAAATAATTGATTTAGTACTTAACTCTCAGTTTTCTCTACAAGTTGATCGTGCATCTCCTCTTTACTGTATCTTTGCAATCTTTTGATATGACAACTCTATTGAGTAATTCACTACTTTGATTGCTCTCTATCTATTCTACTTTTAGAATTAACCTTAACTTGTTAGTAGGAACATAAGGATTTTTTTTTTATCTCTCCTTCCAACTTCATACACTGATGCCTTATGATTCTAGGCATAAAGTCCTCCTTAAATAGACATCATGTGAAAGTTCTAGATATTGATTGATGGTTCACAATTCATCATATTTTGTTGTTTCAATCTCATTTTATGATTGGATGAATTGGATGCCTTGGACTCATTTCCTTTGGTAATAAATGTAATCAAAATCTTAGCTAGCTATACAAATATTAAATATAATAGAAAATTCAGCCAAAATGGTTTACATATGTGTTTGTGTCATTACAAACTTATATGTAAAAATTGAATTACTTGGCACTTGATTGTTTTGACACTCGGTCATGTATAAAAAATTTCATGATGTTACTCAACTTCAATAATCCTATTTACTCATCTTTTAGTAACTTTTCAACATGCCTAGTCTCTATTATCTTTCTTAGCTCGTTCATCTACTTGGTCACTAAAAAATACTCGACAATCACTATTCTACTAAATATAACTATTGGATATTCATCCTTTACTAGATAACTCACTCACAATGATGACCTTATAATCTTTCCTACTAAATGACTAAATTTTTGCACATTAATCAACAATATAGGCTAAGAGATCAATAGGCCTTACTTAAAGGATGATGGAAAGAGGGGTAAAAGGTAAGGGACAAAAGGCAATGGTTATAGATTAGTTTAATGATAATTTTTTTGAATTTTTTAGGCATATATTAAAACCAACATGTGTTTGAGGGAAATAAGGGAGATGGGTGTGTCTGAGACCCACTCAACCCCTTTTAACTTATTTTTTTAATATATTCGGTTATAGTTTCCCTAAAGCCTTTTTTTCATTAATATTTTTTTATAATAAATTCATAGGTCTCATTATATGTATAGTCTAAATAATGATATTTAGTCAAGTGCATATTATATGTCATTATTTTATTGATTGTGGGAAAGTAAAATTTCTATATGAGGAAATTAATTTCCTCTCATAGAATTTGTAGAGACTAGTTGGGTCTTTTTGAATTGCAAATTAATGTTAAATTTACTACTACACAAATGGGTAGACTTGAATATTTCCAAGTTCCATTGTAATGATATTAGGTTCATTCCAAGAATGTAAGGAGTGTTTAGTAGGATACTTCACATGTATTTAAAATTTTATTACAATTTATAAATTATATATTAAACATATTAAGTAACTTAAGTTTCAACTATAGGGTAAGTGTCAATTTGAACATTGACTTTAAATCATAGACTTGAGAAAACCTATCTAAGTTTCCATTTAATATCTCAATTAAATACAAAGACCATAAAAATATCATTATTTCATTTCTCCCTTTATTGAAACCATATGACAAAGAGATGAATTAAAAAGTAAATTTCAACATTAAGCTAATATATTTTCCCATTCCTTTTACTAAGCAATAATCAACATGAAACTACAAAAGTAATATTAAAATACTACCATGTATATTTTCTCATGAATGAAATTTCTATTATTAATGAATATGAAATTTTAAATAGATAAATTCATTTAATTGGTCATAATAAAGATACATTTTTTTCCTTTGAATATGTGAATGTAAGATACAACAAGGTATATATGACAATGGAGAAGTCTCCAACAGAATTGACTCAAGAACACCGTCAAGGAAACCATCCAAGTATGTTTCATCTTCAAATATATACAAATCTACAAGTAAACATAAAACATACCATGGAGAGCTCACCTTCCATTCTATGCCTCAAGGTTGCCACCCATTGTGATAGGAGAAATAGTAGCCAACTAGATGACAATCAAATCAAATCCATAATTGCATAAACACAACAAAAAAACTACTCCAATTTATTCACAATGGGTTTCACCTTGAACCCATGATAAGAGATGAAGGTGGAATACCACATAGGTGATGCCAATGGAGAACGTACAAGAACATGACTTTTCCAATGCTATAATTCACATACAATTTCCATACTTAGTTTCCTTATGTCACCCCAAAAAAGATCAATAAACATTGGCATACAAGGGCCCATACACCTTGAATTTCTTTCCTCTTACAAAAATGAGAAGAGACTCTATAATTCAATGGAATCCACCTAACTCCTTCTAACATAATTAACCACTTCTTCCCTATCCAAGGGTGAGTAATTCCATTTGTCCATTGAAAATTCTCTCAAACAAAATCAAAATAAATAAACATGAAAAAGAATGGCATAAAGGAAAGATCTCTTCCCTCACAATACAATACCAAAAAATACACGTTGCATATATGAAAGAGAATACAAGAACATACTAATGTATTTGAAAAACAAGAACAAGATTTAATGGAAATGGAGATCACCAACCTACACAATTGTTATTTAAAAAGGATGTTTGAGGAAGAGCCCATATTGCTTTCACTTTCTCCAAATCCAAAACCATAATGTCTCAAAAGATAGGGAGTGGGTCAAAACTCACTAACTCCTTTAAGGGCCTCTAAAATAGCCTCCAAATTCCATCCATATATTAGAAATAAATTTAAAATTGACCCTATGTCCTTTGGCTATAACTTGTTCCCTATCATAAATGCAAGAATGGGATGGATTGTCAATCTGGGAAAGGTCAAGAGTTCCCTCAATTTTTGAAACATGTGGTAAATGGAATATATAAACTATTTCTAAAGTCACTAGCAAGTTTGATTAGTGTTAAAAAAATCCTCGACCCATATCCCTAACACTTAGGCACTTATATTTCACTAAAATTAGCCCTTAGGACCACTTTTAGGCCTCTAGATGTAACTATAAAATTTCAATTCAAATTACCTAATTGGTGGCACTTTACAAATATCTATAATCAAGGGTGATATAATTAGGTTCCTAATAGGTCTATTAGATCATAGATTACTTTGGAAACCTTAGTAGACATGTCATTTACACATACACATGACATATATTAATTGACACTATAAAATTCACATTACACAACATATGGTATATCACTAATTAAATATCATAATCATCAAAGTCCATGAATTTTCTAACACCTAGGTATATTGATGTATCATAGATAAAAAGTGCAATGTTATGAGTCATTCTATCATTTTGATGACCATATAAATTATCTTAATACAGAAGTATATCCTCATGTGCATAATACTTGAATAACCTTTACACACCATAATGCAATTTTTATATTTAATATTAGGTTACCCCAAGACTACTTGGAATGAGTTGATAATGTTTATCTTTCAATTTCTAATAATTCTTAAGTAAGTAAGTATTCAATTATATTATCATAATAACCATCAAGTAATTATACATAAGATAACCATAATTTATCATCATATCCTCAAAATGGTTTCTAGAAAGAACCATTGGAATTTCCCATACCATTACCTTATCATTCTCATACATCCATTTAAATATCTTATGAAGGATTTAACAAAATGAATTATATTTGATAAGTGTATTCATGGAGGGGTCTTACATTCTCACAAAGCTTTTTTTTTCATGAAGTGCAATAATAACAAATTACACACAAAAATATATTCATTTATAGGGCTTTAAATATTTTCAATTAGATGCAATTGTTAGGTCTAAAATCATAGTCCACATTACTTTCCAACATCCTATCATTATGTGCTAAAATAAAAGTTATGGAATAGGGTATGGCCATCCATCATAATATGAATGAAGTAAATTTTCATGTAGATATTTTAATTTAAATTGCCCTAGCTATATTAGTCTAGCAAGGATGTAAATTAATTTGGCATTCCATTTTAGGTCTTTCAATTTTAGTTAGGTTCTAAAGCATTATTATTAATTCTTTTTCATGATACAAAGCTAAAATTCACCTTTCACTATATTGAATATTTTATTAAATTCAAAGTTAAAATTAAATCATGAAAAAGTTACCTTTTAATTTCCTTACATTGATTGGTGAATTTTTATATATTCCTTATTAGGTGTCTAAAAGAATATTTTTCTCTTTTGAATTTTAAAAATTGGATTTAGGCATGTTTTATTCATAAAAAAAAATACTTATATTTAAAGAAATTGATATAGAATTCAACTTAATGAAACCCCTCACAAAGGCTCAAAATTAGGTTTATATTTTCAGATTGGGTACATAAGCCAAACATTGAAAATCTACAAAGAATATAGTGGCCAATGTGAAGGTGGCATCCCCAATATAGTTATAGTTGTTTCTTTTCACTTAGAGAAGTTGGAGGATTCAAGGATCATATTTCTAAGATTCATCTTGAAGTCATTTCATTCATGTCCAAATTAAGAGACTCTTCATCCATAAAGATGAAAAGATAAAAGTAGCTATATGAATTTAGCCTCTCTATCCCAAGAAAAAGTATTTTAGAATGTGAAGAATAAGGCAAATGAATCATTTATTTAAATCTACCTATTGCAAACAATTCTTGAATTGTAGATTGTCATTGATTTTTACACAAATGTCAATACTAAATGAGAAATAAAGAGTTTGCAATATTAACCTTCTGTATCTCAGTATTAACCAAAAAATCAAGTAATGAATACTTTCCAATATTAACTAAGTACTTTTTTAACGAATGGGTTCCTACTTGTAATATACACCAATTGGTTGGGCATTCAAGATTACTTTTTCCTAGCTTATGATAAATAGGTAGGGTCAAGTTGTGAGGAAATAAAAGGACTGGAATATGAAAAATATGGATATGTGAGCAGAAGAAAGGAATAGTACCATAGTGTGTAAAATAAGTTGGAAAGAAACATCCAATGAGAAAGGATCCACAGGTCAACTAGAACAAGGTTTTGAATTTGCAAAGGAAGTTGCTTCTTAAATCAAGTCAATTTGATGTTTCTTTCTAACCACTGTAGCAATAAATAAATCTCTTAACATAGTTGACTTAACAATAATTTTCTAAATCCTCTAACAAGGTGACATTTCAAGATTGAAGTGTTTAAAGACCTTTAACCAAGCCACTCCTAATAGGGTGATACACATTCTCTAATACGGTCATACTTAAAAGTATGTTTTGTAAGCTTAAATACGTTTGACTCCTAAGAGGGCTCACTTTATAAGACTGAAAATTATTATGACTAGTTGCAAGGTAGCATTTCACAAATTGAGTTTCCATGTTAAATCTTGGTGTCATCTTTGTTCATGTTTTTTTTCTTATGCTTTATTTTTCTATAACTAGGTTACTAAGGGATAAAAGAGTTTAATTAATATTAAGATTTCTTTGTTAACCAATTAATAGTAAAATTCTAATGTTAGTGAAGTTGTTTAATATTGCATAATAAATCAAAGTTTGTATTGACATCAAAAGGAAAAGGATTTTTTATTATTATTATAATTGATTCAAACCTCCCCTATTAGTAAGTCCTCTTACATTTCAATAATTTGTATCAGAGTAGTTGGTACTTGTAGGAAATTATTTTAAGGACCTAATCCAAAGATCAAGATGTCTTAGAGAAGGGAGATCCCTAGGCTGAAAAAATAAAACTTTTCAGCATGGTAAGAATTGATGAAGCTACATTTATCAAGCATCAGTAATGTTTATGTATTCTACCTAGAGAACAAATATGTACCACCACCCAAGCCTATGACTATGGAGAAAATAAAAGAAGAAAATGATCATAATATTATGATGATTGCTATTGCACCCTCTTTAGATTATTTTGAATTTGATGAAGTGAAAGATTATCCTACTGTATTTGACATGTGGCAAAAGCTAAAGAAAGTCTTTGGAGGTGATAAAAATGTGAAAAGAGGAAAAGAAGAACATTTAAGAGGTAAATTTGATTCAATTTCAAGTGAAAGAAGGTTATAATTTATGTAACAAGAATTTTAGTTATTAAAGAGACAAGATGAAATACATCACATGATCTAACTCTAGATACTCTTGTGGGAGAATTGACTAACTTTGAGTTATTTAACCTTGATAATTATGCTCCTTCTTCTAAAAATCTTCAATCTGAATTTAAAGAAAATCTAAGCCTTGTTAGAAAGGATGAAATGAAAAAGCTAAACACGTTGAGAGTGAAGAAGAAGAAGAATCAAGCGAGGATCTTGAAGTGATCGAACCTCTTCTAGCAAAATGACCAACAATAGGAAAAGAAAAATTCATAGGAAATATTCCATTAATTTTCTTCTCATGTAAAGAAGTTGGTGACATTGTTGCAAGGTGTCCAAACAAGGAAGATAGAAATGAAAAATAAATTCAAAAAGTTCATAGGAAAGAAAGACTTTAAAAGCTACAAGGACTTCAAAGGCAAATGTAAGAAATTATGTTACACTAGAGAAGATTTTGATAGTGATAATGGTGAAGATGAAATAGTTTATATTGCTATTAAGTATGAATCTAATGATGATAAAAATGAAAAGATGACACTTATCTCTCATGTTAGAAAAAATGATAAATGAATCATAAATAAAGGTTATTGTCATTACATGATTGGTAATAAATCTAAATTTGAACATTTGGAACACTATAATAGTGGATGTGTTAAATTTGAGAGCAATGAACCGTGTTACATGTTAAATAAAAATGAAGTATAACATTAATTTATGGAATCAAATGTGGGAATTCCTATTGGGATGAATCATTAATTCATAATCTACTTAGCATAGCACAATTGAACAAGATAGGATAGAAAGCTGAATTCATGAATTGCAAAGCTAAACTATTGGATGTGAACGGAAAACTAGTTGGAATTAGAAATTTTAAAAAGGAATTTTTTTTAAATCTAAATCTCAATGATTTTTTTGTTTAATATCTTAGATAGAAGAAAGTTGGCTATGGCATACAAGAATGTGTCATGTTAACTTTGATAACTTGATCACCATAAGAAAGAAAAAAAGTTTAAGAGCAATACCTTATCTAAAGACACCTTAAATAGGTATTTGTAAACAAAGTCAAATTAGTAAAATGAGTAAAAGAAGTTTCAAGAGTATGTCTTACAATTCTAAAGAAGTTTTGGAACTAGTTCACATAGATCTTTGTAGGCCAATAGGTCTGGAAAACTACTTTGGAGATATATATTTGATTTTATTTGTTGATGATTATTATAGGATGATGACTATAATGATTTTGAAGGATAAGTCTGATGCTTTTGAAAAGTTCAAATGGTATTTGGCTAGAGTTGAGAAAGCAACATGAAAGAATCTCAAATACCTATGATTAGCTAGAGAAGGAGAAGTCATCACAAATGAATTCAATGAGTTCTACTATGGAAGAGGACTCAAAAGAAAAGTATCAAAATGTAGTGTTAGAAATAATATTCCACCAAGATAACTAGTGGGGGGGGGGGGGGGGGGTGTGAATCAGTTATCCAAAAATTAACACACTTATCTTCTTTAAAAAAACTTAACCATTCAACCAAAGTAAACAATAACTATATAAAGATGCACATAGACAACTACACTAGATAAGTTGACTAGGGAAACCCTTGATCAGAGGGTAAAATCCAATGGGATTGATGGCCACAAGATGATGCACAAATATAAATATTCCTTGTTAGAGGATGGACCCTGTTAGTAGTCTATTAGAACATTTAGTAAAATGAGTATTTTTTAGGAGCCTCTAAATTCATGTCAACAGATTCCAACCCTATTAGGAGTTGTTTGAACCTTGTTAGGATTTGTGGTAAAATGTATGCAAGATGAGCCCATAGCCAAAACATTGAATTTCAACTAGAAGAAGAGCTCACTACTCAAACAAGAAATTCACTATTATTTTCTTCTTTCCTATATTCTTTCCTATGTCATATCAACTAGATCAATTACTGTCAAACCTTTTAGATTAGGTCACAAACCTTAGATCTAGATACCAAACCTTGAGTCACTCAAAAAATAATGAGCAATGAAGTTTCCTTCACTTCTACACTAGTTTTCTCAACTTTTCATTCTTCTCTCTCTTCTACTTATCGAACATTCACAATTCACATTCATCTATTCCATGATAAATGAAAATGTCATTTCTTTATATTGAGTTCATAATATAATTCCTTGTGTTGGTTGTCAGTTCTTCTGAATTAATTTTTGTAAGACCACATTAAGAACATGTTACACTTAGTGATAACACAAATCTTCTTCTTTGCAACTTGATAAAAAAATTGTGCATGCAATATTATGATGAGAAAGCTTAGCTATTTCATCCTAAGCATGTCTTCTTTATGTACTCAACCTTGATCCTCAAGACATCAACTCTATTAAGAGATATAACAATTTTACCAGAGCATGCCTCTATAAACTCTATCTCAGGAAAGACATCACCAAATCTTACATAACGTCTTCTAGACTTATCCTTTTTTCTTCTAATGTGAACTACATATGCCAGATACTCATAAGTATCTCACATAAAATTGGGTAGTTATCGTGTTCAACTAGTCATCCATATGCACTTGATTCTCTATTTTTCTTATGTCTAATACCCAAAAAAACATCAAACATACTATGTTGACATCAATGAGAAACTTAAACATGAATGTACCATATCCTTATCAAACCAATCTTCCAACAATCTCCCAAAAATCTCCCCCTTTGGCATTGATGACAACATAGATGAAAAATATCTAGTTCCAAGAATAAAAGACTATTGATCTTCAATTCCTCTTCATATCTCAATGTGATCAATACCAATCTATTATTCTACATTGCATGCTTGTGACAAACATATTCCTCAGCATACTACCAAATGTCTCTCCTTAGCATAATATTTTCTTGCAATACTTCTTCCCCATTTTGCATAATGTTTTTCATGCCAAACTTCTTCCCCATTGGCATCAATGTCAAAGGTTTCTACAACCAATATCTCTGCATCAAACTCTGCAATAATTGATACTTATTTAGCTTGAGTCTCGAAAGACACTATTCATAGCAATATAACAAGAGTCCTAGATGAATCTATCCATCATAGATACTCCCACATATAGGAAGCATCAACATCTAATCTAGACAAAAAATATTTCTCTATTACCCTAGATTGATGCATTCTTGCATCTTATACTCTGATGTATTAAGTGGCATAACCACAAGCATACCTCAAAAATATTCAAAAGTCTCTTTGTGAAGAGGCTTAGTGAATATATTTGCAGTCTTCTCTTTTATGCTCACATACTTGAATTCGATTTCATTTTTTGTACTTTCTTTCGCAACATATGATACTTAATAGAAATGTGCTTAGTCCTCAAATCTAGCACTAGATTCTTAGACATATTTATCATTCTTGTGTTGTCACAATGTATAATAATAGGTTTGTTTATTTCTATCCTTCAATATCTACTTCATCCAAATAACTATATTACAATTTTTTTTTGCTACAACATATTCTACCTTTGCTCTACTCTATGAGATATAGTCTTGCTTCTTGCTTAACCAAGAAACCAATCTTCCTCCAAGAAAGAAAGCTCCTCCATTGGTTCTCTTTCTATCATCCATACTCCTTGCCCAATCTGCACTAGTATAAGCACTTAGAGTAAAATCGTTAGATCCATCATACCATAATGCAAATTATGAAGTTCTTTTCAGATATCTAAATATCCTTTTCGCTACTACATAATGTGCTTCTATGAGATCAGCCTGTAATATTGCAACAAGTCCAACTACATTTTCTATATTTGGCCTTATGTGTGTTAGATATTGCAATACTCTAAATGTAGGTTTTCACTTCACTTTTTCTACAATAAGTGTATCATCCTTTGTAGATAACTTTTGTCTAGTTACCATAGGTGTTCCAATGAGTTTACATGTTTCCAAACCAAACCTTTTCAGTAAATTCTTCAAGTACTTAGTCTGAAAAATATAGATTCCTTCCTTATTATGTACAATCTACAATCCTAGGAAATATTTTATCTCTCCTATCATACTCATTTCAAATTATTTCTTCATCTCTTCTACAAACTTCTAACTTTCTTCATCATTTCCTCCAAATATAATATCATCAAAAAATATTATCAAAATCATCAAATGATCATCAATTTTTTTCCAATACGGATTACTATCTGCCATACCTTTGTTATACCCAAGCTTTGTTAAATGCTTGTCCAACCTCAGATACTAGGTTTCTAGGTGCTTGCTTCAATTCATACAATGCTTTCCTTACTTTGCATACTATATCCTTGTCATCTATTAGAGGACATCCTTTAGGCCTCTTCTTCAAGTTCTCTATTTAGGAATGTTGACTTGACATCCATTTGATATACTTTGAATTTATTCTATTCTACATAGGCTAAGATTAGTCTTACTACTTCTATTCTAGTCACTGGAGCATAAGTCTCCTCATAGTCTATTACTTATTGTTATGAGTAAGCTTTACATGCCAGTCTTGCTTTTTTTTTTTAACAACTTCTCCTTGCTCATTCATCTAATTCCTAAATACTCATTTAGTTCCTATCACATTCTTATCTACTAGTCTAGGGACAATTTTCCATATCTCATTTTTTACAATCTAAGACAATTCTTCTCTCATAGCTTGGTTCCAATAATCATCTTTACACGCTTCATCTATATTATTTGGCTCAACTTGAGATATCACACATACTTCTTCATTCACTCTACTCCTTCTCATCACTCCTTTGTCTTCACTTCCAATGATTTGTTTAGGTAGGTGATTCTTTATCATGTTCTTTCTTGAAGTAGGAATTGGTATCTCAACTGTTGGCTTTATTGAAGGTTTTGTGCTTTGTTCCTATCTTGGTTCTTCTTCATTCTAAAAATCATTGTTAGATTCAAGAAGTACCTCATCATTTCCTGCCTTAGTAACAACATCATCATTTGAATTGTAATCAACTATTCTTTCTTAGATTCTAAATTTCTCATCAGTTCTCACATTTGCACTTTTCATAATATTTGTAGTTCTTTGATCATAACATCTATAAGAATTTTTTTTCAATGAATAACTAAGAAGAATACCTTTATCACTTCTACCATCAAACTTACCAATGCCATCATCTCTCTTTATGTAACACTTACTTCCAAATATTCTAAAATATTTAACTGTAGATGATTTACCATACCATAATTCATAAGGTGTATGTTTTTGTTCTTCCTGACTTGCACTCTATTTATAGTGTAGATGTTGTATGCATAGCTTCTTTCCAAAATGTCTTGAATACATCATTCTCTGCTAACATAGCCCTTGCAACTTTTGTAAAAGACTTGTTCCTTGTCTTTGCAATGCCATTTTATTTAGGGATTCTCAAAGTTGATAGTTATCTTTTAATTCCATTTTCCTCACAAAATGTGTTAAACTCATTTGAAGTAAATTATCCTCCTCTGTCTAATCTTAAACATGTAAACTTGAAACTAGATTCATTTTCAACTTAATTCTTGAATGTCTTGAACTTGTCAAATGCCTCAGATTTCTCTTTAAGAAATGTAACCCACATCATTCTAGAAAAATCACCAATTGGAATCACAAAATACCTTTCACCATAAAATCCTCAAGTCTTTATAGGACCCCTAAGATTTATGTACAATCTCCAACTTCTCTATAGTGGTAAACATCTTGCTGGGAAAATAAGTTTTGTTATGCTTTGCTAAAACACACTCATTGCAAATTGTGTTAGTAGGCTTCACAATCTTCAACAAATATCTAATAGAAAACACTTTAGTAGTCCTTGCAATACTATCAAATTTTATCTTTGATCATGCATGTCTTTTCTATGAACTATAATTAATAACCTTTCTCTACTAGTTGTCTAACACTCAAAATATTGTGCTTGAAACCATCAAGAAAGTATACATCCTTGGCATTAGTTTTACCATCAAAAATTATAGATCCAATACCTTTAACTTGGCATGCTACATTGTTTTCGACTCAGACAATTCCTCCATCCTAAATTTTGAAGTCAACAAATTTGTTCATGCCACCAGTCATATGATGTGAAAAATCACTATCAATTATCTGATTAGATTTCTTCTCAACTTGTGATACCAAAGCTACCTTCTCTAGAATTTCTTCTTTAATTGCCACATATTCAATTTCATCATCACTAGCACTTAATGCTTATTCATCAGAATCATCATCTTCATTTGCATATAAACATTCTCTATGCCTTTTAGACTTATAAGTTCCCTTATATATTTTCTCCCTTTTATGACATTTAGATGCATAATGACCATATTCATCATAATTCCAACACTTAAAGGATTTTCTTACCTCCTTTTTCTGTTCTTACCACAAGGCCTACTACTTCTTCAATCTTCCTCTCTTCCTCAGATAATTTGTTGCTAGCAAAATCTCCTCTAGTACTTGTGCTCCTTGATATGTTGGGTTGAATATTCAAGGAACTAAAGGTTGTCTCTATTTTGGTCAATTCTCTAGATTGTCTAAGCTCATTTTCAACTACTTCAAGTCTTCGAAGAAATGTCTCTTTAGTGAAATATTTCATACACAATATCAAAAACTATATCATCTGAACTCCTAATTTGAATGGTGGTGTAAAGGTCTTCAATATCTTCCATATAACTTCATCATCTTCTTTGGTTCCTCGTTGAGCTTTAATACTTGCAATAATTTCTAATATCATGTTTATATATGTTCTTACAGATTCATCTTCCATTAACTTAGCATCTTTAAATGCACAAATCCAACTTTGTAGCTTCAACTTGTTAGAATGTGTATCACCTTCAAAACTATTTTTAAGCTTTCCAAATCAAATGTGAAGTAGCAAGTGATTTTACTTAATTCTACTCAATTTTAGGAAGTGTAATCAATAGTCCTTCTCTAGCTTTCATGTCATACATGAAAAGATCTCTTTCTACCTTGTAGCAACTTTTCAAATTATTTTATTAAATGATTTTCTTTGCTAATTTTGTCAAAATTCAATATCCTAGACCCATACACAAAAAATGTGTCTTCCTCTTTTCCTTCCAAATGTCATAGTTTGTTCCATCAAACTTCAGACTATCTTTCCTAAACATGTTCAACATGGATATCCCAAAGTTGTTAAACTTTTCATTGAAGGACCTTATGCTCTAATACCAATTGTTAGAAATAATAGTCCACCAAGATAGCTAGGGTTGAGGGGTGAATAAATTATCCAACAGTTAAAATACTTATCTTCTTTAAACAAAATTAACCATTTGACCAAATTAAACAAAAACCATACAAAAATGTATGCAGACATCTATACTAGATATGTTGACTATGGAAAGTCTTGATTAGAGGGAAAACCCTCGTCAGAATGATGCCCACAAGATGATGTACTAATATAAATAGTCCTTGTTAGAGGATGAACCTTATTAGGAGTCTATTACAACATTTAGTGCAATGATTCCCTATTAGGAGACAATGTGATGCAAGAAAAGGATGAATAACTAGGGCCAAAGGCTCATCCAAATATCCAAACCACCCTGCAAGAGTTAACTAAATAGAGGCAAACATAAGGGACAACAACCAAAGATGCTGAAATACTTTTATTCAAATTCACCTAGCAATAAGGCCTTCTTGGTTACAGCCAATTACAAATACATTCACATTCAAAGATCCAACTGCAGATTTGCACTTTCAGTTCTACCCTCTAATGCCCTTCCAAAAAATTCCAAACTCTAAGCCTAAAAACTCTATATATACTTGTCAAAATAGCTTATAGATTATTCTAGAACATTACATAAGAGGTGAGCCGACCAAAAAATAGTTTGTACACATCCCAAGAATAGATCTTAACATAAGTGTCATGATCAAAAATAAATCTCGCAAGTTAGCTCATAGAAATCACATCCAAATGCTTACAGTCAGCATACACTAGGTAACTTGGCACGTGAAGAAACACTCATCATACAGTGGGTAACTCGGTACATGAAGAGTCACTTAGCATACACTGGATAACTCGGCACATGAAGGAACACTCAACATACACTAGGTGACTTGGCACATGAAGAGTTAGTTGATATACACTAGGTAACTCAACATATGAAGGAATTGCTACAATAATTTAGCACATGAAGGAATGCTAGGCACATGAACGAACTGCTAGGCACATGAGGGACTGCTCAGAACATGGAGGATCTACTAGGTATATGAAGGGCTACAAGGCACATGAAGGGCTACAAGGCACATGAAGGAACTACTAGGCACATGAAGGACTACTAGGAACATGAAGGACTACTAGGCACATGAAGGACTTGCTAGGAACCAACTTATAGAATGAACAAAAATGAGCAAGATAACAAGGCAACCCAGGATGCTCCTACATTAGACAACTAGGTTGAAAGAAATGATTCTCTTGAATCATTGAGATGACACAACTTGAGCTGAATCCAACAAAAATTGACAAATCCATGAAGCATCTTCAATAGGTCAGTTCTTCTATTTCACCAAATATTCAAAGAAATCATTTCCTCTTCTATACTTGCCAACTCTTTGATCCAATATTTTTTAAACTTCTTCAATTTTCTTCTAAGGATAATCATTTGATAAAACAACTTCATCCTCTCACTAATGATACTTGTACAAATCAGCAATATTGAATATAGTAGATATATCCATGTCATCAGGTAACTCCACCTCATAAGCATTACAACTATCAAACTTCTTCAAGACCTTATAAGGTCCAAATTTATTCATCTTTAGCTTATTTTATGTTCTAATTGGAAATCTTCCTTTCTCCAGATGAACCATCACCTCGTCACCAACTTGAAAATCATGTTGTCTTCTAGACTAATCAGCATTCTCTTTATACTTCTAATTACTTTGTTCCAACCTCAACTTCACTTCCTTATGCAAAGACTCCATAAAATCAGTAAATTATTCTCTTGTAGCACTTTTCTTTTCTTCACTAGCAACATTTCTTAAATCTAATATACATTTAGGATGCATTCTAGTAACAATCTCAAAAGGTGTCTTCCCTATACTCCTATTCATAGAATTGTTATATGCAAATTCAGCTTGTGCCAATACCATCTTCCAATTACTTGGCTTATTCCCAACTAAATCCCAACTAAACATCTTAGCTAATTACCCAAGCTTCTATTCAGAACCTCTATCTTTCCATCTATTTGTTGATGGAATGTAGAACTAAACTTCAATTCTGTACCCATCTTCTTCCACAATGTCTTCCAAAAATAACCAACAAACTTACTATCTCTGTCAGAAATAATGCTTCTTGCTAATCCATGCAATCTCACAATCTCTTTAAAGAAAAGTTTAGCAACATGGTTAGCATCTAATGTCTTCTTACATGGTATGAAATGAGCCATCTTAGAAAATCTATCCACCAAAACAAATATGGAATCATACCCTTTCACTATTTTAGGCAATCAAACAACAAAATCCATACTAATGTCAGTCCAAGGTTTCTTAGGAATAGAAATAGGTGTATACAAACCAATATTTTGACTCACTCCCTTTGCATCTTGACAAACTGCACAAATTTTTACAAATTTTTGAACATCCTTATACATTTGTGGCCAATAATATTTCTCTATTCGCAAATTCAATGTCTTATCAATTCCAAAATGTCTAGCCAATCCACCACTATGTTTTTCCTTAATTAGATTCAACCTCATAGAACTTCTAGGAATAGACAATTAAATACCTTTGAACAACATAACTTCTTGAATGAAATACTCATCATACTTACTTATGTGATCTATCGGGTTTGGTGCTTTGCAGTCTCTCTACAGCTCAGAAAAATCAAGATTAGCATCATACAACTCTTTTATTTCATCAAAACCAAGAACTTCAACCTTCATTTTAGTCAACAAAGAATGTTTTCTACTCAATGCATTAGCAACTTTGTTAGTAACTCCACTCTTATGCTTGATCACAAATGTAAAGCTCTGCAAGTACTAAACCTACTTCATATAATATCTCCACTTCTTCAATACTTGGATAATAACATAGAATTCTTGATCAGACACATAATATTTCCTTTTAGCATCACTCACCTTTTCACTAAATAAAGTAACAAGCTTACCCTCTTGACTTAATGCAACTCCTATCACATTACCACTTGCATTACATTCAACTTCAAATACTTTGTTAAAATCAAGTAAAGCTAATATAGGTAATTAAACAATCTTTTGTTTCAAAGTCTCAAAACTCTTATCAACTCCATGTGTCCACTTGAATTCTTTTTTATCTCCCCTCATTGTCTTAGACAACATTACAAACAACATTGAAATTCTTTATAAACTTTTTGTAAAAGCTAGCCAAACCATGAAATGATCTTACCTCATTGACATTCTCAACTGTAGGCCATTCCAAAATTGCTTTAACATTCTCAGGATTCATCTTCAATCCATCAGCTAAAATCACAAATCCCAAAGACACAATCTCCTCTTGTATAAAAGAACACTTTTTTAGATTAATCAGGAACTTTTCTTCTTTCAACCTCTACAATACTTGTCTAATATGCTCAAGATGTTCTTCCTTAATCTTATTAAATATCAAAATATCATCCAAATAAATAATCATAAACATACCCAAAAATCTTTTTAAAACTTCATTCATCAACCTCATTAAAGTAATAGGTGCATTAGTCAAACCAAAAGGCATAACCAACCAGTCATACAAACCATCTTTTGTCTTGAAATTAGTCTTCAATTCATCACCTTTTCTAATTCTAATCTGATGATAGCCACTCTTCAAATGAAACTTGGTAAAATACTTTGCTCCACTCAAACAATCCATTATGTCATCCATCCTTGGCATAGGAAACCTATATTTCGCTATTATCTTGTTAATGGCTCTAGAATCAATACATGTTCTCCATTCTCTATTCTTTTTGGGTGCTAATACAACATGTATAGTAGATGGACTCAAGCTTTCTCTGATCAAACCTTTCTACAAAAGCTCATGCACTTATTTGTTAAGTCTCTCATTCTCTACAGGTGTCAATCTATATGGTGCTTTATTTGGCAAACTAGCTCTAGGAATCAGATCCATACAACGACTTATATTTCTTATTGAAGTTAAACCATTAGTAATATCATCAACAATAATCTCTTTATACTCATTCAGTAATTCTATAATTTCAACTAGTACTCAGCTATCACTATTTGCTATCACTCAGTCATTACTAGCTTCGGCTACTTGGTCATTACTGCCAACACTTGGTCCTCTAGGAACTATAGAAAAAAAAACCTAATTCTTTTTTATTTTCTTTTGAAATTGTTTCCCATTAACTATGCAAATTTTTTTAGAATTACAATTAACCTCATTTGGACTTTCAATTAAAGGAAATAATATTTGTTTCTTCCTATTTACACAAGGGGTATACTGATTCAATCTTCCATCATCTATAGCATATATCTATCATTTTTTCAAGGTCTACCCAACAAAATATGACAACAATCCATGGGCATAATATCACACAAAACTTCATCAAAGTAATGTCCAATTTTAAACATCACAAGGCATTGCTCACTTACTAATCTCTTATGCTCATCTTTGATTCATGAAATGTCATAAGGTTTGGGATGTTTTAGCCTTTGCAACAAAAATTTGGTAAACAACACTTCTAATGCTAGATTTGTAGAACTTTCATTGTCAATGATCACTTTGTAGAATTTTCTAGCCATCTTGCATCTTGTCTTGAAAAGACTTCTCCTTAAAATAGGTTCCTCATCGCTTCCCTTATTTCATAAAGTTCTTATCACCATCAAATTTTCTCTAGCCTCAAGTCCACTTGGTGAACCCTCATCATCTTTTGGAATCATAGCATTTCTATTACCTTGCCTTCTTTTAGAGGATCTACATTCAAAAGATCTATGTCCCTTTTTACCATATCTGAAACAATTAGCATGAAATCCACCCTCTAGAATAGGAATCACCTCTTCCTCAATAAGAATTAGTGCCTCCTCAATAAGAATTACCACTTTCCCATTTAGTCTTTCCTTTTTCATAATTCTTCCATCAAAATTTTCTTTTAGCCTACATAGAACTCTCAAATCTATGGCTTTCACCATATGATCTACCTCTACCTCTCTAGAATCTATCGCCTTTACCTCTTTGTCTTTGTTCATGCTTTTTTGTTAAGATCTCCTTAGCTTTCAAGGCATATGTATATGCTTCTTCTACACTTTTCAACTTCATAAAACTTATTTCATCTTGAATTCTAGATCTAAATCCATAAATGTACCTTGCAATTTTCACAACATCATCATCCACATGTCCAATCTATAGAATTCCTCAGTATATTCTTTCAAATTCATGTCTTTTTGTTTCAAATTTTGCATCTTTCTCAACAAGCTAACTCGGTAATCAGTAGGAAGGAATTTTTTCTTTACCTTGTTCACCATATTTGGCCAAGTTTTGATCTTCTCCTTTCCTTTCCTTTGTCTATCAGTTCGCAAGTGCTCCCACCATAGTGATGCATGACCTTTCAACCTAGTAACTGTAATCTTCACCTTTTGATTATCAGGAGTGTTTTCATACTCAAAGAGCTTCTCCATATTAGAGATCCAATCCAACACAACATTGGTATCCAATTTTGAATCATAAGGAACAAATTCTACAATAGGCTTTGAATTTTTTCTAGACAACAATCGCAACAATCTCTTCTCATCTTGACCTTTTTTAGGTTCTAGATTATGGTTTTGTTATTCTGCTTCATCATCACTTACATAATGAAAATGTTCTCCTCTCCTCTAGTTTGTCTCCATAGCATCTAATTTGGTTGCAATTTGTCCCAACTTATCCAATATAGCATCATCAACATTTCTTCTACCATGAACTATCTTTACAAATTAGTTCCTACAAAATTGTAACCCTCTACAAGTTATAGGTCAAATCTACAGATCAACCACCCTACAAAAAAATCCAAATTAGGGTTGTACATGATCCAATCTCTACAAGGACAAACCTCAAGCTCTAATACTAACTAACATAGGTAGAGGATGAATAACTAGGGCCAAAGGCTCACCTAGCTATCCAAACCACCTTACAAGAGTTAATACAACATAAGAAAATACAAGGGACAAAAACCAAAAGAGCTGAAATACTTTTATTGATTGATCAAAACATCTTTATATATGCCCAGCTATATGGCCTTTTGGGTTATGGCCAATTACAAATACATTAATGTTCAAAGATCCTACTATAGATTTCCACTTTCAATTTTTCCCTCTAATCCCCTTTGAAAAACTTCCTAACTCTAAGTGTAAACACTCTATATATACTTGCCAAAATGGCTTATAGATTATTCTAAAACATTACATAAGAGGAGGGTTGATGCAACAATGATCTAGATGCATCCGAAGAAAAGATATTAACATAAATATCATGATCCAAAATAAATCTTGTACATCAGCTCACATAAATCACATCCAAATGCTAACACACAACATACGCTGGGCAACTCGACACATGAAGGAATTGCTATAGTAACTGAGCAGATGAAGGACTATTAGGCACATGAAGGAACTACTAGGCACATGAAGGACTTCTATGCACATGATGGAACTACTAGGCACATGAAGGACTACTAGCCACATGAAGGAATGACTAGGCACATGAAGGACTGCTAGGCACATGAAGGACTGCTAGGCACATGAAGGATTTACTAGGCACCAACTTACAGAATGAAAAAAATTGAGTAGGATAACAAGGCAACCTAGGATGCTCCCACATCACAATGAATCCCTATTAGGAGATTCTAACCCTATTAGGAGTTCTAGTACAATGTACACAAGATGGTATCATTGCCCAAACATGCAATTTCAACTACAAGAAGAGCTCACTACTCAAACAAGTAATTTATTGTAAATTCTTCTTTCCTCTATCCTTTCCTCCATCCTATCAATCAGACCAAGTCACAAACCTCAAATCCAAATACCAAACCTTGTATCACTCTGTAAAACCTTCGCAATGAAGTTTCCTTCACTTTTGCACTATGCTGCTCAACTTTACATTCCACATTCTCTGCTACTTATCAAACATTCACAATTCACATTCATCCATTCCATGATAAAGGAAAATCTCGTTCCTTTATATTGAGTCCATAAAACAATTCCTTGAGTCATCTATTATTCCTTCTCAATTAATTATTATAGGACCACATTCAGAACATGTTACACATAGTGATAAGACAAATCTTTCACCTTGCAACTTGAATAACTTTCTATACATAAAATATTATGATGAGTGAGCTTAGCTACATCATCTTCAACATGTCTTTTCCATGTCCTCAACCTTGATCATTGGGATATCAAATATATTGAGAAATATAACAGGTTTACCAGAACATGCCACTATAAACTCTATCTCAGAATAGACATCACCAAAACTTACATAACTTCATCTAGAATTATCCTTTCTACTTCCAACATTAACTGTATATGATAGATACTTGGAATTATCTCTCATAACATCATGTGCTTATCATGCTCACCCAGGCATCTATAACAACTTGATCTTTCTACTATTTTTCTTTCAAATACCACAAAAGCATCAAACATGCTATGTTGACATCAATGAAAAACTCAACCATGAATGTAACATATCATCATCAAACTAATCTTGCAACAATCTCCCAAAAACTTGAACTCTAGAATGAAATGGTAGAGCAGAAAGAAGAAATAGGTCTATCATGGACTGTGCAAGGACAATATTAACAGAGAGGGATGTTGCACCAAAACACTTGAGGGAAGCAATCAACACAACATTCACATACTAAATTGAGTTTAATTGAAGAAAGATACAATAAAACACCTTATGAATTGTGGTATGGTTATAAACCTAATGTTATTATTTTAGAGTATTTGGAAGAAAAAATTATATCTTGAAAGATATAAGGAAAGGAAAGCTTGATGCAAAAAGTCACGAAGGAATATTCATATGGTACTACAATAAATTAAATGCATACAAATGTTTGAGAAATAATACTCATAAAGTCATAGAAAGTACACATGTACAAATTGATGATTTTTCATAATTAAGTGAAGAAAAAAGTAGGAAAGAGCTTGAAGATTATAGAAAGTTTTTCTACTATGAAGAGGAACCTAAAACTTTACCTTAGAAGGTTGAAGCCAATTAAAAACTAAGTGCACCTAGTAATTCACTGGCACTTTAGCTTGAGTCATAGACAAAGGCACCCAAGTCACAATTAGTTCAACCTAAGTTATAGTCCCAAACAGTGTAATCCAAGTCATAGATAATACTACCTAAGTTGTAGTTAGATAAGCCAAAGCAACCTAGGAAAAAGGATGAAGATCTTGATGAATTAAGTGAAACAAGTTCATAATCAAGTAAGAAATAACCAAGGCTTTTTAAATTTTTTAGAAGGCATCATACACCTAATAAAATAATTGATGGAGAGAAAAAAGGCATATTGACTAGGAAAAAATTAAATGGTACATGTTTACTTAGTGAAGTTCAGCCTAGATATGTAAAATATGCTTTAGAAAATGAAAGTTCGATAGAAGAAATGAATGAAGAGATTAAGAAAATAGAAAACAAAAAAACTCAATCTCTTGTTCCTAGACCCAAGAATATAAATGTGATTGGTACAAAATGGATATTCTAAAATAAGATAAATATTAAAGGAGAAGTGACAAGAACCAAGACAATACTTGTATTTAAATGTTATGCTCAAGAAGAATGTATTGATTATGAGGAAACTTTTTCCCCTGTTGTAGGACTAGAAGGAGTCAAAACACTTCTAGCTTATGTAACACAAAAGGGATTCAAAATATATCAGATGAATGTTAAATCAAACTTCTTGAATACAGTCTTAGAAGAAGAAGTCTATTTTGAACAACATGAAGGAATTATTGATCCAAGCCAAAGAAATATTGTATATGAAATTCAAAAAGCTTTATATGGATTAAGGAAGCTCCTAGAGCATGATATGAAATACATCACAGATATCTAGTAAAAAATAGTTTTGACTAAAGAAATGATAACATGAATTTTTATATCAAGGAAGAACAATAGCACAAGATATTGCTTACAAAAATATTTTTACATGATATCATAATTGGAGGCCATGAGATTTGTGGAAATAATTAGTGTAAGAAATGAGGAAAGAATTTGAAATTTCTATGTTCAGAAAAATTAATTTTTTTGTCGGCCAAAAATTTCATTAGATGAAGGATGAGATATTCATCACTCAATGAAAATACATCAAGGAAACGTTGAAAGTATTTGGAATGGAATATTCCAAACTAGTTGGGACATCTATGTCTACTAGACATGAGCTCTCAAAGGAGGATAATTCAAAAGAAGTTAGTTAGACTACTTATAAATCAATGATTAGGAAACTTTAGTATGTGGTTCACACTAGACCAGATATTCCATTGGTAGTTTGCATAGGTGAAATATTTTATGCTAATCCTAAAGAAAATCACATGATGGTAGTCAAAAGAATTTTGAGATATCTCAAATGAACTGAAGACTATGGGTTACAGTACATGAAATGAGGAAATTTTGAGTTAAGAGACTATACTAATGCAAATTGGGCATGGATCATTGATTATAGAAAAAGTACTAGTGGATCGACATTCTTTCTTGAAAAGAGGCCAGAGGCTTGGACAAGAAAGAAGAAAATTTGTATATCTCAATCGATAACAGAAGAAGAGTATGTTTTGACAATAGTTAATTGTTGTAACATAATGGGGATCAAGCAATTTTTGTTAGGATTGAAGGAATAAATCAAGGAACTATTGTTATCTACTGTGATTAAAAAAAGTGCAGTCAATATATCAAAAAATCTAGTGATTCAATAAAAAACATAACATATTGTAATTAAACATCATTTCTTAATGGAATTATTTCAAGACAAATAGGTCAGGTTGGAATATGTGAACATCAAGGAGAAGATAACAGATATATTTAGTAAAGATTTTCCTAATGATGCATTTATGTATCTAAGACGTAAACTAGGGGTCATCCCCCTATTTGATGTTCGCTTAAGAAAAACATAGTGTGGCATCAAAAAAGCTCCATTGAAGATCAATCAAGTTGATGGAATAAAATATAGAACATGTTGCATATGAATCAATATAGAGGTACATTGTAACCTTGAAGTTTATACCCTTTCAAAATTGATGTCAAAAAGGAATATTATAGTCTCAACATGGAATATTGTGAAATGATCAGTATTAATGAGAAAGAAGGATAGTCTTGATATTGACATCTTTAGATGAGAAAAAAATAATAGTAGACCAGTGATAGGAAAACATCAGAGATCAATCCAAGAAGAATCTTAAAGTGAGTTGGTATGGATTAGAATTAGAATGAAACTAAGAATATTATATAATTGTTCATATTTTAATAAGATTATGTTGACATGACATTTTGTAATCAATATTAGAGAGGAAGTTTGTTCGAAACAATTCTTCAATTGTAGATTGTCATTAATGTGTACACAAATTTCACTATTAATTTAGCAATAAAGAGTTTGCAATATTAACCTTGAGTATCTCAATATTAACTAAGTAGTTGGTTAATGAATAGATTCCTTCTTGAAGTATTCACCAAGTGGTTGGGCACTGAAGGAGTCTTAGTGTCAACAAAGTGTTCATTCCTATTGTTGATTGAGTGGCAACAAAATGTAAGTGTCAAATATTTTATTAATTGAGGCCAACTATTGGATATTTATTAATGTTTTAGAAGGGTATCCAAGCTAACTTTTCCAAGCTTATGATATATAAATAAGGTCAAGTTGTGAGGAAACACATGGAGTGAACTATGAAAATATGGATATGTGAGAAGAGGAAAGATAGAGCAAGATAGTCTGAAGGATAAGATGGAAAGAAACATCTGATCAGGAAGGATCCAAAGCTCAAGCCTATATAGAGATTTGAATTTGCAAAGGGTGTTTCTTCTTAAGTCAAGTTAAATTTTTGTTTCTTTCTAACCATTTTAGAAGTAAAGAAATCTATTTACATAGTTGACTTAACAATGATTTGCAAATCCTCTAACAAGGTAATATTTCACATTGAGATTAAAGTGTTTAAAAACCTCTAACAAGGCCACTCCTAATAGGGTTATCTAAATCCTCTAACATTGATGTACTTAATAATATGTTTTGTAATCTTTGACAAGGTTTGACCATAATAGGGCTCACTTTAGAAGTGGAAAAATTATTATGACTACATGCAATGTGGGTTTACACAAAGAAGGCTACCACATTAAATCTTGTCATCATCCATGTTCATGATATTTTCTTATGCTTTAAGCATCTACAACTTATTTACTAGGGGATAAAAACATTAAACTAGGTAATAGTAAAATTCTAGTGTTAACCAAGTTATTCAATATTTCATGATAAGTGAAGTTTTGTATTGAAACCAAAGGAAAAAGGATTTCTTTTTGGTGGTAACTGACTCACCCCTCCCCTCTTAGTTACTATTACATTTCCAACACTATTATCAAAATAAAAATTTAAATCTAACTGACAATGTAGTTATTACATGTAGAGGCAACAATTTTTGATGAGATCAAACAATAGTGTAGAGGAGAGAAGAGACATTGACAATTGGGTGATAACACTTTCTTTTCTATTTGATAATTATGTTACCATAGGAAATAGAGTAGGTTCCAGTATTTATGCTTTTATTCTAGTAGAAATAGCCACTAGATTTTGCTTCATAATTTAAGAATTTTTTATATTTGCACCCTCATAGGAAAATATTCTTTGGGACAACAAGTTGAATCAAAGAATTCTTAACTCCATTCCTCAGCATTTTGTGAATCCTTTTTGTCTCTTGTTGAAAGTGGGAGAGAGATTCATCTCTCTACTAAATCATATTACTTCAAGTACCTCCCCATTAATATTCCATCTTGTCTACAACTAAAACCAAGTTGGGCAAAAATTGAAGCCAAGCTCAAGAGAGAAGAAATTATCTTATGTGAACCTTAAAATGCCTATTGCATGCCCATTCAAGCTTGCATAATACTTCTAGTATTTAGAAACATATTTTAAAAGGAAACTAATGTTGGAAATGATTGAAATGATCATAAGAAAAGTTGTTGGAATGATATATGGAAATGGAAAAGAATGTTCTCAATCATTATTTTGTCATTGATGTCAAACTTGCTACTTGCAGGAATGACAATTGCTTTAGTGATCCAAATACTATCAATTAGTTGATTGTCAAGGAGGAGGCAATCAATAAGATGTAACTAGAACACCTAGAGAAAGGTTGAAGTTATGATGTTGTAATGAAGTACAAGGATCACCTAAGCCATTGATGAAAAAGTGTATTGATGACATGCTATAAGACATAGAGAATTGGCACATTAAAACATATCAAAGTTGTAAGGTTTTAGCTAAGACATTTGTAAAGCTCAACTAAGTTCATTAGAGAGAAGGAGTCGAGCAAGCTAGTATGTGCCGAAGAAATTCCTAGTAAGTGCCGAGTAAACTTCAAGTGCCAAGCAAGTTCAAGTGCCGAGTAAACTTCAAATGTCGAGAAAGTTCAAGTGCTGAGTAAACTTCAAATGTCGAGCAAGTTCAAGTGCCGAGTAAACTTCAAGTGTTGAGCAAGTTCAAGTGTCAAGTGATATCGAGTGCCGAGCAGAGATAGGTGCCGAGTAACACAGAGATGCCGAGCACTAGTAAAACCAATAGTGTCAAGTAACACAGAGATGCCGAACACCAGTAAATCAATAATGTTGAGTTCCTGCATTATTTTAAAAATCGAAGATTCACCAAATCTAAGCCGACAAGGTTGTTATCTAGAAGTTTGTGAATTAAAATGGAAGATAAGAATGATGAGCTGGTGGCACAGAACACCATGTAAAACATTTTTAAGAATACAACTGACGAATTTTGAAGATAAGAACAAGATATGAGGTAGATACATTGTATCCTACCTAATCCATTCGAAACCCTAAAATTGGAAAGGGAGAAATGAGCGAAAAAGGAAAATCAAATTTCTATTTAAGGAGTCATAAGTTAATAAAAAGGAGAGAGAGAGGTAGTCAAGCATGAAAGCATCAAATTCTGAAGGAGGTGCTAAGGAGATAAGAGAGCATAGAGACTATGTTTCAGTAAGAAGACCCCTGATATGGATGCATTGGTACAATGAGTTAGAAGATTCAAGGAGACGAAGCTTGAGAAGAAGTCAAGCAGTCAGAGTTGAAGTGTTTGAAGCCAAGCATTAGGATTGAATTGAAAGTGTGATCTAAAATTTGTAAAGTATGTTGTAAGTTATATCAGATCAAAAGATCATTATCGTTACTTTCTATCAATTGTAACAGTAAAGTTTAAATCCTATGGACTTAGGTTGGTTTAATAGCCATGAGATAAATCCTTTAATAGGGCGAATTCCAAGTGAATGTTCTAAAGTCCTTTAACCAAGCCCATTCCTAACAGTTTGGTGAAATCCTCTAACAAGGTCACATTTAATAGTGTGTTTGTAAGCCTTTAACAGGGCAGGCTTTTCATAAGGCATCACTTTACAAGAGTGAGAATCAAGTAGCATGTTACTGGTGGTTTTTCCCAAATTGGGTTTCCACATAAATCATTGTGTCATGTGTTGATCTTGCATGTTTTATCTTTGCATGTTGATTTACTGTAACTTGCTAATATGGTTGATTTAAAAGTTTGGATGGATGAAGAGTGTATGGATTCATAAAAAGTAGTGAAAAATTATTAATAGGGCATTTGGACCTTGAATAACTAATTCACCCCCAATCTTAGTTATTCTAAAGAATTCTAACAACTAAAAAGGTTTAGAAAAACCCATTTCCCAATGGTCTATTCGAATATTGATAGTACACTCATGCCTTGAAGACTCAAGTTTAGATTTTCTAGGATTTTCTTATATATTAGGAGATTATTTTGCATGTATTTGAAGTACCCTTGATTACCTTGTAAATCTCTCAAAAAATTTACACATGAAACTCCTTAGGTCTTTATTGCTCAATATTAGAACACAAGAATTCCAAAGTCTATCCAAATGTTATCCTTTTCATGTCTTACAATGGCTTCTATTGTGTAGGGTGGGAAATTTTTTCAGAGATATATTTTAAGGGAAGTAAAATAAAAATTTTGTCAATATAAAAATATATTGCATAGTTGACAAATTAGAGTAGAAGTTTGGGAAGTGTTGCATGTTATAATTTCATGCCAAATGCAACACGAAAGGCCATTAAGAGTTTGAGCCATTTTGAACAATTGAGGTTGCATGAATGACTATATCAATATGCTAAGATCACTAAACTTTCTATATGAAGTTTTAGTGAGAAATTTTTATAGGAAACAAGGGCATCTAGAAGCCAAAAATTCATAATAAGTATTTCTTAGTTTCATTATTTTTCATCGATCAATGGTTATATTGATACAAAAAAAATACTCACTTTATGCAAGGAATGATGTGTAGTTAGTGATTCAAGATCCATAGTAATTACATAAGAATAAAAATAATTATGATGAAAAGGATTTAAAAATATCTTCACCATTGCCACTAGAAGGCTATCTCTTTGAACCCTGTCAAAATTTGGATTGCACATGGTGGTGGTCTTGCAATGAGTATATGGATCAAAAAATGTGTACAATCCATGATGACAAGGACCTCTTCTATAGAAGGAAACAAATCCTAGAAAGGTTTGATGAAGACACTTTACTTCCTTTTTTCTCTAACTATCTTGGTTTGTATATACATCCTAGGATTGGGGACTACTGCAATTTGTGGTTGGACTGGATAATGAAAAATCAAGTAGTCACTGAGTTCAAAGCATTTTGGCATGTTTGGAATCAACAATCTACTAATTATGTGATTACAAATAGTAATAAATATGTGGCTTCATTTGGAGTGTCTTCTTTTATGTGTGATTGTTAAAATGCAAGTTTTGGGGTGCACCATTTTATGGTGGGATAAGGCCTCAATCAATCTTGAGTTTAGGTTATCTACTTACTCTTTAAGGAAATGTATTTCCCAGCATTAAGTATGTGTTGATGTTCCTAGTACTACTTTTGAAGAGTCGTATAAATGTCATTCAACAAGTGTAGAAGCTCTAAACTTTGGTTTTCTATTCAATTTTTTTTAATGATTTCTACCCTTCACTACTTGGGTCCATAGTCTATATTAAATAATTTTATGGAATATGTTTTCCTATTCTTCTATATGTCTAATGGTAGAGGATATGTTCTATCAGAAAGCAACAATTATGGTTCCTTTGTATAGTCCATAATCAAGGGGTGTGATTTTTGTTACTACCATTTTCCTTTGAATTTCCTATTCAAGCCCCTATAGTTAATCTATCGTAGTTGAGCTTTATTTCAATGTGAAACTACAAATTAATATGAAGGGTTACTAAAATTTTAGTTAAGAACATATTGCAGTAACTTTTCACCTATAAGGGTCCAACCCATTTGTTATTGTGTTGAATGTTCAAATGTTCTAGTTCATGTTGTAATTTTTCCATGTTCAAGTATTTCAATTTGGCAAGTTATATTGAAACATCATTTCATAACTATCATTCTGAGCTCAATATGTATAGTATACAACACCTCTCCTTGAACTTTCATCCCCTTTCCACTGCCCCATGGCTATCCTCCCACTTTCTTGAATTGAGGCTCATTGTCCCTTTGCTCCTGGAAACTCATCCCAATGTACCCCAATGCTAGTTTTACACTAAGATCAATACAAAAATAAATATTATAATTTCTTATAGTCATAACTTTAATGCAATCTAATTAATTCTTACAAATAAGTTTAAATTTTTGTGCAACTTATTTATGTAAAAGTTTTGTCCAGCTCTTTTCTTATGCAATTTGTTTGCAAAATATCATCATTGTGTTGAAAAGAAAATCTTATTTTTTGATTCTATATTCTAGATTGGTTTTAACCTTTTTTTACTACAAGTTTTTACCTCGTCCTAAGCATGCTTTAGTCAACATCGTCTCCAAAATGTTTAGGCTTGATCGATATGATCTTGTCATAACCTATCTAAAATTTTCTTTCCTAATTTTATTGTTAGAAGCTAAGAATCAAGTTTTGAACATTAACCTGAACTTATAATGATACTAGGGCTCAAATCATTTGTCATGGGGAAAATTCCAATTCTCAGAGTTTAGGATGCCATATCGACTCAATTATTTACAAAATTACACCTAATGTTGTAGTGCTCCAGCCTATAAATGGGAACTATATGCTAATCAAGATTTGGATGATGTGATTTTTTCTTTAGTTCTTACTTTTACGATAAAAAATATGTGAAAGAGGTATGCTAATGTCGTCTATTTTAATATATGTATTTTCTGTTTTACCAATAAAAAATTTATATGTAAAAGGATAAGATTTAAAGTTTTGCTATGGAATGATATTTTTGTCGAGTTCATACTATTTTTTGGAGTAATGTTTTCTTTATTTTTTGGAGTAATGTTTTCTTTATTTCTTTCAAGTTGAGACAAATAGATAATTCAGAAAAAAAAAAAATCACTTCCCTTAATATCTTTGACAAATATATCTACAAGTACTTTTTAAGATTGTTCACTAAGCTCTATACTGAAGTAAATTTATTGGAATGCTCATTGGATTGCATAATCTATTTTATCTACTACAATATGAAAAAATGTTTTCCTGATGAAAACCGGATTTATGAAGCTGATCACTAATGCTTAAAACACTCAATTTTTCTCTATTCTTATTTCATGATCAAGCTCTTTTTATGCATGTCATGAGTCCATATGGTGGATATTTCTTCTTTTCGCTGTCTTTGTAGATTTTATTTTATTTTTAACCTCATAGGGATGCTGGGATCATAAAAATCTTTTAACGCTACATTTTAGGTTACAATATATACACTTCTCTACGTTCGTTGTACAAAGAAGCTTGTGCTCCGGTATTCCCTCCTCTAGCAACACTTGTAATTGGAAACAAGGAGAAAATGTCCCTATTTTTTTAAGGAAGACAATGCAGAAAAATATAATTTAGCAATTTTCTAAAATAGCATGAATCTCAGGAAAAAATTTCACTGCCAGCTTCTTTAATGTTTTCGGCCCATTTAACATTAGTAGAATCAACCCAATTTAAATGCAAAAGATATCATAACGTTGAGTCCATAGCAGAATACCTGCAATATTGCAATCCTAAAAGAAATTGTTGAGACTGGTTACAAAATAAGCATCTTCTTTGTTGCTCTTTTTACGCAAAGAGTAGGCAAGAACCAATTGATAATTTAATTTTAAAGTAGAATCAAAAGTAAGATTACAACGCGGAAAAAGAACTCTAGAGAATTCCTTACAGAAAGTATCATCTTTGACAATCTCTGAAGGTAGAAAAGTGAGCAAGAAGCAGCTTATTTACTTGGAAAGTACTTTTGAGAAATGATGGGAGTGAAGTAGAGTTCATGAGGTGAAGATGTGCTTTTCAAAAGTTGTGTAAACGATTCCCAAAAATTATCTCTTCAATTTCAATTACAGAGTACTTGTCACGATGGCAAAGAAAGCATCCTAATGTTGAGCACTAGTACCTATAATATAATATGCATGAATAATGCCTAATGCGAGAAAAGATTATTTATGCAAGAATAAAATAGGTTTGGAGAAATACATTAGATATGCAGAAATATATCGATTATGTCTGGTTGCAGCCATCAGTTTCCCAATAATTATATCAGTTATCGTTAAGGTAGTCAGTGATAATATAGTTTGTCATTCTTCAATTATGTAGTCAATATCTAGAATATAATATGTAGGTTACGATGAATCCTCCCCACACCACAAGTGGCAAAACGAATCAGATTCAATGTCAGAAATATTTTAGATACAAAATGTTGACCCAAAGGTGGAAAAATTAATATTTATTTTGTTAGAATAAGTATAAGCTTGTAGGCCTTATAAAAGGGCTTTAAGAACAATTTCCTATCATGTTTTTGGAAAGATTTTCGAAAGCTTTGAGAGTTTTGTAGTTTACCAAAAACAAAATTGATTGTTTGCAAGCCTTATTAATCTCTTTTTTTTTTTTTATCTTATGATTTCTAAGGATTTTTTTTGTGTTTCTATTACAATTCAATGGATTATTTTTTTCAATGGTGTAACTACAATCTTTAACTTTAGTATGCTCTCATCAAAAAAGAACATCATAATACCAGGTGTTGTAAAGACATACTGTTTATCCATGAACCATATATTTTCATAAAACTAACTAAGCTATGAACATTCGCTTTGCAATGTTAATTACTACAAGAAAATGTATATTATACAAGCAAAAATATTTTCCTGATTTCTGATTTCAATTATGTAATTGATGACCATTTGAAAATGAATCCCCTGTTTAAATGGTGAATACTAAGTTCAACTAACATAAAAACAAAGTTGATTTGAATAGCTAAAAATATATGTTTGTATGACTCTATTCTATTATGTAGAGTATTAGATGTTTTGAATCTTCTTCTACTTACCAAATGGAATATGATGCAAGGTCTTTTGATACTTGCTCGTGTTTGGTGGCAAGAGAGTACAACATGAGTTCTCTTTGGCATCATAGCTATGTATGTTTTGACTGCAATTTTCTTTGACTTGGCACGTCAATTTTGATGGAAGGCCCTAAACTATAAAATGTAGGTTTTAACACTTGTAAAGAATGCATGACAAGAAGCAAGCATTGGAAGGGAGAAGATATGCATGATAGGTATAGAATGTTTCAACTTAATGTCTTGTAACTTAAATGGTTATAAGTGAACCAAGTTCATAGGATATCCTAGCATTTTTCTTACCTTCTTAAGTGACTATAGTTGAGTTATCATTTTTCATGATGCTTAACAATAGGAATCCTTTCGAACTCCTCTCTAGGAAAGCTAATCTAGGATCAACTCCAAGGTTTTGGACGATCTTGCAAACTATTGGAATCTTCTCAATTGAAGATAAATATATTTGTCCATTGGGAAGCCTTTGTTGGTTCAAACCAATTTTGGATAAGATGTTCAATTAGCAAAATTTGTTGACACATTCTAAACACTAGAACTAAAAGATCACACAATCAAATCACCACAACAAAATCATTGACTCGATTATTATCATGAACAAGAATCTTAAAAAATAACACACTCTGACAAGAATAACTACACTCATAATGAAAGCACCAATAACATATATAATTGCATCAAAATAATAGTTTGGGATACATATCACATTCTTGAATTTATAATTAATCATCTCCTCAATTTGTGTTGAGAGTGAGAGATCCCTTAATGTAAACATATGCTTCTAGACCAATAAAAAAATTCTAATTATGTACAAACTAACACTCTAAATGGGGCTAAGTAGGACTCTACTCTTGTTTATATCAATTAATTGGTCCATGAGCCTTTACATGTCTTAAAACAAAGAAATAAGTAGTAGATAATAAGAAGGAAGTTGTAAGAGGATCTAAGAGTCACTAGAAACTTAAAAAATGGAAGCTTGACCTTCTCTAGGTGTTTCTAGGAATTGAACAGTTATCAAAATGTTTTTTTGGTGTATGAAAATTTCTAAATTTTGAACTAGTAGTTAACTATTGGTGTGTCTCTAGAATAGCACACGTTGCCCACCTTGTACACCTTTAGAGGGTGGTAGACAAAATTTTTTTTGATCTTGTCAAAATTGAATTTCTAGCTTCTAGGTTTTCTTCCCCTTTATACTACAGTTATGTCTGGATGCTTGCTCTTGAATTTTTCTATAATCTTTTCCACTTGGGAAGCTTTTGTAAAAAATAATGCTTTATACTTATCTTTAACTACTACTAATAGTTACTAATCTCCATACAAAATATCAACAAAATCATCAAATTTATTGTCTAACTCTAGTAGTACCTCTTCTGTCCTGAATGCTTAATTGATATCTTATTTTGATGAAGCATCTTGAAAGGTTGGTCAAAAGTACTAAACCACTAAATTTACTGGAATGAATTTAGTCCTTGACTCATCTTTAAAAATATCAAGGTAGGTATCATTGTAATACTTCTCAACTTCCAGAATCTACTCCTGTGTTTGATCTTTCAACTTTTGAATATCTTCTTGAAATCCTTCCATTACCTTATTCTTGGTAGGTATCTTTTTATCCAATCTTTGAGGTTATCAATACCATCCATTGTATGCAACTCTATGAGTGTGCAACACCTTTGACCCTTTATTGTTTGAAGTGCTTGAAGGTCTTTTCCCCAAGTATGTAACTCATACATCAACCCAAAATCTTGGTCCACTATGGATACTAGTTTATCCACATTAGTTTGAACATGGTGTAACAGGTTCAAATTAGGTTATATAATTTCTTCGCCTTTATTCTCAAAATTGTCAAGCCATTTCTGACATGCACCCAAAAATGAATCTTATTGTACACTTTACTTATCTCTCCTATCTAATGCAATAGAAAGAGTAATTTCACTATTATAAAGGTCAATAGGGTACACAACTTAATACAAATAGCCTCTCAAGAGCTCATTTTTCTTCCTCAGCATTACCAATTCTGACTCATATCTATCCACCTACTTAGAAACCTTGTTCACACCCATAGTGATCAAAACATTAGTAGTCTCTCTTATGGGATTTCCTAAGAGGACCTCCTTAATCTGGTAGTCACTAAGAGTCAAATCCTCAATGTCATCATGTGGAGGAGGGATGGCAATATGTACAAATAAATCCTAATATGAGTTCTTTATACATAGGCCAATGTTTGTGCCATCACCCATAGGTGGCTTAGGCTTCCTAATGGCTTCAACTAGCTTGTCCATACTTTCTTCTTCATTCAAGTTCAACTACCTCTTTTTTCTAATCATAACCTCCCTCTCTAGAGAGGCTGGTGTAGTGCCCATAGGAGACATGTATTTGGTTGAAGAGGGGGTTTGACTTGCAAGCACTTTTCCCTTATTAATCCTTTCTCGAGTCTTATCCTTCTAAGCGTGATCTACATTTGGACTTTTTGTATTTTTTGTAGCCATAGTTCTTGCTTCTATATCTTGAGAAGTCTTTTGAGGTTATTCTTGTATCTACCCCTCCTCTAGTACTTCATCATCTATCCTTTGTTCCATCTCTTCTCCATGTACTACTTGATCTTGTTCATTAATGATAGGAGGAAGAGAAGTGGTTGAACCTTTATCTATAAATGACAAGTCCTAAAATGGTGTGGGTGATGTACCTAGTAACCATTGTGATTGAGGTGGCATTTAGTTCCAATCCTCTCCCAAAGTTTGGTTCATCGATGTATCTCATGTCTTACCACCCACCATTTCAATTCGCATGGGCATAAAATCAAAATTAGATATTTTGAAGACATTTGTTTCTAGCCCTTCCTACTCATCAATTCACTATTGTTGCTCATCATCAGAAATGATAACCTCAACAAGTTCCTTGGAAATAGATGGAGGCATCATGGTTGAGCTCCTTCTTCTCTCTTCTATTGTATCCCTAACTAAATGAATCATCTGAATCAAATATAGATTATATTCTTCTTCTTCATCATCTACCTTAAGGATAGTTTCCAACACTAAAGGAATAGGAATAAGCTTCTTTCGCATATTTTTCCTTCTTTTCCTTCTCACAATAAGTCCAACCCTAGCTTTCTTAGAAATTAAAGTAGAGGCTTATTCCTATTGAGCTGGTGGTGTCACCTCTTGTGCTTCCTAATCTAGTTCCATTCTTATTCTTATTTGAGTAGTGGTACCTGTGCAGTATTTTGAGCCTAAGTTGCTTCTTCACTTTGAGGCTCTTCATTCTTGGGTGCTTGAGCCACCTCTTCTTGAGGTTCTTCACCTTTGGGCTTAGCTTCATTAGGGTAATCCAATTTCCTCTTATTTTTTGCTTTATCTACTCTAAATTACCCAACATCCCTATGATGTCGATGGGTAATAGTACAAAGTTGTCACCTTTTAGGAGCTAACTTATCAGAATGATTGAATTTGACTATTTATGTCTAAAAAAAAAATTCTTCAAACATATAATCTTCATAAAATTATTCTAGCTAAAATATATATGGTCTCACACTTTTCCAATTGGAAACATCTATTAAATGCATGTTTTATATTAGTTAGTATCCAATTATTGAAAAAATACAATTATTTATGAAAATTGATGTTTTAATAACTCCTAATATTTACTATGATATTTTTTTAATAACATATAAACACCATTTTATAGAGCTCAAAGTCAAGAATATTCTCATATAGAGTTCATAGTGTTTTAATTAGAAATAGTATATTGTTATTAAAAAATTCTACAAGTACATATTTTAACACTCTAGAAGATGTTGATTTAGAGAAAGAAAAAATATTAAATAACATCAAAAAAATAAAAAAATAATATGAAATTCTAGAGAATTCCTCTTCCAAAATCCATAATTTTTCTTTTGGTTAGAATAGATTTATTTTGAAAAATGTGGTAGGAGATGAAAACTATCAATTTGAATAAGTTGACATTTAAATCATCATAAAAGAAAACATATAGGTCTAAAACCCTTTTTAATTTTTTAATTTTTCTACCTACATATATTATTGATAGCATAATCTAAGATCAAAGGTAAATAAGTTTATTTTGATTTATTTTTGTGGTGGGAACTAGACCCCTAATTTCTAGCATTTTTCAGCAGGTAAAATTTATCTTTAAAAAATAAGAAAGTAGATAATTTCTTGTTCAAAATAATTATTAAAAATTATAATCCTAAAATTCATCAATTTCTACACATTTAATTAGTTTACTTCATTTTAGAATTCTGAATAATAATGCTTGTTTTATGTCATTAAATGTGAACAACTATAGTTTTCTTAGCCTTTTCCTTTGTAAAAGGGTGACTCAGGTTTGTGCTTTTACCTTGATATATTGTTTTCAGCCTAACTAGAGATTAAGTAGGTAATGTTGGTACTATATTTTTTGCACCTTCACCCTTAACTAGGTATGTTATGGCTTGAGAGGTGATAGTCTATGGAGTTGGGTCAAGGATTAAAGGCTTCTTGATCTAGCCCCTCGTCAACTAAATTATGTTCATTTCCCTATTTATTATATCTCCATTTTCATCCTTGTCTACCTCTACATTCACAATAGGCCTATCATATATCATGTCTCTATTATACAAGGGATCCAAGACATCTTTAGTGTCTTGCTAAACAACCTTGAGGGGGACCTTTATCTTTAAGATGCTCCCTACCAAATATAGAGTCATCCTATAGTAATTCCTTATTCGGATATCATAGTCATCTATTGCTTTCATCCAGTGATATTCAATGGAATCTTCATGCATAAACTATCTCCCTGCCAAATGATGAATAATATCGATATTGTTAAAATCAAGATGAGGAGATTTGTTATCTTCTAAGGGATGTTGATCCCATTCTAAGTCAAAAGTCATGAAATCCTGCTTATACTTTACCTCAAATGCACCTATAGTAATAGGCCATACCCATATCTTCTTATGGTTTTTTCTCACTATGTCATATGTAATAACCCCTACTGGTTATGGCTTCAACAAACATCGACTTCCATTATAAATTAGAGATCTGGCATTTCATCAAACACTTGACAAGAAATATTAATTACTCCAATTGTTAATTTTTATAATTCCTAATTTCCATAGTTCGATAATATCAAAAGACAAGCAATTTTTTTGAATAATTCTGATGACCAATTTACAAGGTAGGATTTGAAAATTATTCACTACACCACCCAACAATGAGATACTGAATTTCTAATCCCAAACAATCTCTAAATTTATTTGCAAATATTTAATAACATCAGTTCTAAATTCCTAATTCTTTGTCCAAGACAACTAATTCTTGCCAATTAGATTGATTAATGTAAATTAGTACTTGTCAGTAAAGACAAGAAAATTCAAATACATATGAGGAACCTATTTCTTTGACTGAATTTTATTTTCAAATGGCTCAACCACAATGCACAACTTCATAATAGAGATTTGATAGAAATTCAAGTTCAGAAATAATGTTTTTATAAAATGTAGTTTGAACAACCGAAATAGAAGAGGTGGATCTTATGAATTGGAAAATATAAATGGCACTCCAAATAGGGTCGATGAACATGTGTTTCTCCACACCAATTCATTCACCCAACCATAGAAAATATAGTAGGAATGATGCTCAATTCTTTGACTCCCAATAAAAACTTCCTTAGCAACACTTTGCTTCTCATCTATAGGAAATATAGTATGAGAAACCTCCATGGAAATATTAGATTTCATAAGAAACCAATCTCCACTATACCTCAGTAATGGAGAAAAACCTCAGGTCAATCCCTAGGCACAGTAAGTATAGTAGGGAGAACACCTGTAATAATTCCCAGATATACAATCCACAATACCACAACTATAGATTGCCAATCACTTCTTAGACAACCCTTTTACTTTAGCAAGGGTAACAAATTTAGAACCTCAGAAAAAGCCATAAAGGAAAAAATATATAAGAAATATCCAAGCATTATTTTCTCAATGGCATAAGCTCATACTTATAATGCCTTTGTTGACAAAAGTTTCCAAAAGAACTCAACTTCTAAAATTGTGAAAGTTTCCCAAAGAACTCAACTCTTGAAATTTTCCAACTTAACTCTTTTGGTAACATTCCAAGGATAACTCAATATTCAGCTTAAGTAAAATTATAACTTTATAAATAGTCATTTAATTATTTAACAATAATTTGGCCACTAAATATATAATAACTTCACTTCAATATGTCCTTTGAAATAGGAGTCACACCTATTATTTTTCCATGTATCCAATTGCACTTTCCAAAAATAGAAATGGTCCATCTCGATCAACACCAACTTACTACAAATAGTAAATACACAAGACTAAGCCAAAATGAAGTCCAATTTGAGCCAAATGAAGACCAAATTGTAGCTTACTAAGATGTAGAGAAAGTAAGACCCTCTATCTACAGTACTTAGCCTACAGGGATCATAATAATAGGCTAATCTTTAAAACTCTGATGCCGACAAAATGGGGACATTACATCATATGTAGATGTGAGATTTTTTTAATCTCCAATAGAATGAGCCTATGTAATGGATATCTTCAGAGTTTCTCTGAATTCACCATCATACCAGCTACCCTTAGGTAAGTGAATTTTTTAAATTGGATGTAATAGGCATTGATTTCTATGATCATTGTCGCTATCTCTACTGACATCCTCTTAGCATGATCACCCTCTATGAATAAGATGATTGCAAATATGAAAGTATTATTCACTACCCAAAATTCTTTTCTCTTCTTTGAGACCTTCTTCTTTACTAATTCAGGATATACCACATAGGGCCAAGCATTGAGATCGTGCATGCTTTCATTCTTGTATAGCCTTGGATAATTCATTGTCCTCGCTGCCAATAAGTACACCAAATATGATGTCATATAAAACATGATGTTAGCTTTAACTCCTACTAGCTATTCATTTAAGTTTTCACTTAGTATTTTAGCCCAATCAATTGACATTTTGCCTATTATGATGGTCTCTATGAAATGGACCATCCAAATGTGAAGATGCCCAACTACAGATAGACCCATGATTCTGCTCAAAATTAAAATAGCATAACCAATTTTGTCCTTCATATAGCCTCCAATCATGTCTATCTTTCATTCTCTAGTGCCACTAGTGTTCTATAAAACAAAAATGATGATTGTATTATCTCTATAGCCTTCTTCTCATTCTTCCTATACCATCTTTCTCCTTGATGATAAGTTATCTTCACATATTGATCTACTCTCAGGAGATCAAAAACTTTCTCAATGTTCCCTGGTCTTAGGTCCACTACTATCTCCCATAAAACACTTTTGACTACAGTTTCTTATGGCACATAGTTTTCCAACAATGCCATGATAAGCTCTCAAGATTGCACTAATGTAGGACTTCACCAACATTGATCTAATAAGTGTTGAAACCATCAAGGACATGTCTTTAGGTTTATTGAAAAGTACAAGGAATGCATTCTCATCTATGTCTCCCAACTCAGTGTCTTTGATCGTTAAATGTCCATCTGGTAAACCTTGAAACTTGAAGACAATAGGTTTTGTAGCAATCCTTTTTGTGAGCGAGGATGATGAGAAAGCCATTTTATTTGCATACATGATAAATTCTTTAGTCTAGAAAGATAAAGATTAATCCCTAATTTCTCAAAAAAATCAAATCCAAAACACCAAAACCATGAAAAATAACTCAAATCCCCATTTAAAGTACTTGAAATCAATTTAGTGCACCTTGAAAGGTGAGCTAGGTTCCCTTAATAAATCTAACATATTTATTTTGTATGTAGTTTCATATTTTCCTAGGTGCACACCCTTATGGAGTGCACACATCCACATGTGCACTACTAGGCACATCCATCTTCCATGTGCATAAGGGGGGTGAAGTGGTTTTTACTAAGGGTGAGCACATGCACACCTAAGTGGGGTGCAGATGTACACACCCTTACTTATTCATAGCTCTTTGGGTAGAAAATGGTACATAGATGTACACCTTGATAAGGTGCATGCACCATTACCTTAAGAGTTTTGAGGTTTTGCACTTGAAAGGTACACACATGCAAACCTTGGATAGGTGTACATGTGTGCACCATTTACATAGGTTTTTCTAAGTTTTGTTTAGGTATTGAGCTTGGTTTATTAGCACACATAAAGGTGTGCATGTGTGCACCTTTGATGACATAGTTGTTTGCATTTGTGTAGGTTGGCAGAGTTTTACACACCTCTAAAGGTGCATAGGTGTGTTGATTGACAACATGGAGGATAAAGGAGAGAAGAGGAGAGGGTCCCTAGCTTTTATAGGTTTAGGAGAGTGCACACCTTTGGAGGTGTAGACCTACACATGTGTGTAGGTATCCATCTCCCAAGGAAGATAGAAGCACACTTGCATACTTATTCAGGGTGCACAAGTGCACTAGGTGTGTTAGTGCACAATGTTACACAAAATCATTTTTTCTTCTCAAATTTTCTAATTTTTGGGATCTAGGTTTTTCAAATATAGGACCCAAACTCCAACTACAGTCCCAAAAATGACTATGACACCAAACTAGGGGTCTAGGAAAACAAAAAAATTACTACGGGGTCCCCATTTCTAGGAGAAATTGGGTGTACATTGTGAAACACCAACAACTACTTGGAAATTAACTTCTACTATGTATAACATATTAATTTTCACAATTTCCTTTTTAGTAATTGTCTTTGAGCTTGCATGGATATTTTTTAACTCTCCTACTAATCACATTTTTCTTTGCTTGACCAAGTCCTTGAACCTATTCGTGCAAGATTCTTCAATCCCATTATGTGTTTTATAATAATTGGGTGTATATAATATGTTTTATTACCATATTTTCTTAAAAGATTATTTTGGTTGTAATTTCTAGATTTCCATTACTGATATTGACCTATTATAAACATTTACATAGCTACATTATTTTTAGATGATAGGTAGCATATATAGATATATATATATATATATATATATATATATATATATGTATATACATATATATGTATATACATCTATATATATATGTATATATATATATGTATGTATATATATATATATATGTATGTATATATATATATGTATATGTATATATATAAATATACATATACATATATATATATATATGTATATACATACATATATATGTATATACATATATATATATACATACATATATATATGTATACATACATATATATATATATATATATATATGTATATACATACATATATATATATGTAAACACATACATATATATATATATCTATGTATATACATATATATATATATGTATGTATATATATATGTATGTATGTATGTATGTATGTATGTATGTATGTATGTATTTATTCATATATATATATATATATATATATATATATGTATGTATGTATGTATGTATGTATGTATGTATGTATTTATTCATACATACATACATATATATATATATATATATATATATATATATATATATGTAAATACATACATACATACATACATACATACATACATACATACATACATACATACATACATACATACATACATACATATACATATATATATATATATATATATATATATATATATATATATATATATATATATATATATAAAAGATTCAGGGAAACATCAAATTCTTGGGTTATTAGTCTAGCCTTACCTTTCCCCAAATGACTATTGAGAGCTCTAGTTCTCAATCATAAAATGATCTAATTTTGAATCACTTTCTTGATCTCAAGAGTTCTTACCCAGAGGTTGTTGAAATTAGAATTTATGGTTTTCTAATTTTTTATGTTGAATTTTTCCACTAGACCAAGGAACAAAATGATGATAACTACAAAGTAGATAATGAAAAGACACATGTACTAATACTTAGTGAACACAAGTAAGGTCCCACTTTCTAAAATAGTATTTTGAACATCAACACAGTTGTTAAAACAATGTGATCATTACAACTATCTCCTCTTCAATCAAATGGCTTAGTAAAGACATTTTTTGTTTTTGTTGTCATTGTTGGACCCTTTGGAGTAACCAAGCACAACCTTGATTTTTGACACAAAAAACCATCTAGTAGAAGAGTAGTTGGAATACTAAAATGGTATTGATCAATGTCTTAAGGCATTTATAATTTAGATTTATAAAATTTTATATATTAAATTCATTTCTCTATCTTTATAATTGGCCTAGATTCCAAATCATTGTCTATTAATATATCAAGTTGGATAAATCAACATACCTACTAGAGAATGCTTTAATTCTTTTATTGATCCATTCAAGATAATTTTTGATTGATTTTCTAGTAAATTTCAATTAATTATAAAATTTATAGTGGAAACTAGTGATGCAATGTGTATATGAGTTTAACTCAAAGCACTACACTTAAGTTGTTAAAGATACATGTTTTTATATAGTAATAAATATTTTTTTCTCTCCTATAAGAAGTAAACTACATTCATTTTATATATTATATGAAGCTACATATAAACCAAATTCTATAAGAAATTAAAAATTAAGAACTTGAAACAAAAGTAAATTGTGATTCAAAATTTGTAGACTTCATTTCCCTTGTTTGCACAAATAAAGTTCTGTGTTGTTTTGTTCTACAAATTTATTATAATAAGGAAAACAAGCGATCAAAATCAAAGGGAGAGTAAAAGGAATATAAAGAAAAGTGAAGAGTATATCAAATAAAGATAATAAGAAGATGAAGAGAAGGTAATGAATGGAAGAAATATATCTATACAACTAAAACAAGATATATACATTGAGTAATTGTTTAAAGAACAATTATTGCAAAATTATATTATTCTCAATGAATCCATTTGATTATCTTGTTTAATGTAAGATATTATGTTATGTGTTTCCATCAATTCTAAAGTTGAATATCATTAGGATCAATTAATATTGTAATAGGTAATGAGGAGATTGTAAGGCGATGATGCTATGAATGGATGTAAAGGTCTTAATTAGCTATATATTATGCTACCTCAAGAAAGTACAATATCATTTTATTGATGAAGAGTATTTGAATGATAAAGAGGATATCAAGAAAGTATGAGAAAGTCAGAGTTGATATGTAAGGTATTCAATGGGTACTTGAATGTGTTGGACAATAATTATGTAATATTGGTTTGAATTTTTAACATTCTTGTATTATTGAGATTTGTTGAAGATCAGAAGATTAACCAGGTTTTAAGCTTAATAAAGGGAGAATATATTTAATTAGTGACTAAATTATTTCTCGAGTGATTGCAAAGAAGAAGGATGAGAATAGTGTTGCCTGAGAGAGTCACTGTTAATTGAGTTATAAGTTGCCAGAGTAAATGTAGTGTTTACTAAGTGATAGAAAGATGAATCATTTTGAGAAATTCGAATTTGAGGCTAACTTTAATCAAAGTTTTGAGAGTTCAAGAAGGTTTATTATGAGAGTCAAATATTTTTGTGAGATCTATGGTGGAGAATTTTAAAGAAGGATTTGTCAAAGGAAATTGAAGAAGGATAAAGATGGACACAAAGTTCTATGTAAAATTCTATTTTCTACATTAAATTTATTGTATGAAGGAATTCAGTTATAAACATAAACCAATGATTTTGATTACACATCAGAAGATGGAAGGATCTAGAAGAATTAAGAAATGTATTTAAGCACCATAAATTGATAGTTTTAGTTAATTGGTTCAAAGTGTGAGATGATTTCATTGTGATGCCATTTGAGAGTTGATTAAGATGAAAGATATATGTTTGAAGCACACTACAACAAGAAAATTAGTAGCATGAATATTTATGGTATTACTTTGGGGGAGTATAGTAAGTGTTAGAAAGTTCATTAACATGAATGACATGCTACATAAATGACTATGTTTGTCATTAATGTTAACATACTATTATTTCTATAAAGACTAGAATAATAGAAGATATATAATAACATTGTACGTATTATGTATTTATGATTAGGTTAAGAGGAATTGAGGATATTTTCTATATTATGTCCTAATGATGTGCACAAGTGTGTATATAGAGAGCCAAAGACATGCAAGAGTTATTCAAGGATTATAGAGGACAATGTGTAAATAGAGTACCTAGGAAGTGGTTTCTAATGTTGGATTGTATCTCATAATAGGGATAAAATCATGATAAAATAAGTTAGATTTTCATAGTAGATATCATAATGATTATATCAACAAATGTGCAAGATCATAGGTCACATGTGTGATAAGTTGTGTTTATAGTGTGGCAACAATGTTCTTTAACTATGAAAAGATGTAATTTTTAGAATGTTCAAAATAAATGAGACAAGGGGAGTGGTAAATTAGCTACTCAAGGTCCATTAGTACTAATTTAACAACCAAATAATCTTCTCTTCTACATATCTTGTTCCTTGGTCTCTACTATAGCCTGAATAATAATATTAACCAATAGTTCATTATCCTCGTATAATAGACCTATCAAATGTAAACAATGTAAAACACCATTAAAAAATTAAACACAAATTTCACACTTAGATTTAACATGGAAACCCAATTTGGAAAAAAAACATGACCAACATGTCACTAGTCTTTCACTCTTTTGAAGTGACTCCTATTAGGAGCCAACTTTATTAAATGTTACAATACACACTTTTAAATGTGATTTAGTTAAAGGATTTAATCACCCTATTATGAATGTTCTTGTTAGACAACTTTAAAAAATTCCTTTAGAATGTCACCTAGTTAAAAGATTTACATAGAATATTAAGTCCTTAATGACTATTAGGTCAACCTTGATTAAAATAATTTTAATACAAACTACTTAAAATGATTAGAAAGAAAATAATAGGGTTTTATCTATTGATAAGCATTTAGTATCTCCTTTTTCCTTGATTTACTTGGCAACCCTTAAAGAAATCATCCTTCTCTTCACAGAAAACTTAAGCCTTCTTCTTAGATTTTCTTATCAAACTTAGTACCCTTGTTCCATCTAACAAGAAATAATTCTCATGTGCATATAATATTTTTACTTGGATATTCTTGATCATCCTCTCCAAATAACTTCACTATTCTAACCGTATCTCTTCCACATGCATGCAATCCCATACATACATGTATGCACCTCATAGAGTTTGCATAGTTACCTCTTTAAACAGATAATTATGACCCTTTTCCATTTCTCACAATCATCGTAGATCTTACAGTTTGCAATTTGATCCCAAAAATTCATTGTATCTAATTGCCATTATGATTTTCTCTTTATCCCTTCTAAAATATTCTAATAAAATATTTTCATTAGATATTTTACCTAATCCTCTTCTTGAATTAAATGATCCAACGTATCAATCCTTATCTTCAAAATGTTTTCCACATTCCAAGTAATCAACTTAGCAGGCTAGAAATCATGATTTGTCATACACATTTAAAATATTGTCACTTAGTCATCAATTTGTTCTAACACTCAGTAATCACTTGGTTTCTTGCTTGACACTTATATTGTTAACTTAGTCAATATTGATGCTTGGTCAACACTAAGTTTCACTTGGCTTTTTCTAGCACTGGACTTACCTTGTTCTATCCCTCAGTGGACACTAGCATCCCTTGGCATGAACTTCAAGTTGCTTAATCTTCAATTCTATTTCTTGGTCAAGCTTGTGCAATCTATTAGTCTCTTCTCATTTCTTCTTAATGTAAACAATCAAATTATCTTGTCAAATTTTAACTAACAAAACATCCATTGTAGCTTCATTTTCATACCTAAAAATTTAGATTAGAGAGAACCATGTACCATCAATAAATTTGACATGAATGATGACATACCAATTATTTAAATTTTAGTTTTGAATAATCTCCCTCTTTGGCATTGATGGAAACAACTCAAATATTTGATGAATACAATCTTCCTTTCTATTACCATGTAATACAAAATATTTCACTTCCATAAGTAAGCAATATCCTTAGTTTAATTCTTATTCTTATCCATACAATGACAAAAACTTCATTCCTATTCTCATCCATGCAATTTCAGAAAATCACTCTAAGTTCTAAGTTCAAACTCCCTCTATCATAGATATTTTTTCTAGTCTACATTTGTAAATTCTCCATATTACATCTTGTATGTAAAATCTCTTTTATATCTTTCTCTCCCTCTTTATGTATATTATTCATCATCTATCTTGTATACATACTCTCCCTGTTTGACAACAATGCCAAAGATACTATCTCTCTTGGCTTAATTTTCTTCATACATCTTGATTATGTAGATGACTACATATCATCGCTGAACTCTATATCTATCATATGTATATGACTGATCTCTTATCTTGGTCTTCTTCTTTACTTCAAATGACTACCTGAGGAACCCACTAAAGTAGAATTGTCTACACCAATGTGTAAGGTATTCTAATTAGCACATTTGATGCATATCACAATATTTCCTTAAGTTTCTTTGCTTCAGGAAATTACCGCTAGTTTACCTCTAAGATATTCATGAGAATATTTAGGTAAGGATTTAATGAATATTTCATAAATTTGTGCTTTGGCTTGCACATATCCACACTTCACTTCTTTCTCTTGAACTAGTTCTCTCAACTAAGGATACTTGATACCAATCTTATTTGTTTTTTTGTTCATCATAGCATTCTTTGATATGTTGATAGCACATACATTATCAAAATAGATAGCCACTAGATCTATAATTTATTCCTTCATTCCTTTCAATAATTGTTTGATCCACACAATGTTTGAATAGTTTACTATAGCTGCCACATACTTGGCTTTAGTTGTTGATTGGGAAATATAGTTATGTTTCTTGCTTGTCCATGACATCAATCTCTTTCCTAGAAAGAATACATCTCCACTAATGTTTAGTCTATCATCAATATTTCCTACCCAATCAAATTTAGTGAATACCTTTACTTTAAATCTATCACTCTTCTTGTAGTAGCTAAAAGCACAAACCTGTGTGACTTTTATAAAGAAAAAGTACCCTACAATGCAAACAGTTCAACTTCAATAGCATAAAAATGGTATTTGTATTTAGAATTTGAAGATGATGTAAACTAATGAAATGTGTGAAATTGGATAGTTTTATGCCTATAATTTTTTTAAATTGTTTTGAGAAAGAACTTATTCATTTTTTCAAAAGTTTGAAGTGTCTTTTTTAACCATGCAAAATATATGTTGTAGTTTTCCATCAAAGGATTATATGAAAGTCACTATCTTTTGCCTTGATTTGAAAATATGTTATAGATTACATGTGTATCTAGGGAACAAAAACATAATATTATTTTTTGATATATATTTTGTTTGTTATAAATACTCAAGTTTGACATTATCTAAAACGAACAATTTTTACTCTGTTTCAAAATGTTCTTGTCAAATCTACACCCTTTTGTAAAAAAATTACATATTATTGAATATTATTCTCTCCTCTAGAGATAAACATTAATTTTAATCATTTTGGTATTATTTACCAATTTTTTTCCTTTTTTAGTGAGCATCTTCTAAAAATTTAAAATACCTACTTATAATATTTTAAAATTATAGCATATTATAGCTCATCAAACTACCATGAAATTTATATAATGATGATATTGATGCTGAGATCTACAAAAATGTATTTTCAGTTTTTGAAAAAAGTTGAGTTTTGAGGCCTTCTTAGGAATGGCCAACTACTCGTCATAATTACATTATAGAGAATCTCTAAACAAATGAATGCTAAAGATAGGATTGACTTAGTTATCATACGTTACTATGTCTAAGCCTATCAAAAAAATGCCAAATATGGCTGCAATATCAAATGAGAAAGAGAAAGGGGGAACACTATTCAAATTGAAAAGAGGATGTAATGCTTCTAATAGAACATTAGTTCTTCTTTCAAATTATAGACTTAGCTCAATAGGCCTTCATTGCTTCAATGACATTCTATTGGTCCATGACACTTGGAATAAGGATGTTGTTAGCTCTAACCATCCAATAGTCATTCATTTCTATCAAATCTTCCACTTTCAAAATCCTTGATTGGAGCTTCTCTGTTACATGTTTTGAAACATAGTCTACTGTCATGAGTTCTAGAAGCTTCACCACTTGTAAGTTTGCTAGATTAGAAGTTTCTTCAATGAATGGAAAAAACTTAGTATTGATTCACTGTCCACCAGCTAATGGTTATTAGTTACATAAGATATAGTATGTAGCATCTTTAAATATTCAAATATTTTATCCATTTCCTTATTTACTAAATTGCAAACATTCTTTAATTCATTTTCATGCTTCACTGAACTCTCATATTTGAATTCCAAAGATTGCTTCCAATAAATAAATGGATCTTTTCTAGATTTAAATATCTAATGATTTATAGCCACATTGGTCCTCATGTCAATCACCTCTTGTAACAAAGTCAATTGCTCTATTAAAAAAAATTATTCTTTCTTTATTGAGTCCTTATGATTTGACCCTGGGCCTTGAGTTCATCTATAGATTCACAACAAATCTGACCATATTGCCTCTCTTGTTGTAGCTTAAGTAATAGTTTCTTGTTTTCCTATACACTTGGATCAAATTTACTTTAGGGTGTGCTCCTAAGTCAAACTCTAATGTAATCCATCAATTCTCTATTTGAGGCCTTCAATACCTTTTCCTTTGACCTTCATTCCTATAGCTCATCTTCTATCTTTATATTAGTTTATTTCTAGATGTTTACCATAGATTCATGCACTAGAATTCCTAGGTCAATAGTTTTGATCTAAAAATTTCTATGAGCCATTTCAAGAAAATTCCTCTCCTTCTAGGGTTCTACAATCTAAAGAAGAAAGTGTCCAAAAATTGAGTCTATTTCCAACACTGCGAAGGTTTTCTACTTATTTTCCTTCTTTGACATGGTCCAAGGATGAGTTTCTTGCACAATGAGGTCTTTAGATGGAGCACTTTCTTCACATCTCCCCTTCTTTCTATCAGTGGTCTCTTCCAACCAAGACTAAGTTGAGAGGACATTAAGTGTTTCCTATGGCACTATAGGATCAAAGAGCTTCCTCGCCACTAGGGGTGTCACTTTCCTCCTACTAGCAAAAGGAAAAGAAGTCCCTTTAGTAACTAATAGGGCTAGAGTTTTACATTGTTGAGATGTATCTTTCTCCTATCCATCCAAAGGATTATTGTTACCATCTAGGTTGATCATTGGTACAGAAGAGATATCCTTCACTACTAATTTTTCCTTCTCTTTATCTTTAACTACCTCTTTCTCTTCCCCCTTTCTCATATCTGGCAGAGATCTTGCTCCACAACTTGGAAGACATTGAACTTATCTAATTTATTTTGATGTGGCAATGATGGTAGAAGTAGTGGCTAGTGATGACTAAGAAATTCTAGATGCTACTCCAGTAGTAGAACTAGTGAATCTAGTTCTCTTTTTCCTTTTTCAGATCTATTCTACCCATTTCTTTGTTCTTTTGATGATGTCATCAAAGAGAACTTCCACTCTATCAATGACAGGACCATCAGGTGGAATTGACACTATAGGAGTGTCCTTGACTTTTTCATAAATAGAGGGCCTCATATATGAACCATCATCTACAATATTACTAACATCAACTAGATCATTATATAGCTTGATTTCATCAAGTGTTAGCCTAGACCAATATCTCTCTTTTGTTTAAGTCCTAAATATCTAGAACATTCCTAGAAGCATATCTTAGCTTTAGATAATCCTTGACAAAGCTAACATGATCATATTTGGGCCTTATGACTTCATAGTCAATTAATTTAACCCTATTCTCAAATATTTTCACCAAATTATGGGCATTAAAACTAGATGCACAAGAGTAAAGTCCTCGCACAATTGGGAATGGGATGTCAACTATCTTCTTTGCATTTGAACATAAGGTAGTCATTGTTGATATTAAGGTCAATCTGTTTATTAGTGAGTTAACACACATTCAAATGGTTACATTGCTACCAAGCTTATCATTCATCTAGTAGAGATAACCAAGTGTTTCAATTGCTCCCAAGATAAGTAGCCAAAATGCAACTCATGCCAAGCTTCATAGTGTCTATTGAGGATGTGAGATAGTTTATAGTGTTTTCTAAGTTTGACAGTACAAACTAAGCTTCAAAGGCAATTTATAGTGTAAACCAAGAATAGTAGTGTCTACCGAGCTATCTAGTAGAGGTCAAGAAGATCATAGTTTTAATCAAGCTCTGTAGTGTTAAATAGGCTCTATAGTGTCTACCAAGCTCACATTGTTAATAATGTGAATCTAGTGTTTACCAAGTCATGCAGTTTCAACTGAGGTATTTTGTATCTATGGATTTATTTAGTACTCACTAAGTCATACAATGTTGACTAAGTTCTAGCTACTTAAAGTGATCAATATGGACTAAGCCTCAATGTCAATAAAGTGCCAAAGTTTTTTGAGCATTGATAGTGGTTTCCAAGCATAAAAAAATCACCAAGTTTGTCTTCAAAACCCGAGTTAAAGCAATTGGGCTAATGTTGTGAGTTATGATTAAGTTGATATTGTAGAAAACTCTAGTAACGAGTTAATTGGATTGATATATATGTAATGTATTGTATCACATCCAAATGTAAGTAACATGTTTGAGAAGCATTAAGAAGTAGATGAAAGTGAGTTGAAGGCTATAAGTAGTATATAGTAAAACAAAGACGTATTGGTCATAGTTAGGTGATCAATGCGAATCAAGGAATCCCAAGAAGAAAACTAAGTTGTAGATCAAATATTAGCTACTAATTCATCTGAATAGGTGTATAAGAAAATTCCTTTAACAAGGTGGACCTAACAATCCTTTTCTAAATCTGCTAACCAAGTGCATACTTCATTGTCTATTTGTCAAAATGAGCTTTGTAGCCCTTATTGATCCTAATAGGGTAGATCGCTAGATGTTGTTAATTGTAAGCCTTAACAGGTTAACTCTATACTCTAGTACTAAAGATTGTAGGTATCATCCCCACCCTAGTTTTACTTTCTTGCTAGAAGGTTTTTGAGTCACCATATCTTGTGTCAAACTGTTACATGAATGTTTTACCACTTTCATTGTTTCATGCATGCAATTAGATTAGAATTACACATGAATGATTAATTGTTGAAATAAGTTTAAAGTTTTATTAGTTCCCAATTCACCCCTCCCTTCTTAGTAACATTTCCTATCTTAAATTTCCAACAATTGGTATCTGAGATTTTGGTTTTCACATCATAGTTTGGATAGCTTGAGAAAATATCAAATGCAATGAAGGTATATAGGCTAGAAAAAAATATTGAGAATGAGAAGTTGGATCTAGAATTGGTCATTAGAAATCTCAAAAAAGAAAAGTACAAACTTTTTCAATCATTACAAAGAAGAAAAGATCTTATAGCACAAATAGATGACAATATCTACATTGAAGAAAGAATTGAAGACTAATGCCCATAAAGGAATTCAAATGAAGCTAAGATCTACTTGAGAAGAATCTTACTCTTCAAGAAGAAGTCAAAAAGATGAAAAGGAAGAATGAAATCCAATAAATTAAACTATGCGAAGTCATGGAATAGAAGGACAAAGCCAAAGAAGAGATAGAAGGAAAGGACAATGAAATCAATCAACTATCCCTCCAACAAAAAATTTTCACTGATCAACTCCCTAGTGCAAATGAAGAACTCATGAATCTAAGATCAGAGAATGAAAGACTACAAAATTATCTTAGCATGGAAAAAAAAACCAATGAGAGGACGATAAAATCTCAAGAAAGCATGAACTAGTTAAAATAGCAAAATTACTATAGACACAAAGGCAAATATGGATTAGGATATAAAAATGAAGGAGAATCATCTCAATAAGGAGCTCAAAAAAATAAAATACCTACCTAAAATCATTATGGTAAGATAGGTCATATATCAAAAAAATGTTGGAGCAATGGTAAACCAAAATTCAATTGAAAGTGCTTCAATTTTATTAAGCATGGACATAGAGCAAGTGAATGCATAGAAAAGTTTAAATTTCAAGGAAAATGATATAGCTACAATTAAAAAGGACATAGATCTTAAGAATGCAAAACCAAGAAGTTGAACATAGCAGAGAAAATTGTAAAAGTAATATTTGGAAGGGATTAGAACACATGGTGTAGATGTCACTACTATGGTGAATATGGACACATTGGATAAAATTGTGTGAAACTCATATGAGGTAAAGAGATGCTACAAATAGATGTTTTTTTTATACATAATTTGGACCTCTTGCCAAGAATTGCATGAATAGTGGAAAAGTTGGAGATAAAAAGAAAGAAAGAGTTGATAATATCAAAAAAGAAATAAGGCAAAAATGGGTATAGAAATCTCCAGAGGATGCAAGCCAAAGTCCTAAAATTATTGACATCCAAATCACTGAATTGGGTGGCACAACGATTTCAACTTTGCTCCCAATGGAGATCACTAGAATTGTAATTCAAAGGAAGTTATCTAACATCAATTCTAGCTAACAAGTAGAAAGATTCATATCAACATTCAAGATAGATAATGATCAACGAGTGAAATTGGTAAATTCAAGTCCTTATCAAGAAAGGTCGGGTTGCAAGACCTTATCATAAGAGGTCGAGATATACTAGAGAATTGGATATAGATGCTAAGTTATTGGTGACTCTACCAAGTGATGGTGACCTTATCAACTAAAAAATGTATCTTGAGCATTAAAGATGAAACCAAGTGGAGGACAATCTATCACAAAGTGAGTATACATACAAAGTATTAATGATGATCAAAAAGAAAAAAATTGTTAAAAGGAAGAAATAAATTGCATTATTTCACTAAGAATTTTACAAAGCACAAAGGAAAGTGTGAATTTAGAGACCCCAAGCAATTTGAGCATTTTTTGTTGAAGATTTATTAGGTTTTTAGAAAGCCTGCTGAACAATGGCATCATCAAGTAGAAAATTCAAGAAAGGTTTTTAAATTTTGGTCTATAGAATTGATTGCAAGGCACATATATTCAAGTTGAGTTTGGTGATTAAAAAGAGCCCTGAACCAGCTAGTGTATAGTCTCAAATTCCACCCAAGGTATTACTCATGTATGACATCCATTCATTCTACCACTACTCTATTAAGTAACTCACAACCCTAGAGAGGAATGAGGCATTGAAAGAATTATTTCTAGATGATATATTAATTCTTGGACATCAACATTTGGAAACCAATTTTTTGACACGTATTTCACATATGCCAAGGGATTTTCAAGTCATATGGATCAAACTTATTATGAGCCATGTTCATAGTAGAATATTGTGGTTGGATCACTACATTTAGATAACAAAGAAAATAATTTTAAAAATCACTAGATTGTCAATGTTAAATAAAGCAAGACCACCAAAACCCTAACTTGGGTTGAATTAGCTAAGCGAACTCTTGTAGAGTCAAATGGAAGAGGGATGAAGCTATATGGGGTGACAAACAAGGAGCTAAATTTTGGCATCCATGTGACTTCTCACAAAATATACAACTCAAGTTGCTCGAACAACATGTCGTATGAAGCTATTGATCTAGCATACCAGGTTGTAAAGATCAATTTGTCTTTTGACCTTGCTATGTAGTTGTTAAACTAATTCGACAAGAATATGGAGGTTTGGTTCTCTTTTGACATGTCTATTTATCTTTGTTCAAAATTTCTTCCCTTCCAAAATATTTGTAGTATGGAGGAAGGATTTTCTAGTATTATACCAAATCAATGAATACATAATAGAAATGGGTGACAATTTTGATAGCATCATGGATAATTATTTTAAAATATTCAAAGAAAAGATGTAAAATAGGTTTAGGATACCCAAGAATATTTTAGAAGACTATGAGAAAGATATTTGTTTCATGGTTGACTATGAAATTTTTTATATTCAAGTAGTTAGACCTAGAGTGGCATGGGTTAAGCCTCTAGAATAAGAGGTTAACATTGATGAAACTAAGGATATTATTGAAGCTCTACTGAATGAGCCTATGAATCCTAAAGCCACCTATTCCAGAATATATGATGAGGCCAAGGCAATAATTGAGCTTGATATCAAGCTATGTCAAGCAGCAAAGAAAGCAAGAAAGAGGAGAGTATGTGCAAGATCATGGTGTGCCAAAAAGTGGCGATCTAAAAAATATGTAGTTCTGAAATGCCTCAAAGAATTTCAAAATCTATTCCCACTTTTTTCCCACCCATCTTGATACTAAATGAAAACAATTAATACCTTTATAATTCCTAATATATCTTTCAATACCAACCTTATATGGTCATCTTTAAAACATCCTGAAAATGTGTTTTTGGCATGTTCTTATGTGTTTTTTACTTTAAGCATGTAGCTGATGACTTTTTTTTAACCAAAATTTGATGTAATGAAAATGGTTTCTTAAGAATGTTCTTAGCTTTTCATAAATGTAAGTTTTGTCAAATTACGAGTTTAGTAAGTAATTATTACTTATTTTCTAATGGAGTTAGCTACAAAGTGTTGATTGACATACTGGTTGAAAAATAGCTATAACTTTCAAACCGTATAAGATTTGTGAAATCCAAAAGATGCATCACATTTTATTCTTTGACTAGTATAAGAAAAAAAAAACAAAAAAAAAACTGAATTTTGATTTTTTTTTAACTAGTTAAGGTGGTCAGACACAGGAGTTTTTTAATTCTGAAAATAGTATAGTAGAAAATTCATAATTAATTATTTATTTGGAATAGAAATTGCCAAAAATATGTGTCACATCTAGGCATGAGTCTAATTTTTATATCTAAAATTATATTTAAAAATATTATCATTTGATTATGATTAAGGTGGTCAGACATACACCTACTTTTTATTTTTGCCCTAAATTTTTTGTAGCACTGCATTAAAATCCAAAATTTTGACCAATCAAATAATTTTTTCTCTAGCTAAGGCCTTGTAGTTTAGAAACTAGATTCAATTTCCTATAGATTATTTTCTTAGAACTTTTTGATATAAATTCCAAAACCACTTTAAAATTATGTGTCAAGTTTACATAACCCTGATTTGTTGGTTTTTCACTGCCACTTAAGGCCATAGTTTGGTACACTATGATCCTGCACATACCCAGGATAGAAAACACAATGAAAAACACAAAGTAAAGTTTTCCTCTCATGCTTACCAAGGGAAAAGGAGAAGATATTGAGGATAAAGAAGATGAAGTAGAGGAATTAGAATAAGAAGAGGAAGAACCTCCAAAGAAGAAGGGGAAGGTTATTATACCTAAACCTAGAAAGCTTCCACTTCTATGTTTACCAAAAGGTCATCCAAATCCACAAGGAAACTGAGGTTAAGAGAAGAAGATGATGAAAAAATTGTCTTTCATAGGTCTTCCCCTACTCTTCAAGACAAATTGAAAAGATTAGTAAAAGGATCTGGCATGATATGTTTTAAGTCATTCAAATATGAGACCAAGAACCCTAAGGATAAGTAGATTAAAGACATTCTCCTAGAATAGTTGTGTAAGTGGAAGTTCTCACCTGATGAGCTTATATATCAAGTTCTTGATGCACTTCTAGAAATAGTTAAACCTTAGTGGGAAAATGCAATGAAAACTACTAAGGACATCAGTGAATAGACCTTGAGATAGCTTATGTCGAGTCTTAGTGACAAAGAGGTGATAGAAGAATTGAAAAAGAATGAGAAGAATCTTACACCCAAGTTCAACACATCTAATATTGATGAAAGACATTGAATCTGTGGTGAAGTCAGCCACTATGACCTAGAGAAATGTCCATCAGCTACACAATCCTACTAAATTTTTCGTAAAATTTGATGACAAAGATGATGAGATTGATGATGTCTGTCTTGATGATGAAGAGGAAGAACAAGAAGCAACTAGAGGAAGCCTTCTAGAAATACATAGTATTGAAGAAAGAGATACCAAAAAAATTGTAGTAGAACTTATGACTTCATTTCCTCACTCTAAGTAAAGCCTTAGTGCAATCAAGCTCAGATAGGGCTTCTACCAAGTTGGTTGTTGTTACCACTAGATCACTAAGTACCCAACCAATCTCTAAATCTACATTGTTTCTTATTTAATTGATTGAAATGCACAACACTTCATTTGTGGATAATAAGTTCTTCTAACATCAAGCTCAATCAAGAAGCAGCAAGGTATTCATGTTATTTCTTAATTTGTTACTATTCCATATATTTCTACAATTATATCAATACCAAGTCTATCCATAACTAGTGCAATGACAGTTGAGAATCAGTCTCAATTGAGAAATTAAGCTCTCAATAAAGGAAAAGAAATTGTTTCATCAGAGAAGGGTAACAAGACATAAGTAGGTCTAGATGAGGATATTGTTATTCCAAATTGTGATGTCTATAACCTCACTCCTAATCAAATGGATACATTGAGAGAACTTTTCAAGAAAAGGGATAAGAAACAAAAGTTTAAAGAAGAGAAGAAGAAGAAAAATAAAGTCCTTGAGGATATAAAGAGCATATTTGTTGATGCTCTAAGTATTCAGCTTGATGAGAAACAACTTATTTTGGATTAGTTAGCTGAAATTATCCACATGTATGATGATGAATTGAATAGACAAGAGAAACTACTATTGAGAGCTAAAAGAAAATTTGAGAATAACATGTTGGAACAAGTAGATTTATCTACTGGGTATTTGCAAGATCATGGTCAACCAAACTATGGCCCTAAGTGGTGGTGAGAAACTAGTAAATAAAGGTTATGTCAACTTGAAAAATAAGTTTAAAGTGGGTATTGTATTTATATCAAAAAGTTGTAAGAAAATAATTTGAAGGAAATTGAATTTAGTTTCTAAATTACTAGGCCTTATCTGGAGAAAAAAAAATTTATTTGGTCAAAAGTTTGGATTTTAATACAGTACTACACAAATATCAAGGTGAAAATAAAAAGTAGGTGTATGCTTGACCACTTTAATCAAAATGAAATGATAATTTTTTTAATATAATTATAGATATAAAAAGAAGACTCATACTTGGATGTGACACATATTTTTGGGTATTTTTATACCAAATAAATAATTAAATATTAATTTTCTACTAAAAAATTTTTGGAAAAAAAAATCCCATATCTGACCACCTTAACTAACTGAAAACTTTACCAAATTATTTTTTTCTTTTTTCATTATACTAGGCGAAGCATAGAATGTGACACAACTTTTGCATTTAAAAAATGTTATACCATTTGAAAGTTATAGCTTTTTTTCAATCAGTATGTTAATCAACATTTTACAATCATCTTCATTGAAAATTAACTATTAAATACTTATCAAACTCAAAATTTGACAACAACTATATTGATGGAATCTCGTGAGTGTTAAAAAAAATCATTTTCATTTCATTCAATTTTGATGAAAATAACATTGTTAGATGGCTACCTGAAGTCTGAGTGTCAATGAAACTCTTCTCAAACATGTTTTCTGGGTTGAACAAATAGGTTTGATAAATATCAAGCCTAATCAGATACCCGAAGTCAAATCGGATATCCAATTTGAAATTGGATATCAGATATAAAATCGGTTATTCAATTACTCCAAACATTCAATTAGGAATTTTGGAGAGAAAATTGAGAGAAAAGTTTTAGAGGGAAACTTTAGAGGGTTTTAGAGGGAAATTTATTTTTAGGAAGTTTGGGCGTTACTGTTAATATTACATATGATTATGACTATTATTATGACATATAATATAGTTATAAATATAATAATTATTATTATTATAACGAAATATAATATAGTAATATAAATGAAAAAATATTAATAGACATGGATATTATTATTAAGTATATAATCTAATAATATATTATTATTACAAAAAATATACAGTATTATATTATTATTAAATATAATATTGTCATGACATGCATCAAGATGCATTCTAAACGGGTCCCTAGGGGTCCTAGGGCCCCTAGGGACATATGTTGTCATGAAATGCATCAAGAGGGGTCATAAGTTAACCTATGACAGTTCTCGATGCATTGGAACCAACCAAATGGGTCCCTAGGGGTCCTAGGGCCCATCGGGATATATGTTTTCATGAAATGCATCAAGAGTGGTCATAGGTTAAACCATGGCCCCTCTCGATGTATTGGAACAAACCAAATGCATCCCTAGGGGCCCTAGGACCCCTAGGGACATATGTTGTAATGAAATGTGTCAAGAGGGGTCATAGGTTAACCTATGACACCTCTCGATGCATTGGAACCAACCAAATGCATCACAAGGGGCCCTAGGGCGCCTAGGGAAATATGTTGTAATGAAATGCATCGATAGAGGTCATAGGTTAACTTATAATCCCTCTCAATGCATCTCATGACAACATATGTCCCTAGGGGCCCTAGGGCCCCTAGGGACATATGTTGTCATGAAATGCATTGAGAACCCAATAGAACCAATTAAATGCATCCCTAGGGGTCCTTGGGCCCCTAGGAACATATGTTGCCATGAATTGCATTGATAGGGGTCATAGGTTAACCTATGACCCCTAGGGACATATGTTGTCATGAAATGCATTCAAAACCCAATAGAACCAATTAAATGCATCCCTAGGGGTCCTTGGGCCCCTAAGAACATATGTTGCCATGAAATGCATTGATAGGGGTCATAGGTTAGCCTATGACCCTGCTCGATGCATTAGAACCAACCAAATGCATCCCTAGGGGTCTTAGGGCACCTAGGGACATAAATTGTCATGAAATGCATCAATAGCAGTCATAGATTAACCTATGACACCTCTCGACACATTGGAACAAATCAAATGTATCATAAGGGGCCCTAGGATCCCTAGTCACATATATTGTCATGAAATGCATCAATAGAGGACATAGTCTAACCTATGACCCCTTTCGATGCATTGGAACCAATCAAATGTATTGCGAGGGGCCCCTAGGGACATATGCTTTCATAAAATGCATCCCTAGGGGTCCTAAGACCCCTAGGGACTAGTTTGGTTGGTTCTAATGCATTGAGAAGGGTCATAGGTTAACCTACAAAATTAGTCCCTAGAATTCCTTAGGCCCCTAGGGACATATGTTGTCATGAAATGCATAGATAGAGGTCATAGGTTAACCTATGACCCCTCTGAATACATTGGAACCAACCAAATGCGTTGTCATGAAATGCATTGAGAGGGGTCATAGGTTAACCTATGACACCTCTTGATGTATTAGAACAAACCAAATGCATCCCCAGGACCCCTACGGACATATGTTGTCCTGAAATGCATCAATAGGAGTCATACATTAACCTATGACCACTCTCGACACATTTGAATCAACCAAATGCATCCCTAGGGGCCCTAGGACCCCTAGAGACATATGTTATCATGAAACGCATTGATAGGGGTCATAGATTAACCTATGACCCCTCTTGATGCATTGCAACCAACCTAATGGATCCCTAAGGTCCCTAGGACCCCTAGGGACATACGTTTTCATGAAATGCATCGATAGGGGTCATAGGTCAATTTATGATAGCTCTAAATGCATTAGAACCAACCAAATGGGTCCTTATGGGTCCTAGGGCCCCTAGGGACATATGTTATCATGGAATGCATCAATAGGGTCATAGGTTAACCTATGACCCATCTTGATAGATTGGAACCAACCAAATGCATCCTCAAGGTCCTAGGAACCCTATGAGCATATATTGTCATGAAATGCATCAATAGTGGGTCAAAGCTTAACCTATTACCCCTCTTGATGCATTAGAACCAGCCAAATGCATCTCTAGGGGTGTTAAGGCCCCTAGGGACATACATTTTCATGAATTTCATTGATAGGGGTCATAGGTTAACCTATGACCCCTCTCGATGAACTCTAACCAACCAAATGTGTCTCTAGTAGCTGTAGGGCCTCTAGGAACATACATCATCATGAAACACATCAATAGGGGTCATAGGTTATCCTATGACCCCTATTGACACATTTGAACAAACTAAATTTTTCACTAGGGATCTTGAAACCAATAGCAACATATGTTATCATGAAATGCATCTAGAGGGATTATAGATTAACCTATGACCCCTTTGGATAGATTGGAACCAACCAAATACATTCCTAGGGGTCCTAGGGACCCTAGGAACATATGTTATCATGAAATGAGTCAATAGGGGTCATAGGTTAACCCTCTTGACACATTGGAACTAACTAAATGCATCCCTAAGTGGCCTAAGACCACTAGGGACATAAATTGTTATGAAATGTGTCAGTAGGGTTCATAGGTTAACCTATGACCACTCTCAATGCATTTAAACCAACCAATTACATCCCTAAAGGTCTTAGGGCCCCTAAGAATATGTGTTGCCATGAAATGTATTGATAGGGGTCTTAGGTTAACCTATCACCCCTCTTGACACATTGGAACCAACCAAATAAGTCCATAGGGGCCCTAGGGTCCCTAAGAACATTTATGTTATGAAATGCATAAATAGGGGTCATATGTTAACCTATGACCCCTCTTGATGCATTAGAACTGAAAAAATTCACCCATAGGGGTCCTAAGACCCCTAGGGACATATATTGTCATGAAATACATCAATAGGGGTTATAGGTTAACCTATCACCCCACTAAATGCATTGGAACCAACCAAATGCATCGCAAGGGGACCTAGGGCCCCTAAGGACCTATGTTGTCATGAAATGTGTCAAGAGGGGTCATAAGTTAACCTATGGCCCCTCTCCATGCATTGGAACCAACCAAATACATCCCTAGGGGCCCTAGGACCCATACAGACATGTGTTGTCATGAAATACATCGATAAGCATCATAGGTCAACCTATGAGCCCTCTCGATGCATTGGAACCAACTAGATGCATCCTAAGGGGGTCTAGGACACATAGAGACATATGTTGTAATGAAATGTGTTGATAGGGGTCATAGGTTAACCTATGACCCCTCTTAATGCATTGAAAATAACCAAATGTGTCACTAAGGGCCCTAGGACCACTACATACATTTTCATGAAATGCATTGATAGGGGTCATAAGTTAACCTAAGACACCTCTCGACACATTGGAACCAACCAAATGCATCCCTATGGTCCCTAGGGAATCTAGGGACATATGTTGTCATGAAATGCATCGATAGGGGTCATAGGTAAACCCATGATTGTTCTTGACGCACTAGACTCAAACAAATGTCTCCCTGGGGGCCCTAGGGACAAATGCTGTCATAAAATGCATTAATAGGGGCCATAGGTTAACCTATGACTCCTTTCAACACATTACAACCAACCAAATTCATTGATAGGAGTCATAGGTTAACCTATGACTCCACTCAACACATTAGAACCAACCAAATGCATCTCTATGGGTCCTACGAACACTAGAGACATGCGTTGTCATTAAATGTGTCGAGAGGGGTCATAGATTAACCTTTGACCCCTCTCAACATATCAAACCAACCAACTACATCCATAGGGGCCTAAGGGTGCCTAGGGACATATTTTATCATGAAATGTGTCAATAGGGGTCATAGGTTAATCTATGACCACTCTCAACACATTAGACTCAACAAAAATGTGCCCCTAGGGTACCTAGGGACATATGTTATAATGAAATGTGTTGATAAGGGTCATAGGTTAACCTATGACCCCTCTTGACACATTACAACCAACCACATGCATCTGTAGGGGTCCTAGGGCATCTTGAAACATACATTGTCATGAAATGCATTGACAGGGGTTATAGGTTAACCTATAACCCCTCTCAATGCATTAGAACCAAATAATTCTATCCCTAAGGGCCCTAGGGCCCATCGGGATATACATTGTCACAAAATGCATCGATAGGGGGTCATAGCTTAACCTACTACACCTCTCGACACATTAGAACCAACCAAATCAATCACTAGGGGCCCTAGGGACATATTTTTTCATAAAATGCATCGAGAGGGGTCATTAGTTTACCTATGACATCACTCGATGCATTGGAACCAACCAAATGTGCCACTATAGGCTCTAGGACACCTAGGGAGATATGTTGTCATGAAATGCATCGATAGGGGTCATTGGTTAAACTATGACCCCTCTCCATGCATTGGAACCAACCAAATGCACCCCTAGGGGCCCAAAGGCACCTAGAAACATATGTTTTCATGAAATGTTTCAAGAGGGGTAATAGGTCAACCTATGACCCCTCTCAATGCATTGGAAATAATCAAATGTGTCGCTAGGGGTCATAGGAACCCTAGCGACATATGTTGTGATGAAATTCATTGATCATTGTAACCAACCAAATGCATTCCTAGGGGCCCTAGGGTTCCTAAGGGCATATGTTGTCATAAAATGTGTCGACAGGAGTCATAGGTTAACCTATGCTTACTCTTGATGCATTGGACTCAACCAAATGTGTCCCTATCGGCCCTAAGGACATATATTGCCATGAAATGTGTCAATAGGGATCATAGGTTAACCTATGGCCCCTTTCAATGCATTACAAATAACCAAATGCATTCTTAGGGGTCATAGGTTTTGACACATTGGAACCAACCAAATGCATCCCTAGGGGCCCTAGGACCCCTAGGAACATATATTGTCATTAAATTCATTGAGAGGAGTCATAGGTTAACTTATGACCCCTCTTGACTCATCAGAACCAACTAAATGCATCCCTAGTGGTGCTAGGGCACCTAGGGACATATGTTGTCATTAAATGCATCAATAGGGGTCATAGGTTAACCTATGACTATTTTTTATGCAGTTGATGCAACCAAAATGTGGCCATAGGTCCCTAGAGACATTTGTTATCATGAAATGTGTTAATAGGGGTCATAACTTATGAACCCTCTCAATGCATTAAAATTGACCAATATAAAATGCATCAAATGAGGTTTTGTGTTAACCTATGACAACTCTCGATGCATTAGAACTAACCAAATGTAACCTAGGGGTCCAAGGCCTCATAAAGGACATATGTTGTCATAAAATACATCAATAAGGGTCATAGGTTAACCTATAACCCCTCTTGACACATTAGAACCAACCAATTGCAGCTCTAAGGGCTCTAAAGCCCAAAGTGACATACGTTGTCCTGAAATGCATCAATAGGGATCATAGGTTAACCTATGACACCTTTTGACACATTATAACCAACCAAATGCATCTCTAGGGGCCCTAGAGCCCCTTGAGACATGCTTTGTCATGAAATATGTGGAGAAGGGTCATAGGTTAACCTATGGCCCCACTCAACTCATTGGAACCAACCAAATGCATTCCTAAAAGCCTCAAGACCTCTAGGGACATACATTGTCACAAAATGCATTGATAGGGCTGATAGGTTAAACTATGACCCCTCTCTCTATTGGCTCAAGGGACTGTAGGGACATATTTTTTCATGAAATGCATCAAAAGGGGTCATAGGTTAACCTATAACCCCTCTCAATGGATTACAACCAACCAAATGCCTCCCTAAGGACCCTAGGACCTCTACAAACATATGTTGTCTTGAAATGCATTGATAGGGGTCAAAGGTTGACCTATGAACCTTTTCAATGCATAGAAAATACCAAATGTGTCCCAAGAGGCCCTAGGGACCCTACATGATGATAGGAATCATAGTTGAACCTTTGACCCTTCTTGAAGCATTAGAACCAGATAAATGCATACCTAGGGGTACTAGGGCCCCTTGGGACATGCATTATCATAAAATGCATCAATACAGGTCATAGGTTAACCTATGACACCTCTTGGTGCATTGGAATCAACTAAAATCATCCCAAGAGGCCCTATGGATATATGTTGTCATATAATGTATCAATAGGGGTCATAGGTCAACCTATGACACCTCTCGACACATTGAAACCAACCAAATACATCCCTAGGAGCCCAGGGCTCTTAGGGAAATATCTTTTCATGAAATTCATTGATAGGGGCCATAGGTTAACCTATGATTCCTCTTGATACATTAAAAGTAACCAAATGCATCCTTAGGGGCTCTAGGGAACTTAGGAACATGCATTGTCATGAAATGTATTGATAGGGGTAATAGGTTAACATATGACCCCTCTTTATGCATTAGAACCAACCAAATGCATCCCTAGGGGTTTTGGGGCCCTTAGAGACATACATTACCATGAAATGCGTCGATAGGGGTTATAGGCTAACCTATGACCCCTTTTGATCCATTAGAATAAACCAAATGAATCCCTAGGTTTGGTAAGGCCCCTTGGGACAAACATTGTCATGAAATGCATCGATAGGGGTCACAGGTTAACATATAACCCCTCTCAATGCATTGGAACCAAAAAAATGTGTCACTATAAACCTTAGGGGCCCTACAGGACATATGTTGTCATGAAATACATCAAGAGGGGTCATAGGTTAACCTATGAAGCATCTCCAAGCAATGGAAAAAACAAAATGTGTCCCTAGCTACCCTAGAGCCTTTGTGGACATATTTTTTCATGAAATGCATTGAGAGCAGTCATAGGTTAACTTATTACCCCTCTCGACATATTAAAACCAATCGAATGCATCCCTAGGATCCCTAGGACCCCTTGGACCCCTAGGGACATACATTGTCATGAAATTCATCGATAGGGGTTAGAGGTTAACATATGACAACTCTCAACACATTGGAACTAGTCGAATGCATCCCAATAGGCTCTAAGGATCATAGGGACATATGTTGTCATGAAATGTGTAGATAGAGGTCATAGGTTAACCTATGACTCCTCTCAATGAATTAGAACCAACTAAATGCATCCCTAGAGGTTGTACAGCCCCTCGAGACATATGTTGTCATGAAATGCATTGATTGGGGTCATAGGTTAACTAATGACACCTCTCGACACATTAGGACCAACTAAATGCATTCTTAGGGGTACTAGGGCCCCTAGGGACATTCATTATCATGAAATACATTGATAGGGGTCATATGTTAATCTATGACACCTCTCAATGCATTAGAACCAACCAAATGTGTCCAAAGTGGTCAAGGGACCCTACTAAGATATGTTGTCATGAAATGCATCCATAGGGGTCATAGGTTAACCTATTACCCATCTCGATGAATTGGAACCAACCAAATGCATCCCTAGGGCCCATAAGGCACCTAGTGACATATGTTGTTATTAAATGCATCAATAGGGATCATAGGTTAACCTATGGTCCCTCTTGGTGCATGAGAACCAACCAAATGTGTCCCTAGGGGCCTTGTGTCCTATAGAAACATACGTTGTAATGAAATGCATTGATATGGGTCATAAGTTAAGCTATGACCCCTCTCGACACATTAGAACCAACCAAATGCATCACTAGGGGTTCTAGGGCCCTAGGGACATAAATTATCATGAAATGCATCGATAAGGGTTATAATTTAACCTTTGACCCCTCTTGATGCAATAGAACCAACCAAATGATTCCTTAAGAGTCCTAGGCCCCATAATGACATACATTGTCATAAAATTTGTCCATAGGGGTCATTGGTTAACCTATGGCCCTTCTTGATGCATTAGAACCAACTTAATGTGTCCCTATGACAATGCCTAGGGACACATTAAGTTGGTTCTAATTAATTACAACCAACCAAATGCATCCCTTTGGATGCATTACAACCAACCAAATTCATCCCTAAGGGTCCTAGGACCCCTAGGAACATAAATTGTCATGAAATGCATCAATAGGGGTCATAGGTTCACCTATGACCCCTCTTGATGCATTTGAACCAACCAAATGCATCTTTAGGGGGAACATAAGTTGTCATTAAATGTGTCAACAGGTGTCATAGGTTAACCTATGACCCCTCTTGATACATTAGATTTAACTAAATGCATCCTTAGGGGTCATGGGACCCCTAGGGACATACATTATTATGAAATGTGTCAAGATGGGTCATAGGTTAACCTATGACCCCTCTAGATACATTGGAACCAACAAAATGCATCTATATGGGTCCTAGAGCCCCTACGAACATATGTTGTCATGAAGTTCATCGATAGGGCTCATAAGTTAACCTATGACCCCTCTCAATGCATTGGAACCAACCAAATATATCCCTAGGGCACTAGGACCTAGAAGGACATATGTTGTCATGAAATATGTCAATATGGGTCATAGGTTAACCTATGAACCCTTTTGAGACATCAAAACCAACCAAATGTGTCCCTTAGGGTCCTAGGGCCCCTAAGGACATCCCAAACAGTATAATGACTACAACCAAGACAAACCCAATGCATAAACTAAAGGTCATGTAGAGGGTGGGGGAGTATATTAACAATGTTTGAGATATAATTCAAATCTTATGTCTTGCATTAATGATAGTTTGTTATTAATTTCTGCAAACACTTTATTCTATGAATAATTCTAGAAGTTTTAGAGGAAATTTTTTTTGGTGTGATTAATGGTCAATGAAGTATGCTATGCACAATTAAGGGTAGCTTTAGGAGCCCGTCCTGATGCTATGTCTAGCCCAAAATTATCATGAGTACTTGTTTTATTATAATTGGACACTAAGTACCATCCTATGCCTCTACCATGACTTCTTGCATTGTCCCATTCGAAGTTTCCTTATTGCTCAATAGCTCTATCATTGATGATGAACGTAAAGGAACGTGAAGACATACCTTCTTGCGTGAAGATGTATACAACTGCATGAGCGCATGTTTGACCCAATAGCCAAAACACAAAAAATTAGTGTAGGGTTTTGCATGAGGAAGTGCCTAGCCACACAAATAAACCCACTATACCATGCAAAGACTTGCATCCTTGTAGTAGAAACTAGATCTAGCATATCTTGGAGGTCGCCAAATTTAAAGGATCTAACTCCAATAAGATTGGGGCATGAGATCGAGTTCATCAAAATACCCAATAAAATGTAAAAGGAGCTATTTAACACCTCAAAATAAAGAGATGATAGAGTTGGTTTCACCAAAATGTTTAGGAACTTGCAATCTTACAATCATCTACTAGGGTCAGAACCTTGATATCATCTTTTACTTATAATCCTAACCCTTTCAGTCTTACAACCATCCATTCATTGTCACATTGAGCCCTCCCTTTCTTTCTTTGCAATCCCTTGGTAGCATCAAGACATGGAAACACAATCTTATGATCAACCATTGGAACCAACCAAAGGCATCCCTAGGGCCCATAGGACCCCTAGGGATATACCTTGTCATGAAATGCATCAAAAGGGGTCATAGGGACATATGTTGTCATGAAATGCATCGATACAAGTCATAAGTTAACCTATATGACCCATCTTGATACATTAGAACCAACAAAATGCATCCCTAGGGGTACTAAGGCCCCTAGGGAGATTCATTGTCATGAAATGCATCAATAAGGGCCATATGTTAACCTATAACACCTCTCAATGCATTGGAACGAACCAACTATGTCCCAAGGGGCCTAGGGGCCCTAGGGGGATATTTTTTCAAGAAATGCATCGATAGGGTTCACAGGTTAACCTATGACCCATTTCGACAAATTGGAACCAACCAAATGCATCCCTAGGGGCCATAGGGCCCTTAGGGACACTTTTTTTATTAAATATATTGATAGGGATCATAGTTCCTCTTGAAATATTAAAACCAACCAAATGTATCCCTAAGGGCCCTATGGCCCATAGGAACATGCGTTGTAATGAAATGCATCTATATGGGTCATAGGTTAACCTATGACCCTCTCAATGCATTAGAACTGGTCGAATGCACCACTAGGGGTTCTAGGGCCCTAGTGATACACATTATCATGAAATGTGTCGATAGGGGTTGTAGTTTAACCTCTAACCCCTCTCGATCCAAAAGAACCAACAAAATGAGTCCTTAAGGGTCTTAGGCCCCACAAGAACATATGTTGTCATAAAATGTGTCAGTAGAGGTCATAGGTTAACCTATGACCCCTCTCAATGCATTGGAACCAACCTAATGTGTCCTTAGGTGCCCAAGGACCCCTAAGGACATACATTATCATGAAATTCATCAAGAGGGTTCATAGGTTTAGATGCATTAGAACCAAACAAATGATTTCCTAAGAGCCCTAGGGCCCATACGAATAGATGTTGTCATGAAATGCATCAATAGGGGTCATAGTTTAAGCTATGACTCCTCTCGACACATTGCAACCAACCAAATACGTCACTATGGGTCCTAGGGCCCTAAGTAACATATGTTTCAATGAAATGTGTCGATAGGGGTCATAGGTTAACCAATGACCTCTCTCTATACATTAGAATGAACCAAATGCATCCTTAGGGGTCTCGGCTCCCTTAGGGAAATATGTTATTATGACATGTATCGATAAGGGTCATAAGTTGACCTATGACCCCTCTCGATGCATTGGAACCAACCAAATGCATCCTTAGGGGCCCTAGGGCCCCTAGGAACATACATTTTCATTAAATGTGTCAATAGGTATCATAGGTTAACCTATGACCCTTCTCAACAATTAGAATTAACCAAATGCATCCTTAGGGGTCCTGGGACCCCAAGGAACATACGTTGTCATGAAATTCATCGATATGAGTCATATGTTAAACTATGACCCCTCTGGATACATTAGAACCAACCAAATGCATCCCTAAGGGTCCCAGGGCCCTTAAGGACATATGTTGTCATTAAATTCATCGATACCCTATGACCCCTCTCAATGCATTAGAACCAACCAAATCCATCTTTAGGGGGCCTAGAACCCATAGGTACATACATTTTCATGAAAAATGTTGATAGGACTTATAGGTTAACCTATAACCCCTTTAAATGCATTAGGACCAACCAAATGTGTCCCTAAGGGTCCTAGTACCCCTAAGGACATGCCAAATAGTGTAATCACTGAAACCAAGATAGACCCAATGCATAAAATATAGGTCGTGTACGGGTTGGGGGAGTATGTTAAAAATGCTGGAGATATAATTCAAAACTTATGTCTTGCATTCATGATAGTTTGTCATTAATTTCAACATACACTTTACTCTATGAAGAATTCTAGAAGCTTTAGAGGAAAAATTGTTTGGTGTGATTAATGGTCAATCAAGTATGTTATACACAATTAAGGGTAGCTTTAGGAGCCCGTCTTGATGCTATGTCTAGCCCAGAACTATCAAAATACCTAATAAAATGAAAAAGGAGTGATCTAACACCACAAGATAAAGAGATGACAAAGCTGGTTTTATCAAAATGTTTAGGGACTTATGATCTTGTGATCATCTACTAGGGTCAAAACCCTCATATAATCTTTTACTTATAATCTTGACCCTTTCGATCTTACAATCATCCATTCATCGTAGCATTGAGCCCTCCCTTTCTTTTCTTGCAATCTTTTGATAGCATGAAGGCACTTAAACACAATCTTACAATCAACCATTACAACCAACCAAATCCATCCATAGGGGCCATAGGACCCCTAGGGATATATTTTTTCATGAAATGCATTGAACCTATGACCCCTCTCGACACATTGGTATCAACCAAATGTGTCCCTAGAGGCTATACGGAAACTTGGGACATATATTGTAATGAAATGCATCAATAGGGGTCATAGGTTATACTATGACCCTCTCGACACATTAGAACTAACCAAATGCATCCCTAGGGGTATTAGGGCCCTTAGGGAAATTCATTGTCATGAAATGTGTTGATAGAGGTCATAGGATAACCTATAACACCTGTCGACACATTGAAACTAACCAAATGCATCCCAAGGGGCTCTAGGGCCCTTGAGACATATCCTATCATGAAATTCATTGACATGGATCATAGGTTAACCTATGACCCATCTCCACACATTGGAACCAACCAAATACGTCCCTAAGGACCCTAGGGACATATATTATTAAGAATTGCATCGATAGGGGTCATAGATTAACCTATGATCCCTCTTGATGCATTGGAACCAACCAAATGCATCCTTAAGAGCCCTAGGGCTCATATGAACATACATTATCATGAAATGCATCAAACCTATGACCCCTTTCAATGCATTGGAATCAACCAAATGTGTCCTCAGGGGCCCTTACGAAAATATGTTGTCATGAAATGTGTTGATAGGGGTCATAGGTTAACCTATGACTCATGTCGATGCATTAAAACCAACCAAATGCATCCATAGGGGTCCTAGGACTCTTAGGGAAATATGTCGTCATGAAATCCATCAATAGGGGTTATAGGTTAACATATGACCCTTCTAAACACATTGGAACAATTCAAATTCATCCCAAGGGGCCCTAAGTCCCCTAAGGACATATGTTGTCATGAAATGTGACAAGAGGGGTCATAGGTGTAGACACCTAAAAACCTTTAGAAAATAAAGTATTTTTATTTTTTGAAAAATTCTTGATGACATCATCTTTTATTAATTAATTAATTATTTAATTAATTTATTTATTTTTATGCCATTAAATCCCTTTACCTTAATTAAAAATATTTAGTTAAGGAATCCCTCCCAAAAATGTTTAAATCTTATTTAAACATTATTTCCTTATTTATTAATTATTTAATTAATAAATTGGCCAAAAAACCTAAAATAAATAAAAAAATTATTTTTTGCCCAAAACTTGGCCAATTTCCTTAAGATCACTAACCTCTTCCAAAATCTCCTAATCCTTCTTTAATTTTGATTAAAGGCTAATCCCATCATTTCCTACCCCTAATCCCAACTCAAAGTATTTAATTAAGATTAAATATTAATCCTCATGTTTATTAAAAAAGTTTTAATAAATATCTCCTCAACCCAAACCCTTGAAATAAATAAACCTTTATTTATTTCCTAAAAATCTAATTTATCCTCATCCTAAGAAGTTCTAGACTCTTCTAGAAAGTCTTCATCCTCATCCTAGGAAGTTCTAGACTATTCTAGAAAGTCTTTATCCTCATCCAAAGTCTAGACTCTTCTAGAAGATGTCTTTAAACCTAATCCTAATCCCCTCCTAACCTTGTCACATTCCCTAAAAATGGGTTAAGGCTTACTAACCCAAGCCAAAGTTAACAAATATCTCCTCCTTCACCCACCCTCATTAAATGCCATCCACTTGCCTATCCCTAAGCTAATCCTAAGCCATCCTAATCCATCCTCTAATCATTTGCACAATCCTAAGAAAGCTTAAAACCCTCCTAATCAAGCCCAAGTCGAAATTGCTCTCATCTCTCTCAAAATATCTCAACCATAAAACTTTATGAAGCCCGCTAGGCCATAAATGACTCTTCCAAGCCCTTTTATTGCTCTTACAAGCCATTATGAGGATCTTTATGAAGATTTTATCCCATTGAGCCTCCTTTGTTGACTCATCCTTCCCCTTTCCTCCATCCTCTCATTCTGTGACATGTTTCACTCCCTGATTGGTTGTAAGGAAGCACAATCCATGTGCTCTCTACTCATGCAATCTGAGCCCTCCATGAGCATTTTCCCATCCTTGCATCTTAGCCCTCAATCCCTCAAGCCTCTTGCCTATAAATTGGATCCTTTGCCTTTGCAAAATAACACAATCCATGAAGTAAAGTCATAATGTCATTTTAAGAAGCCATTTTACATCAAAACCATACACTCACACCCAAATTCCAACTCCATTTGAAGCCCTTTTTGAAGCATAAGCTTGAGTATACATCCTATCTATTTAGACAAAGCCACTCAACAAGAGAGCTTCTTATTGAGAGAGTCCATTAATGGCTCATATTCTCAATTGAGAGCTCATCTTAGTCTATCTTAAAGGTTATGAATTTTGTTTAGTTTGTAGAAGCTTTATTTAAATTTGGGTTCTATTATCATACTGACATTGCTCATATACAATAGGTTAACCTATGGTTGCTCTTGATGCATTGGAAGCAACCAAATGCATCCTTAGGAGCCATAGGATCCCTACGAACATATGTTGTCATGAAACGTGTTGATAGGGGTCATAAGTTAGCCTATGACCCCACTCAATGCATTGAAACTAATGAAATGTATTCCTAGGGAGTCTAGGTTCCCTAAGAACAAATGTTGTCATCAACTACATTCATACGGGTCATAGGTTAACATATGACCCCTCTCGACACAATTGAAGCAACCAAATATGTCCCTAGTAGCCGTAGAACCCCTAGGGACATACCTTGTAATGAAATGCATCGAGTGTTAACCTGTGACCCCTTTCAACACATTAAAACCAGCCAAATGAGTCCTTAGGGGCCGTAGGGCACCTTGCGACATATGTTGTCAGGAAATACATTGATAGGGTTCATAGGTTAACCTATGAACCCTCTTTTGCATTCAAAACAACCAAATGTATCCCAAGGGCCCTTAAGGACATATGTTTTCCTAAAATGCATACATAGGGGTCATAAGTTAACCAATGACCCCTCTCAATGAATTATAGCCAACCAAATGTGTCCATAGGGTTCCTAGGGCCATTAGGGACATATGTTGCCATTAAATGCATCAATCGGGTGATAGGTTAACCTATGACCACTCTCAACATATTAGAACCAACAAAATCTATATATAGGGGTCCTAAGGCCCTTAAAGACATATGTTTTAGTGAAATGCATAGATAGCAATCATAGGTTAAACTATGACCCCCTTCTCGATGCATTAGAACCAACCAAATGTGTCTCTAAAAGCCTTAGGGCCCTTAAAGACATACATTGTTATGATATGCACTAATAGGCATCATAGGTTCACCTATGACTTTTCTTGACACATTAGAACCAACCAAATACATCACTAGGGGCCTTATTTCCCCTAGTGACATACGTTGTCAAGAAATGCACCGATAGGGTCATAGGTTAACCTATGACACCTCTTGATGCATAAGAAATGACCAATGCATCACTACAGGTCATAAAGCTCCTAGTGAGATATGTTGTCATGAAATGCGTCAAGAGGGGTCATAGGTTAATATATGACCTCTTTCAATGCATTCAAACTAACCAAATACATCCCTAGAGGCACTAGGACAGCTAGGGACATACATTGTCATGAAACCCGTCAATAGTGGTCATAGGTTAACCTATGACCACTCTCCATGCATTGGAACCAACGAAATGCATCCCTAAATGCCTTAGGGACATGTCTTGTCATGAATTATGTTAAGATGGGTCATAGGTTAAGCTACGAGGCTTCTCAAAGCATTGAAACCAACCAAATGCATCCCTTGGGGCCTTAAGAACACTAGGGACACACATTTCCATGAAATGTGTCAATAGGGGTCATAGGTTAACCAAAAAACACCTCTCGACACATTGGAACCAACCAAATGCATCTTTATGGGCCCTAGGGTCATTAGGGACATATTTTTCCATGAAATGTGTTGAGAGGGATCATAGGTTATCCTATGAACCTTCTTCATGCATTAAAAAAAACCAAATGCATAACTAGGGCCCTTAGGACTCATAAGGACATACATTGTTGCAAAATGTGTCGATAGGAGTCATAGGTTAACCTATGACCAATATCAATGCATTGGATCTAACCAAATGTGTCCCAAGGGGCCCTAGGCACATATTTTCTCATGAAGTGCATCGATAGGATTTATAGGTTAACCTATGACCCCTCTCGATGCATTAGAACCAACCAAATGCATCCCAAGGAGCCTTACGACTCCTAGGGACATATGCTATCATGAAATGCATCGAGAGGGGTCACATGTTAGCCTATGATTGCTCTCGACACATTTGAACCAACCAAATGCAACCCTAGGGGACTTAGAACCCTTAGGAACATATGTTGTCATCAAATGCATCGATAGTGGTCATGGGTTAACCTGTGATACTTCTCAATGCATTATAACCAACCAAATGTGTCTTTATGGGTCTTAGGGCCCCTAAGGTTATACGTTATCATGAAATGAGTTGATAGGGGTTATAGGTTAACCTATATCCCATTTTGACACATTAGAAGCAACCAAATATGTCTCTAAGGGTCTAAGGGCTCTTAGGAACATACATTATCATGAAATGCATCAATAGGGGCCATAGGTTAACCCATGGTCCCTCTAGATGCATTAGAACCAACCAAATGCATTACTAAAGGCCCTAGGGCCCCTATGGACATATGTTGTCATGAAATGCATCGAGAGGGGTCATAGGCTAACATATGACCCCTCTCGATGCATTAGAACCAACCAAATGTGTCTGTAGGGGTCCTAGGGCCACTATGGACATATGTTGTCATGAAATACCTCACAATGTTCATAGATTAAACTATGACAACTCTTGATGCATTAGAACCAATCAAATGCATTCCTAGGGGGCCTAGGACCCCTAGGGACATACATTGTCATCAAAAGAGTTGATAGGGGTCACAATTTAATCTATACAACATCTCAACGCATTGGAACCAATCAAATACATCCTTAGGAGCACTAGGTCCCTTAGGGACATATGTTGTCATGAAATTCATCAATAGGTGTCATAGGTTAACCTATGACCCTTCACAATGTATTAGAACTAACCAAATGCATCCCTAGGGGCCTGGGGCCTCTAAGGACATATGTTGTCATGAAATGCATTAATAGGGGCCATAGGTTAACTTATGACTCCTCTTGATATGTCGGAACCAAGTTAAGGTTTGCCTAGTGACTCTAGGACCCCTAGGGACATATGTTTTCATGAAATACATTGAGAGGAGTCATAGGCCAACCTATGACCACTCTTGACACACCACTATTGACACATTTGAACAGACCAAATGCATCCCTAGGTTCCCTAGGACCCTCAGGGACATACGTTGTCATCAAATGCATCTAGAGGGGTTATAGGTTAACCTATGACACCTCTCGATGTATTGCAACTAAAAAAATGTCTCACTAGGGGCCCAAAGGTGCCTAGGGACATATGAAATGCATCGATAGGGGTCATAGGTTAACCTATGACCACTCTTGATGCATTGGACTCAACCAAATGCATCGCAAATGGCTCTAGGGTCCTTAAGGACATATGTTGTCATTAAATGCTTTGATAGGTGTCATAGATTAACCTATGACCACTCTTGACACATTAGAACTAATTAGATGTGTCCCTAGGGGTCCTAGAGCCCCTAGAGATATATGTTGTCATGAAATGCATCGATAGGGGTTATAGGTTAACCTATGACTGCTCTCGACCCATTGAAACCAACCACATACATTGTCATAAAATGCATTGGTAGGGGTTATAAGTTAACTGTGACCCCTTTCAACACATTAGAACCAACCAAATGTGTCCCTAAGGGTCCTAGGGTGCCTAGGGACATATGTTGTTATGAAATGTATTGATAAAGGTGATAGGTTAAAGTATGACCCCTATCGACTTATTGGAACCAACCAAATGCATCCCAAGGAGCCCTATGACTCTTAGGGACATATGTTGTCATGAAATATGTCAATAGGGGCCGCAAGTTAACTTATGATTACTTTCAACACATTGGAATCAACCAAATGCAACCTTAGGGGCCCTGGGGCCCTTACGAACATGTGTTGTCATGAAATGCATTGGTAGGGGTCATGCGTTAACTTATGATCCCTCTCGATGCATTATAACCAACCAAATCCATCCTTAGGGGTCTTAGGTCCCCATGGGACATACATTGTCATGAAATGCATTGATAGGGGTTATAGGTTAACCTATGTCCCATTTTGACACATTAGAACCAACCAAATGTGTGTGTATGGGTCCTAGGCTCTTAGGGACATACATTACAATGAAATGCATCTCGATGCATTGGAACCAAAAAACTGCATCACTAGGTGCCCTAGGGCCCCTATGGACATATGTTGTCATGAAATGCATCGAGTGGGGTCATAGGCTAACTTATGACCCCTCTCGATGCATTGGAAGAAACTGAATGGGTCCATAGGGGTCGTAGGACCCCTATGGACATATGTTGTCATGAAATGCCTCCATAGGGGTCATAGGTTAAACTATGACCACTTTTGAAACATTAGAAGCAACCAAATGTGTCCCTAGGGGTCCTACGACCCCTAGTGGCATACATTGTCATCAAAAGAGTCGACAGGGATCATTGTTTAACCTATAATACATCTCAACACAATGAAACCACTCAAATGCATCCCTAGGGGCCCTAGGGCCCTTAGGGACATATGATGTCATGAAATGCATCAGTAGGGGTCATAGGTTAACCTATTACCCTTCTTGATAGATTAGAACCAACCAAATGCGTCCTTAAGGGCCCTAGGGCCTCTAGGGACATATGTTGTCATGAAATTATTTGGAATGGGTCATAGGTTAACTTATAACCCCTCTTGATGTGTTGGAACCAACATAAGGTTTTCGTAGTGACTCTAGGACCCCTAGGGACACACATTTTCATAAAATGCATCAAGAGGGATCATACATAAACCTATGACCCCACTTGACACATTTGAACCAACCAAATGCATCCCTAGGTGCCCTAGGGCCCTTAGGGACATATGTTGTCATCAAATGCATCTAGTGGGGTTATAGGTTAACCTATGACCCCTCTCAAATTATTGGAAGCAAATAAATGTGTCCCTAGGGGCCCTACGGTGCCTAGGGACATATGTTGTTATGATATACATCGATAGGGGTCATAGGTTAACATATGAGCACTCTCAATGCATTGGACTCAACCAAATATGTCTCAAAGGGCTCTAGGGCCCTTAGGGACATATGTTGTCATTAAATGCTTTGATAGGGGTCATATTTTAACCTATGACCACTCTTGACACATCACAACTAACTAAATGTGTCCCTAGGGGTCCTTGAGCCCCTAGAGATATACGTTGTAATGAAATGTGTCGATAGGGCTTATAGGTTAGCCTATGACTACTATTGATGTATTAGAATCAACCAAATGCATCCCTAGGCATCCTAGGGTACCTAGGGGCATACATTGTCATGAAATGCATCAATAGGGGGTCATAGGTTAACCTATCACCCCTCTCGATGCATTACAATGAACCAAATGCATCCCTAGAGGTCGTAGGGCACTTAGGGACATATGTTGTCATGAAATGCACCGATAGGGGTGATAGATTAACCTATGAAACCTATTGATGCATGGGAACCAACCAAATGCATCACTAGGGGCACTAGGGCCCCTAGGAATATATGTTGTCATGAAATGCATCGAGACAGGTCATAGGTTAACCGATGACCCCACTCGATACATTGGAACCAACTAAATGCATTCTTAAAGAACCTAGGACCCCTAGGGACATACGTTGTCATGAAATGTCTCGATAGGGGTTATAAGTTAACCTATGATGCCTTTGCATGTATTAAAACCTACCAAATGTGTCCCTAGGGGCAGTACAACCCCTATGGACATATGTTGTCATTAAATGCATCGAGAGGGGTCATAGGTTAACTTATTACCCTTCTCAACATATTGGAACCAACCAAATGTGTCCCTTAACTTATTACCCCTAAGACCCTTAGGGACAATCGTTGTCACGAAATGTGTTAATTGGGGTTAGAGGTTAACCTATGACCCCACTCGATGCATTAGATCCAACCAAATTCATTCCAAGGGGCCCTAGGGACCCTAGGGACATATGCTATCATAAAATACACTAATAAGGATCATAAGTTAACCTATGACCCCTCTTGATGAATTGGAACAAACCAAATGCATCCCGAGGGGCCCTAGAGCCCCTAGAGACATATGTTGTAATGAAATGTGTTGATAGGGGTCATATGTTAACCTATGACCCCTCTCAACACATTAGAACCAACTAATTACATCCTTAGGGGGACTAGGGCTCCTAGGGACATTCATTGTCATGTAATTCATCAATTGGGGTCATAGGTTAACCTATGCAACCTCTTGATGTATTAGAACCAACAAAATGCATCTCAAGGGTCCTTAGGGGCCCTAAGGAGATATGTTGTCATGAAATGCATCAATAGGGATTATAGGTTAACTTATGACCCATCTCAATGAATTGGAATGAACCAAATGCATCCTTAGGGTTCGTAGGGTGCATAGGGAGATATGTTGTTATGAAATGCATCGATAGGGATCATAGGTTAACCTATGATCCCTCTTGACACATTCGAACCGACCAAATGCATCCCTAGGTCCCCTATGACCCATAAGAACATACATTGTGATGAAATGCATTGATAGGTGTCATAGGTTAACCGATGACCCCTCTTGATGCATTAGAACCAACCAAATGTAGTGCGAGGGGTTCTAGGGTGCTATGGACATACATTGTCATGAAATACATTGATAGGGGTTTTAGGTTAACCTCTAACCTCTCTTGACACATTTGAGCCAGCCAAATGAGTCCCTAGGGGTATAAGGGCCCCCAAGGACATATGTTATCATGAAATGAATTGATAGGAGTCATAGGTTAACCTATGACCCCTATCGATGTATTGGAACCAACCAAATTTGTCACTAATGGCTATACAGCCCCTATGGACATATATTGTGATGAAATACATTGATAGGGGTTATAAGTTAATTTATGACCCCTTTCGATGCATTGAAACCAACCAAATGGTTCCCTAGGGGTTTGAGGGCCCCTAGAGACACATGTTGTCATGAAATGCATTGATAGGGGTCATAGTTAACCTAGGACCTCTCTTGACACATTAGAACCAACCAAATGTGTCCCTAGGGGCCCTTGGACCATTGGGGACATACGTTGTCATAAAATGCATCGAGAGTGGTCATAGGTTAACCTATGACACCTCTTGATACATTGGAACCAACCAAATGCGTCCCTAGGAGCCCTATGGCCCCTTGGGACATATGTTGTCATGAAATGCATTGATAGGGGTCATAAGATAACCTATGACCACTCTTGACAGATTGGAACCAACCAAATGCATTCTTGGACATATGTTGTCATGAAATGCATCAATAGGGGTCAATAGTTAACCTATGACCCCTCTCAATGCATTAGAACCAACCTAATGCATCCCTAGGGGACCTAGGAACCCTAGGGATATACGTTGTCATGAAATGCATTGAAAGGGGTCATAGGTTAGCCTATGATCCCTTTAGATGCATTAGAACAAACCAAATACTTCCTTAGGGGCCCTATGGATACATTGATAGGGTTCATAGGTTAAGCTATGACCCCTCTCGATGTATGGATTGAAATGCATCGAAAGGTTTCATAGGTTCCTATGTCATGAAATGCATCAATAGGAAGTAACCAAATGCATCCCAAGGGGACCTAAGGAGCCTAGGGACATATGTTGTCACAAAATTCATTGATAGGTATCATAGGTTAACTTGTGACCCCTCTCGATGCATTGTAACCAACCAAATGCATCCCCAGTGCCCCTAGGGCCCCTAGCAAAATACATTGTCATGAAATACATCGATAGGTATCATAGGTCAACCTATGACCCCTCTTGATGCATTAGAATTAATCAAATGTATCCCTAGGGTTCTTGAGACCCTTAGGGACATATGTTGTTATGACATGCATCAACATGGGTCATAGGTTAACATATGACCCTTCTGGATACATTGGAACCAACCAAATGCATCGCTAGGGGTCCAAGGTCCCCTTGGGACATATATTGTCTTGAAAATCATCAACAGGGGTCATAGATTCACCTATGACCCCTCTTGATACATTGGAATCAACCAAATGCATCCCTAGGCGACCTAGGAGTCCTAGGGACATATGTTGTCATGAAATGTGTTGATAGGTGTCATAGGTTAACCTATGACCCCTTTTGATGCATTAGAACCAACCAAATGCATCCTTAAGGGTCCTAGGGCTCCTAAAGACACACATTGTCATGAAATACATCGACATGCGTCATAGGTTAACCTATAACTCCTCTCGATGCATTCGAACCAACCAAATGTGTTGCTAGGGGCCCTAGGGCCCTTAGGAACATACGTTGTGATGAAATGTGTTTACAAGGGTCACAAATTAACCTATGACCCCTCTCGATGCATTAGAACCAACCAAATGCATCTATAGGTGTCCTAGGACCCCTAGGGACATATGTTGTCATGAAATGCATCAATAAAGGTTATAGGTTAACCTATTATCCCTCTCGACATAATGAAACCAACCAAATACATCCGCAGTGTCTCTAGTGCCCCTAGGGACATATGTTGTTGTGAAATTTGTCGCATAGGGTCATAGGTTAACTTATTATCCCTCTCGATGCACTAGAACCAACCAAAATGTGTTCTTAGGGGCATAGGACCCATAGGGACATACATTATCATGAAATGTGTCGATAGGGTCATAGGTTAAGCTATGACACCTCTCGACACATTGGAATGAACCAAATGGATCCCTAGGGGGCCTAGGGTCCCTAGGGACATATGTTGTCATGAAATGCATTTATAGGGGTCATAGGTTAACTTATGACCTCTCTCAATGCAATTCAAGCAACCAAATGCATTTCTAGGGGCCATAGGACCCCTAGGGACATACCTTGTCATGAATAGACTATATCTATACATTGGTCCCTCATAGTGGTATGGGTAGCTAGACCTCCCAACCATTTGACACCCATAGTTCTACTCCTACTATGCTAACAAAGATAATAATCCAACCACAAACACACATAAAGTAAATGTCCATGGCTAATATGCTAGAGAGTATGATGACTGAAACCAAGACAAACCCAATGCACAAACCTAGAAGTTCTAAAGGAAAAACTATTTGGTGTGATTAATGGTTAATCAAGTATGTTATGTACAATTAAGGGTAGCTTTAGGAGCCTGTCCCAATGCTATGTCTAGTGCTAAACTATCATGAGTACTTGTGTCACTATAATTGGACACTAAGTACCATCCTATGCCTCTACCATGACATCATGTGTTGTCCCATCCAAACTTACCTTATTGTTCAATAGCTCTATCATTGATGATGCATGCAAAGGAACATGAAGACATACCTCCTTTCATGAAGATATGCACAACTACATGAGCACATGTTTGGCCCTATAGTAAAAACACCAAAAATTGGTATAGGGTTTTGAATAAGGAAGTGCCCAGCCACGCAAAGAAATTGACTACACCACATGAAGAATTGCATCCTCATGGGAGAAACTAGATGGGGAATATATCAGAGCTCACCAAATTTCAAGGATCTAACTCCAATAAGAAAGGGGCATTAGGTCGAGTTCACAAAAATATCCAATAAAATAAAAAAGGAGCGATCAAACACCACAAAATAAAGAGTTGACAGAGTTGGTTTCACCAAAATGTTTATGGACTTATGATTTTATGGATCATCTAGTAGGTTTAGAACCCTTATATCATCTTTTACTTATAATCTTGACCCTTTTGGTCTTATGATCATCCATTCATTTTAGCATTAAGCCCTCCCTTTCTTTCCCTGCAATCCTTTGATATCATTAGGACATGGATACACAAACTTACAATCAACCATTAGAACCAACCAAATTTGTTCCTAATGGCCATAGGACCCTTAGGGCCATACCTTGTCATGAAATATGTTGAGAGGGGTCATATGTTAACCTAGGTCCACTCTCGATGCATTACAACCAAACAAATACATCCTTACAGGCCTTAGGGTGCCTTGGGACATATGTTGTCACTAAATGCATCGATAGTGGTCATAGGTTAAACTATGAACCCTCTCGATGCATTAGAAATAACCAAATGCATCCCTAGGGGTACTAGGGCCCCAAAGGACATTGATAGTCATGAAATGGGTTGATAGGAGTCATAGGTTAAACTATGACATGTCTCGATGTATTGGAACCAACCAAATGCATCCCCGAAGGGTTGTAGGGGCCTTCGGGACATGTGTTGTAATGAAATACATAGATAGCGGTCATATGTTAAACTATGACCCATCTCGACACATTAAAACAAACCAAATGCATCCATAGGGGTTCTAGGTTCTCTAAGGACATATATTGTCATGTATTGTGTCGATAGGGGTTATAGGTTAACCTCTAACACCTATTGATGCATTAGAACCAAACAAATGAGTCCTTTGGGGTCCTAGCACCCCTAGGATATATTTTGTTTTGAAATGGATCAGTAGGGGTCATTGTTCAACCTATGACCCCTCTCGACACATTGTAACCAACCAAATGCATCACTAGTGGCCCTAGGGTCCCTATGAACATATGTTGTCATGAAATGTCTTGAGAGGGATCATAGGTTAACCGATGACCCCTCTCGACACATTGGAACCAACCAAATGATTCCCTAAGGGTCCTAGGGCCCATAGGGACATACTTTGTCATTAAATGCATCAATAGGGGTCATAGGTTAACCTAAGAAGCCTATTGACACATTTGTACCAAACCAATGCATCCCTATGGGCCCTAGGACCACTAGGGACATATGTTGTCATGCAATTCATTGAGAGGGTTCATAGGTTAACCTATGACACCTCTCGACAAGTTGGAACCAACCAAACGTTCCCCTAGGGGACCTACAACCCCTAGTGACATATGTTGTCATGAAATGCATCGATAGGGGTCATAGGTTAACATATGACCACTCTTGATGCATTGAAACCAACCAAATACATTCCTAGAGGCCCTAGGGCCCCTAGGGACATATGTGTGTAATGAAATGCATTGAAAATGGTCATAGGTTAACCTATGACAACCTATGACCCCTCTTGATGCATTACAACCAACCAAATGGGTCCCTAGGGGGCATAGTACTTGTAGGGGCATATGTTGTCATAAAATTCATTGATAGGGGTCATACGTTAACCTATGACACCCCTCGACACATTAGAATCAACTAAATGTGTTCCTAAGGGGCCTAAAGCCTGTAGGGACATATGTTGTCATTAAATGCATCTATAAGGGTCATAGGTTTGGCACATTGGAACAAACCAAATGTGTCCTTATGGGCCCTAGGGCCCCTAGAAATATACATTGTCATGAAATGCATCGATAGGGGTCACAGGTTAACCTATAATCCCTCTCAACATATTGGAACTAACCAAATGCATCCCAAGGGGTCTTTGTCACTTAAGGACATACAAATTGTCATGAAATGCATCGAGATGGGTCATATGTTAACCTATATCCCCTCTCGATACATTAGAACCAACCAAATGTGTTGTTAGAGGTCCTACAACCCCTAGGGACATATGTTATCATGAAATGCATCAATAGGGGTCATAGGTTAAGATATGACCCCTCTTAATGCATCAAAACCAACCAAATGCATCTTTGGGGGCCTAGGACCCCTAGGGACATACATTGTCCTAAAATGTGTCGATAAGTGTCATATGTTAACCAATGACCCCTCTCGAATCATTGAAACAAACCAAATGTTTCCCTAGGGGCCCTAGGGCCTGTAGGAATATTTGTTGTCATAAAATGTGTTGATCGGGTAATAGGCTAACCTATGACCCCTCTCGATGCATTAGAATAAATAGAATGCATCCATAGGGATCCTAAGACCCTAAGGGACATATGTTGTCATGAAATGCATTAGTAGGGGTTATAACCTATGACCCCTTTTGATGCATTAGAATGAAACAAATGTGTCTCAGAGGGTCCTAGGAGCCCTAAGGACATAAGTTGTCATGAAATGTGTCGATAAGTGTCATAGGTTAACCTATGACCCCTCTCGAATCATTGGAACAAACCAAATGTTTCCCTAGGGGCCTTAGGGCTCATAGGAATATTCATTGTCATGAAATGTGTTGATCAGGGTAATACGTTAACCTATGACCCCACATAATGCATTAGAACAAACAAAATGCATCCATAGGGCTCCTAAGACCCCAAGGGACATATTTTGTCATGAAATGCATCAGTAGGGGTTATAGGTTAACCTATGACCCCTCTCGATGCATTAGACCCAATGAAATACATCCCTCGAGGCCCTAAGGCCCCTAGGGACATGTTATCTTGAAATATGTTAAGAGGTGTCATACGTTAACCTATGAACCCTCTCAACACATTAGATCTAACCAAATGAGTCCCTACGGGCCTTATGATCTGTAGGGACATATGTTCTTATCAAATCTATCGATAGTGGTCATAGGTTAACCTATGATCCGTCTCGACACATTGAAACCAACATAATGGATCCCTACGGGCCCTAGGACCCTTAGGGACATATGTTATCATGAAATGCATTCATAGGGATCATAGGTTAACCGATAACCTCTCTTGATACATTAGAACTAACCAAATACATCCATAAGAGCCATAGGATCCCTAGGGACATACCTTGTCATGAAATGCATTGAGAGGGTTCATAGGTTTACCTTTGAACCCTCTCGATGCATTGGAGCCAACCAAATGCGTCCCTAGGGACCCTAGGGTGCCTTGGGACATATGCCATCATGAAATACGTCGATAGGTGTCATAGGTTAACCTATGACCCCTCTTGATGCATTGCAACCAACCAAATGCATCCTTAGGGGCCCTAGGGCCCATAGGGACATATATTATCATGAAAAGTGTTGATAGGGGTTATAGGTTAACCTATGATCCCTCTCGACACATTAAAACCAACCAAATGTGTTCTAAGGGGTCCTGGGGCCCTTAGGGACATAAGTTGTCATGAAATGTGTCCATAGGGGTTATATCTGAACCTATGACCACTCTTGATGCATTAGAACTAACCAAATGTGTTCCTAGGGGTTTTAGGGCCCCTAGGGACATGTGTTGTCATGAAATGCATCGATAGAGGTTATAAGTTAACCTATGATGCCTCTTGATGTATTAGAACCAACTAAATGTGTCCCTAGGGGTCGTAGGGCCCCTATGGACATACATTGTCATGAAATGCATCCATAGGGGTCATAGGTTGACCTATGACCCCCTTGATACATTAGAACCAACCACATACATTGTCATAAAATGGATCGATAGGGATTATAGGTTAACCTATGACTCTTATCGATGCATTTCATGACAATGTATGTCCCTAGGGGTCCTAGGGCCCCTAGGGACATATGTTGTCATGAAGTGCATTGGTAAGGGTCATAGGTTAACCTATGACCCCTCTTGACACATTAGAGCTAGCCAAATGCGTCCCTATGGGCTCCAAGGTCCATAGGGACATACATTGTCATGAAATGCATCGATAAGAGTCATAGGTTAAGGTATGACCCCCCTCGATGCATTAGAGCTAACCAAATCCATCCCTATGGGTCCTAGGGCCTCTAGGGACATACATTGTTATGAAATGCACTGATAGAGATCATAGGTTAGCCTATGACACCTCTCGATGTATTGGAACCAATATGTTGTCATGAAATGCATTGAGACGGTTCATAGGTTAACCTATGACCCCTCTCGATGCATTGGAACCAACCAAAATTTTCCCTAGAGGTCCTATGACCCCTGGCAATATACATTTTCATGAAATGCATCAATAGGTGTCATAGGTTAACCTATGACCCCTCTCTTTGCATTGATACCTACCAAATGCTCTTAGGGACATATGTTGTCATGAAATGCATTGATAGGGGTCATAGGTTAACTCGACACAATGGAACCAACCAAATGCATCCCTAGGGGCCCTAGGATCCTTAGGGACATACGTTGTCATGAAATCCTTCTAAAGGGGTCATAGGTTAACCTATTACCCCTCTCGATGCATTGGAACCAACAAAATGCATCGCTAGGGGCCCTAGGACCCCTAGGGACATATGTTGTCATGAAATGTGTTGATAGCCTATGACTCCTCTTGATGTATTGGAACCAACCAAATGCATCCCTAGGGGTCTTAGGGACCCTATTGACAAATGTTGTCATGAAATGCATCGATCGACCTATGACCCCTCTTGACGCATTGGAACCAACCAAATGAAACATAGGTCATAATAACAATAACAAAAATAATAATATATGTTGTCTATAATATATTTAATAATTATATTAAAAATCAAAATAATATAATATTGTAATCATATATATATATATTAATATATTATATTTATAGGTCATAATAATAAAAATAGCTTATATTACGTTATTATATTTAATAATAATAGTAAATATAATAATAATATAATATAATAGTCATAATTTAATATAATATAATAATCATAATTTAATATAATATAATAATCATATATATCGATAATCATAAATAAATCATATGTAATAATAATCCTATATATATATATATATATATATATATATATATATATATATATATATAATCATCATTCATTTCCCATAATTCTCTCCAAAATTTGGGCACTAATATTGGATATACGATTTGAAATCAGATATCTGATTTATTATTGGGTATTCGGTAATATCAGGTATCTGATATCAAATCAGATACCCAATAAAGCTTGGGCCTACTTTTTAGTTTTGGTATTAGGATGGGTGGAAAAAAGTCAGAGCAGATTTTGAAATGCTTTTAGAAGTTGTCAAACTATTTTTTTCACATCGCCACTTTTTGGCACACCACGGTCCTGCACATACCCTACTATTCTTTCTTCACTAGAAACATGTATAAATAATGTTGTTTTATTGAATTAGTGAAATTGTGTGACACATCTATCTTTGAAAAAGGAATCAAGGATAAATTGTCCAAGATAGATGAGGATATGGAGGCAAGTGCACACTAGCTGTCACTTGATCCAAGCTATAGTTCTGAATATTTTACAAAGATTAGATATTCGACAATTCTTCAAGCAAAATTGCTAAAGGAAGAAATGACAATCAGGGCCACATTTACAAAAATAAAGGTCATGATTCTTCCAAACATTAATGCATTGCAAAAGCACATTGAACATGCAAAAAATCTCATCCATGATAACAACTTCTCCATAGTTGACCACATAATCAAACTATAAGTAGAAGTACAAATAACCCTGCATGCAAGCAAGATATTGCAAGAGAATTGAGACAAGTCTATGGTACTAATTATGAAGTTGCACTAATTACTTGCCAAATTTTGTTATTAACTTGTACATATTACACAACTTTTGCATTTATGTCAAAAAGGGGGAGAAAACTATTGGCAAAGAGGGAGAAGTGAACATATATGTATAAAGAAGATTATCTGTATAAGATAATATTGATAAAAGGGGAGAAGAATACTATTCTCTATATGTGTGTGTGTGTGTGTGTGTGTGTGTGTGTGTGTGTGTGTGTGTGTGTGTGTGTGTGCAGGGGGGGGGAGTAACTATATGTAAAGATAATGTTTACAAAAGAAATTAAAAAAAAATAGAAAAATAGAGTAATCCATTGAGCTACAATTTTTATGAGTCAAAACTAAGTTGTAGACACAAAATGTTGGTAAAAGAATGTTTTTAACTCATAATTTTGAGTATTGGGATCTTTTGGTATGATAAGTGTTTTTCTCGCTAATGCCAAAAGGGGAGATTGTTGGCATTAATGTAAATTTGTTTATTATAACTTAACACTTAGTCAAATGGTTACATTGCTACAAAGCTCTATAGTTACTATTGAGCTTATCATTTATTCAGAAGCATTAGCCAATTTTTTTAGTTGCTCCAAGATAAGTAGCTAGAATGTAGTTCTTGTCGAGCTTCATAGTTTCTAGCAAACACCTTAGACAGGCGACAATGTTTTCCAAGTTCTATAGTAGTTACCAAGATTCAAAGGCAATGTACAATATAATTTTTACAAGCTAGAGTTGTTGTTGCACCAAAAGATCAACTTGTTAATGCCCAATTGAACCCACTAGACTTATGGAACATACAGGAGGTGGTTAAGCTATGTCACGAATCCTAAAGGAGAAGGCTGGAAGTTAGTTCAAAAATTCCCCCCTCAACATTACCCAAGGGGATTTGAACCTATGACCAAACTCTAATACCACTTTTTATAAGCTAGAGTTGTTTTTGCACCAAAAGATTGACCTATTAATGCCTGATACAACCCACTAGACTTATAGAACAAATAGGAGGTGTTTAAGCCATGTCATGAATCCCAAAGGGAAAGGTTGGTAGTTAGATCAACAATAACTTGAGCATAGCAATTTCTACTAGGCTATCTAGTAGTGGTGAAGATGTTCATAGTGTTAACCAAGCTCTTTAGTGTTAACCAAGTTCTAGAGTGTCTATCAAGCTTGAAGTGTTAACAATGTAAATCTAGTGTCACCATGTCATGTAGTGTGAACCGAGTCATTTTGTATCTGTCATGTTATTCAATACTCACCAAGTCACACAATTTTGACTAAGTTCTAGCTACTTGAAGTGATTAGTATGTACTGAGCCTCAATTTCAACCGAGTGCCAAAGTTCAGTAAGCATTGATAGTGGTTGCTAAGTGTCTAAACATTGCCTTGTCTTTAGAACCCAAGTTACAACAGTTGGGCCAACTTTGCGAATTATGATTAATTTTGTATTGTAGCTAACTCTAGTAATGAGTTAATTGGATTTACATATATGTAATGTATTTTATCGCATCCAAATGTAGCTAATATGTATGAGAAGAATTAAGAAGTAGATAAAAGTGAGTTGAAGACTACAAGCAACATATGGTACAATAGAGACTTATCCATCACAGTCAGATTATCAATGCAAATCAAGGAGTCTCAACCAATAAACTAAGTTGCAAATCAAATATCAACTACTAATTCATCCTAAAAAGTGTATCAAATAAATTCTTTAACAAGGTGAACCTTACAATCTTTTGCTAAATCTTCTAATCGAGTGCATACTTCATTGTGTGTTTGTAAATCCTTTAACAATGTAGACCTCATAGTCTTTATTGCTCCTAACAGGGTAGATGACAAGAAGTGGTCAATTGTAAGCCTTAAAAGGTTAACTTTCTAGTACAATAATAAAGCTTGTGGGTATCATCCCCATCCTAGTTTTTCTTTCTTGTTGGAAGGTTTCTAGGTCAACATATCTTATGTCAAAGTATTATGAATGTTTTATTGCTTTCATTCTCTCATGTATGTAATTAGATCACAATTATGCATGAAGGATTAATTGGTGAAATAATTTTAAGTGTTATTGGTTCTTGATTCACCCCTCCCCTCTTAGTAACCTTTCCTATCTTATATATCCAACATTCACATCTAGAATATGTCTGCATAATTCAACAAGAACTACTTTATCTTCTAGGTATTTGGGGAGTCTTTTCAGAAAATCATCAAATGCACCCATCCTTAGGTATGAGAATGATGGAAACTGAATAAAACAACATCTAAATTGGCTTAGTATTGATATGGCTTCAAGTGAGAATATCCACTCAACACACCCTTGCAACTCCCTATGTAACCTCATTATGAAGGCATCATTCACCTTTACACATTCTTCATATCTCTTTTCTTGTTGTAGATGGGGATAAAATTCATACAGTTTAGTATTCCCATCAAATTCTTTAATGCTGGGATGACCCAACCCTAGGTGATATGTGTTAGAATATTGGTAGGATTGGAGAGATTGTTTTGATGATGATATGTTACATTCATGACTGAGACTATCATTAATGTCAACATAGTATATTTAATGAGCATGATAAACACCCAAAGTTATGAGAAATACTTCTGAGTATCTAGTATATGCAATTAATGTCAGAAGCATAAAGGACAAGTCTAGAAGAAGATATGTAAGTTTTGGTGATGTTTGTTCTAAGATAGAGTTTATAGAGGCATGTTCTGATAAACTTGTTTTTGATTAAGGAAAATAGGCTTTAAAAGGGCCCTAAAACCCCAAACATAGATAAAACAGTCAATAGTATAATGTTAAAGGCTACAGAGAGCTAGAAAGCAAAAGAAACAACATCCCCCAAAAAGAAAACCTAAGAAAGTACTAGGAAAAAACACCAAAAAACCAGGATAGGCCACCAAAGGCCAAGGGGCATTAGAAAATGTCTCTAGGAATCTTAGCAGCACTAATTTTGAGCTTGGATAGCTTTCCCACCTCCTCTTTCATCCTGAGAGCACAAGATTTAGGGCCAGATTATCTTTCTTCCTAGTACTAGATCTAGTACATTTCTTGGCTCCATCATCCAATGTCTTGTCCTTAAGGGTGATGTCCTGGTCTTGTTCCTTGTAGATATTCTAACCCTCCCCAAAGTGAATGAACCTTTTGATATTTTCATTGTCTTTGAGAATATTAATGTTCTACTTAGCTATGCCTTGCATAGTCTTGTTCAGCTCAAGGGCTCTAGTGTGCATTGCATCCACTTTCTTGTCCATACTTTGCTCATCCTCACTGACCCTATTCCTAAGGGTATAAGTCTTTCTTTCCAAAGTGCCAAGCCTATGTTTGAGCTCAAGTATCTCATGGTAAATCCATTTAGTGGTCCTATAGCTGTCCACAACTATATTTTTTGCATTGTTCAGAACATCCATGTTTAGATTCTGCCTGGCAATATAATTGAGGATAACTAGGGCCAAATCAATAAGCTCATCCACCTAAATTCTACCTTCTTCATTCTCTCTGACCTAGTTTCTAACAAGTTCCCTTTTGATACCTAAATTGGCCAATGCATGGTCAAAATTCCTCCACACCACCTTCTTGTCCTTCCCAATAATTGAGCTTCTATAGGTGGTAGTGTCCACTTCATCATAGCCCTAGTCATGTTTTGACTCCTTCCTGTCTATGAGGTCCTCTTCCAAATTCTCCCCTTCCTCCCCCTATTTGTCGCTATTGTCTTCCACGCTTTTCCTTTTGCATTTACTAGTCCCTGTTGTCTCTCTCTCTGCTAGCTAGTACTTTGATGATTATGTTTCTTTTGCTCCTCCTTCGCTCCTTGTCTTCCACCTCCCTAATATTCTCCTCTGCCTTTGTGCTATCAACTCCCATGTCCATATTTTCATTTAGTTCATTATAATCTCTATCCGAAGAGGCATCATTATCCTTTGTGGGCTCTAGGAGTTCATCCTTCTCCATGCTATTAGAAATATGGGTTCTTTTTCCTATGCTCCACTAGGGGAGCTTTGAGTCCTCAGATTCCATGTACAATTCTAGACTTTCCTTTGTTTCTAAAGGTGAGTAAAACTCTTTAGACTCCTTAGAGTCTCCTTTAATTTTCTTGTCCTATTTCCTATCTTTAACATGCTTTCTTATAGTCCTAGCTTTGAAATACTCATAAATTAATGGCAGCAGCCCCTCATGGAGTGTTCGATTTCTAGTTCTCTTATCTTGATACTCAATTATATTCTCATTCATGGAAGAATAAAGGTAAAAGTGAATGGATATTTTTTCCCAATACCTAAAACGATTGAGTAAAATAAAATGGTAGGTGTAGATGCGGTCAAACCTAGTGTTGAGGGTTATGCATTTGATGATGGTCTGAAGCACAAATCTCTAAAGAGGCTTAATTGACCTAGGGAGAAAGTGGGTGCCTTTCTTCACTAGCTATTGCTTCTCCTCTTGATTTTTTGTGAACTCAACAACCACTTGCACAAAAAAATTCTAGTCTCTAAAGAATTTCTTTTGTATAATGGGGATGCCAGTGACATGGGAGATAATTTCTTCTATGACCAAGAACTCCACCCCATCAATTTTAAACTTTCCCTCGTTCTAATTTTTGACCATGATTTTGTTAATCAAGGGCTTCCATCTGTGGAGGTGGATAATGTAGCTGGTGATTTCATCCTTCTTCAAGATGTCCCAGAGCTTAGTTCTTCTCCTCCACTTTTGAGCCTCATTCTCTAGCTCTTGTTTGTGACCTTCCCCCACCATGGTATTCTTGTCTTCGTTGTCTTTTCTATGAAGAGTCTTCTGAACTTGCAAATCTTTGGCCCCTCTAGTTTTCTAACTACTTTTCTTCTCCTTGTGATTTAGCTTCCCTTTCACAGTACTAGAACTAGGTTGATGGATTTTTTGGATATGGAAGGTAATTGAAATATCATACTTCCACATCCAAAGTCTGCATCTTCCTCATGAAATATTGATCACCTTATTTAGTTCACACATGTTGGTACTGATCCTAGCCCATAGAAAAATAATTTTCATTATGATATTTAATCATCCCCAATCTGCTTGGGATACGATCCTTCTTAGTGACTTCATTAACTTCCAATGGAATGCCAAATCCATCCATCCATTTGGACACCACATTATGCTTGACTCCCTAATTCACCAACCTATCTGACACCATGTTAGCCTCATGGTACTCGTGTGCCACATATGTTTTATCAAAAGTCTGGAGGTCTTGGATGCATTCCCCAATGATATTTTCTATCATCCATGTTGGCTTATTTCTTCCATTGAGGCAGTCAATTATAATTTTAGAGTCTCCTTCCAACCAAAGGCACTTAACTTCCATTTCCTTAGCTAACTTGATAGTCTAATGAGCCACTATGGCCTTAACATAATGATTGGTTTGGCTCCAAATGGGGTTAGCGAAGGCTACAATACCTTTTACATGCTCATTTTTAATGATACCACACACCCCAGCTTTTCTTGGGTTGCCTTTAGTCGCCCCATCAAAATAGGCCTTGAACCAGCCCTCAACCAAGAGAGACTAGCAGCATCCATCTCCATTATCTCTGGCCTTAGAGTTAAGAGTGGGGATGGGACCCTTAGAAATGGTCTAATTCTCTGTTAGAGCATTAAAACATTTATGGAAAACCACCTTTGAATTCACCTCCTTATCCCTGAAGATATGGTTGTTCCTCTCCTTCCACACTCCCTATAAGACATGGGGTAAGGCCCAAAGCCACAACGTCTTGGAATATTTAAAATCAAAAGATTTCTATTGAATAAAGAGATCCAAAATGTTGGAGGGAAAGACTCAGGATAAATTAAAAAAGGACACAAGAAGAGACCAGATAGAGAAAATGAAAGGGCAATGTAAGAACAAATGAACAACACTCTCACAATTATTTTTACATAAAATATACCTATTAGGCATCATATTACCTCTTTTGGTGAGGTTATCCATAGTGAGGATATGATTTTGTAGAAGGGTCCAGAAGAAAATTTTGATTTTTGGAATAAGGCCAGGGAGCCAAGCTTTAGCCCAAACCAAGGCCTGGTCCTAAAGTTGAAGAGACTCATACCTAGAGGCCATCGAATACCTACCATTAGTAGTATCAACCCAAAAAATAGCATCTTTATCATGAGATAATGGAATGTGTCTAACTAGGTCTATAAGTACCAGTAGATCTAGAGACAACCCAGAAAGGTCTATCCACCGACTGTGGAATTTGTAGTCACTCACCCTGCTACCATATCTTTCAATGCACACATTAGCCCAAACTTTGAAATCATCATTATCCCAGAGTAGTCTAGAGCTAAGCTAATCATCCAACCAAAAATTAATATCTTCACCATTGCCCATTGACCACTTGGCTTTACAAAAGGCAAGATCCTTGGATCTCATCAAATCATTCCATATGAAAGAGCCATTGGCGTGTGTGTTTCTATTGATGAACTATTTGAGATTAAGGTTGGTAGCATATTTGGACAACAAAATATCTCTCCATTCACCAATATTATTGAATATTCTTCGAATCTATTTAGTCTTAAGGGCAACGTTGAACTATTTTAGTTTGCAGATTCCCAAGCCTCCCTTCTTGTTGGATTTACATATAGAATTCTAGGCTACCAATGGGTACTTCTTGCTCTCATTAGGCCCTGACCACAAAAAGTTCCTTTAAATGGTTTTGAGGTGATCAACCACCTTAGAGGGAATAGAAAAAAGGCTAACGACATAAGTGGGAAGGTTTTGAAGAGTAGATTTGATCAGAGTAACTTTGCCCATCTGACTTAAAGTAATGCCTTTCCAACTAGCTAGCTTCTTGTTGAATCTATCTAGAAGATTATCCTAGAAAGAATCAGGAGGTTTGAGTCCCAAGGGGAGCCCTAAATAAGTGGATGGGAACATGCCTACTCTAGACCCCAAAATATCAACAATCTTATTCTCCCTTCTAACTAGGGTGTTAAAGAAAAAGAACAAGCTTTTTCCCTAGTTGATAAGCTAGCTGGAGGCCTTATAGTAAGTGTCTAGAATTATTTTAATAGATCTAGCTTCCTTCATAGAGGATTCACCCCCCATGATACTATCATTAACAAACTATTGGTGGGTGGAAACTAAAGGACCTAGTGAAGGTTTCAATCCCACCAAATCCCCTCTCCTCCTACTGGATTGAAAGAGCCTACCAAAGCCTTCAACCAGAATGATAAAAAGGATGGGAGATAAGGGATCACCCTAGTGAAGAACCATGGAGAGTTTGAAAAAATTAGATGGAGCACCATTCACTAAGATAGCAAAGGAAGGACTAGAAACCAATTATGAGAACAACTCCCTCACTTTAGAATTGAAACTAAAAGCATCAAGAATGTTGTGCAAAAACCCCCAGTCCATCCTATCATAGGCCTTATAGAGATCCAATTTGAGAAGAAAACCCTCCCATTTACCTACATCTAGAGAGTGGATAACCTCATGGACCTCCATAATGGAATCCAAAATTTGCCTGCTAGGGATGAAGCCCTACTGTTGGGGAGAAATAATAGCTGGAAAAATGTTGATAAGTCTGTTGGCAAGTACTTTTGCAAAAATATTATAAAAGGAATTACACAGGCTGATGGGCCTAAAAGAACCAAAGGAATCTGCCCCAACAATCTTAGGGATGAGAACTAGAAAGGTAGCATTAACTTCTATCAAGAGGTCTCTAGCATCGAAGTATTCCTGGACAGCTTGAACGATATCTATATGAATGATATCCTAGTACAACTGAAAAAAGAAAGTGGGGAATCCATTAGGGCTAGAGACCTTCTCTACTAAGAGATCAAAGAAAACCTTTTTAATTTCCTCATACTTGGGGATGGCTAGTAAATCCCAATTCTGATCATGACCAATGGTTTTGGGGATGGAATTGATAAACTTATTGTGATCTCCTATATCCAAATTGGGGTCCTTGGAGAGCATTGTGAAGAAATATCTTATGGCCTCCTCAACAATCAAGATATCATCTTTAAGAGTCTCATTCCCCTTTTTAATCTCATTGATTCTATTGGCTACCTAATGTTTCATAGTCAATAAATGGAAGAATCTAGAATTTTTGTCACCTTCCTTCAGCCAAACAGCTCTAGATCTTTTCCTCCAAAACATCTCCTCTTACCCAACAATATTATGGAGCTCAATAAGGATTTTTTTTTCAGCATTGAGAGAGAAATCATCATATCCCTAGTTTTGGATGCCATTCTAAACCTCAGCCAACTTCCTAAGAATCTTTTCTTTGTCCTAGAAAATTTTGCCAAAGTCAAACTTGTTCCACTTGTGAATCTTAGATTTAATATGTTTGAGTTTCTTGGAAACCTTACACATCACACTCTCATCCAACACAATGTCCTACCACTCTTTAATTTCGAAGGATAAGCTTGGGTGTTACGTCCACGTTTTCTCAAATCTAAATGGAAAAGCCTTCTTTCGATTGATTTTTTCTAAAGTCAAGGAGATTGGGGAATGGCTGAGGACATAGAGAAGACATGTTGAGGATGACATGGCTAAGCTTACTCATCACAATATTTGATGTATGAAAAGTTATGCAAGTTGCAAGGCAGAAGATTAAGGTTATCACTAAGTGTTATGTGTTCTTAGTGAGGTCCTATAATAATTAATTGAGAAGGACTAAAAGCCTACTCAGGAATCATTTTATGGACTTTTTATAAAGGAAGGAAATTTTCCTTTTTCATGAAATGTGTGGATATGGTGATATGCAAATTGTGAATGGTTAAAAAGCAACAGAGAGTGTGGAATGCGCAGTTGAGTAGAGTAGTGCAAAAGTGAAGGAAACTTCATTGTCGAGGTTTTGCTAAGTGTTTTGAGGTTTGATATTTGGATCTAAGGTTCTTGACCTAGTCTACAAGGTTTGACCATCATTGGTCAAGTTGACAAGATAGAGGAAAGCACAAAGAAAGGAAGAAGATACTAGTATATTACTTGTTTGAGCACTGAGCTCTTCTTGTAGTTGAAATTGCATATTTGGGCAGTGGGCTCTTCTTGCATACATTATAACATAACTCCTAATAGGGTTGGAATATCCTAATCAGGATTTAATGTCTTCTAATAGGGACTTATTGTACTAAATGTTGTGATGGACTCCTGATAGGGTCCATCCTCTAACAAGGAACATTTATATTAGTACATCATCTTATGGGCATCATTCCAACTAGGGTTTTCCCTCTGATCAAGGGTTTCCCTAGTCAACACGTCTGGAGTAATTTTCCATGTGCATATTTTCATGGTTTTTGTTTACTTTGATTGAATGTTTAGGTTTGTTTAATAAAGATAAGTGGTTTAATTATTAGATAATTGATTCACCCCTCTCTTCACCCCTTGCAGTTATCTCGGGGACTATTGTTTCTAGCAATTGGTATTACAACATTAAGTCCTTGAAGAAAAAGTTTAACAACTTTGGGAGATCCATGGAAAACATGTTTAGGAAAGATAGTCCAAAGTTTGATGGAACAAACTATGATAGCTAGAAAGAAAAGATGAAGACACATTTGTTGTATATGGGTCTGGAATATCGAAATTTGACAAAATCAGCAAAGATAATCATCGAAGAAAATGATTTGGAAACTCTCACCAAGAAAAAAAGAGATCTTTTCATGTGTGACATTAGAGCCAAAGAAGCACTATTGACTACACTTCCTAAAATTGAGTACAGTCAGGTAAAATCACTTCCTACTTCACATTTGATTTGGAAAGCTTTGGAAAATAGTTTTGAAGGTGATGCACATTCTAGGAAGTTTAGGCTACAAATTTAGATTTGTGTGTTTCAAGATGCTAAGATGATGGAAGATGAATCTATAAGAACATATATAGTCAGGATATTAGAAATTACTATAGGTATTAAAGTGCAAGGTGGAAACAAAGAAGATGATGAGGTTATATGGAAGATATTGAAGACTTTAACACCACCATTCAAGCTAGAAATTCAAATGATACAGTTATTAATATCTTGTATTAAAGATTTCACAAAAGAGAGATTGCTTGGAAGACTTGAAGCAATTGAAAATGAACTTAGGCAGTCTAGAGAATTGACCAAAGTAGAAATAGTGTTCAGTATCTTGAATATTCGACCTAACCTATCAAGGAGCATAAGTGCTAGAGGAGATTTTGCTAGAAGTAGCAGATGTGAAGAAGAAACAAAGATTGATGAAGTAGTAGCCCTTCTAGTAAGAGGAGAAAAGATAGGTAATAAATCCTTAACCATTGGACTTTTAATCAATATGGTCATTATGCATCCAAGTGTCCTAAAAGGGAGAAAAATTATAAGGTAAATCATAATCCTAGAAAATATAGATATTTTTTGTATGCAAATGAAGAAAATAATTTTGATGACCAAGAATTAAGTGCTAGTGATGATGAAATTGGATTTGTGGCAATTAAAGAGAAAATTCCAGAGAAGGTAGCTTTGGTATCATAGGTTGAGAAGAAATCTAATTGGATAATTGACAATGGTTGTTCACATCATATGACTGGTGATATGAACAAGATTTTTGACTTCAAAAGTCAAGATGGAGGAATTGTTAGAATTGGAAACAATGTAGCATGCCAAGTAAAAGGTATTGGATCTATAACTCTTGATGGTAAAACTAATACCAAGGATTTATAAATTGTGGATGGTTTAAAAAAAAATCTTTTGAGTGTTGGATAACTAGTAGACAAAGGTGTGATGACAAGAAGTAGAGTTCATGAAGAACTATGCATGATATCTCAAGTTCAACCAAATAATGCAGATGAAGCATGTAAAGATGGTTATTGGAAACAAGCTATGAAAGAAGAATTGGATCATATAGTAAAGAATGAGACATGAGAATTGGTCCCTAGACTAGTATATAAGAATGTGATAGGAACCAAATGGGTATTTAGGAAAAAGAGAATGAGTAAGGAGAAGTTGTAAGAAACAAAGCAAGATTACTCATATCAAGAAGGAATAGATTATGAGGAGACTTGTGCTCTAGTGGCTAGAATAGAAGTTATAAGATTATCCTTAGCTTATGCAGCATAAAAAATAAAATGAAAGTATATCAAATGGATGTCAAGTTAGCATTTCTGAATAGAGAACTTGAAGAAGAGGTATACATTGAGTAGCCTAAAGGATGTCCTTTGATAGATGACAAGGACATAGTTTGTAGACTAAGGAAAGCATTGTATGGATTGAAGCAAGCACCCAAAACCTTGTATGCAAGGTTGGATAAGCATCTTAAGCATATGACAAAGCTCAGATATAGCAAAGGTATGACATATAGTAATCTCTATTGGAAAGAAACTAAAAATGGTCTGATGATTTTGGTAATATTTGTTGATGACATTATATTTAAAGGAAATGATGAAGAAAGTAAGAAGTTTGTAGAAGAAATGAAAAAGAAATTGAAATGAGTATGACAGGAGAGATGAAATACTTCCTAGGATTGCAAATAGTATAGAATAAAGAAGTAATCTTTATTTCTCAAACTAAGTACTTGAAGGATTTTTTGAAAAGGTTTGGTTTGGAAACATGCAAACCTATTGGAATACCTATGGTAATTGGACACATGTTATATACAAAGTATGAGATGCCTACTATTGAGCAAAAGAAGTATAAATCTATGATTAGAGGTTTGCAATATCTAACTCACACAAGGCCAGATATAACATATACAGTTGGAATTGTTGCAAGATTCTAGGATGATCCTAGAGAAGCACATTATGCAATAGTAAAAATGATATTCAGATATCTAAAAGGAACTTTAGAATTTGGATTATGGTATTACAAATCTAATTATTTTACTCTAAGTGCTTATACTAATGCAGATTGGGCAAGCAATATGGATGACAAAAAGAGCACTAGTGGAGGAGCATTTTTCCTTGGAGGAAGATTGGTTTCTTGGTTAAGCAAGAAGCAATATTTTACATCTTAAAGTACAATAGAAGTAGAGTATGTTGCAATAGAAAACAATTTCAATCAAGTAATCTAGATGAAGTAAATGTTGAAGGATATAAGGATAGAAATTAGTGAACCTATTGTTATACATTGTGATAATACAAGCATAGTAAATATGTCTAAGAATTCTGTATTGCATTTAAATACTAAGCACATTTCTATTAAGTATCATATGTTGATAGAAAAAATTACAAAAAAGGAAATCAGATATGAGTATGTGAGCACTGAAGAGTAGATTGTAGATATATTCAGTAAACCTCCTCCCAAAGAGACTTTTGAATATTTGTGAGGTATGCTTGGTGTTATGCCCCTTCCTACATTAGAGTAAGAAGATGCAACAGTGCATCAATCTAGAATAACAGAACACAACTATTTTTCTAGACTAGATACTGATGCTTCCTATATGGGGGAGTATCTGTAATGGATAGATTCACTCAGACTCTTATTGATGTTGTTAATGTAGAGATGTTGGTTGCAGAAACCTTTGACAATGATGCCAATGGGAGAGAGTTTTGCATGAGAAACATAACACTATGTGGGGAAATTTGTGCATGAAAAACATTATGCTAAGTTTATGGGAGAGTTTAGCATGAATTTTTAATAATAGTTTGGTACTGAGCACATTGAGGTATATCAATGGTGTAGTATGATTGATGAAGAGGATTTGAAGAATGTTTATCTCTTGTTGGTATTCTTGGAAGTAGATGTTCTTCATCTATGTTGCCATCAATACCAAAGGGGGAGATGGTTAGAATATTGGCAGGATTGGAGAGATTGGTTTGATGATGATATGTTACATTCATGATTGAATTTGTCATTGATGTCAACATAGTATGTTTAATGTCTTCTATGGTATCTGATAGAAGAATAGTGGAAAGCTTAAGTTGGTATGGATAGTTAGTGAGCATGATAATTACTTGAGGTTATGAGAAATACTTATGAGTATCTAGTATATGCAATTAATGTTGAAAGAAAAAAACACAAGTCTAGAAGAAGATATGTAAGTTTTGGTGATGTTTGTTCTGAGATAGAGTTTATAAAGGCATGTTCTAGTAAACTCGTTATATCTCTTAGAAAAGTTGATATCTTGGAGATCGAGGTTGAGGACATGGAGAAGATATGTTAAGGATGACATGGCTAAGCTCACTCATCATAATATTTCATATACAAAAGGTTATTCAAGTTGAAAGGTGAAAGATTAAGGTTGTTGCTAAGTGCAACATGTTCTTAGTGAGGTCCTATAAAAATTAATTGAGAAGGACTAACAATCGACTGAAGAATTATTTTATGGACTTGATATAAAGGAAGGACATTTTCATTTATCATGACATATGTGGATATGGTGATATGCAAATTGTGAATGTTCAAAAAGAAGCAGAGAGTGTGGAATGCGAAGTTGAGAAGAACATTGTAGAAGTGAAGGAAACTTCATTGCAGAGGCTTTTTTGAGTGATCTAAGGTTTGGTATTTGGATCTAAGGTTCGTGACTTGGTCTACAAGGTCTGATAGTGATTGGTACAATTGACAAGATAGAGGTAAGTACAAGGGAAAGAAGAACATATGATTAAATTACTTGTTTGAGCAATGATCTCTTCTTGTAGTTGAAATTGCATGTTTGGGTAGTGGGCTCTTTTTGAATACATTATAACACAACTCCTAATATGGTAGGAATCTCCTAATAGGGATTCAAAGTCTCCTAATACAGACTCATTGTACTAAATGTTGTAATAGACTCCTAATAGGATCCATCCTCTAACAAGGAATATTTATATTAGTACATAGTCTTTTGGGCATCATTCCCACTAGGGTCTTTCCTTTGATCAAAGGTTTCCCTAGTCAACATATTTGGTGTAATTGTCTATGTGCATCTTTGCATGGTTTCTATTTACTTTGATTGAATGGTTAAGTTTGTTTAATAAAGATAAGTGATTTAATTATTGGATAACTAATTCAACACCCCCCCCCCCCCAAACCTCTTAGTTATCTTGATGGACTATTATTTCTAACAATATGTAGCTAAAGCATATACAATTGACTGAATGCATTAGCCAAATTTAGTCAAGAAGAAAGCTCTTCACATATGATTTGGGCCTAGTGAATTTGCAATTCATTAGCAAAGAAGGCTTGAAACACATAGATGCAGTGTTCAAAAAAATCTAGGATTTCTTCCTTACCATTTAATCTTAGCAAAAAAGCTAAGATATCCACAATTTCCCTCTTTAGATTTATTTTGAAGAGAATCCTCAACATTTTTCTCTTTTTGCAATGATGAATTTAGAAACATGAACTTTGCATTTCCTCTCTTCTCAAATTCTCCTTCTCATTAAACATTGATGCAAAAGAATAGAATTCTATGTCATAGAATTTCTCCTTCATCAAAATTTTGAATGCAAACTACATCAATTCTTTATTGATTGAAAGCATAATTGAGTGGTTGAGAAATAATATTTGTTAGATTTTTGGGTTATACCACTCAATGCGTGTGCATAGCCATGGGAAACCAACAAGTTTGACTAAACCACTTTCCTTCAACTTCTATGTGATTGGATGGTGAGGCTCAATATTTAATCTTCTATGCAAATTACTAAGAACATAACACTTTAAAGAAGTATAAAATAAGTTCTTAAGCTCGCTCTCTAATCCAATCAAACGATCAGACCCAATAGCTCTAACTAATATTAGCTTATAAATTTTTATAGAATCAAAAATTGTCTCAATGGAATAGCCATTACAAAATGAGGGATCTTGTTTGGAAAAAATTAGATGATATAGTTTTAGAAATTAGATTGTAGGCACCACACAAATGACGTAACTCATAATTAATAGCCATAATGGTCTAATTTTCAATAAATTGGGTAGAACAATGACTATTTAAAATATATTCCCATCCACATTAACTCATAAATCTGACTATCATAAAATTCACTTAATCTCCTATAGTAGCAAGATTATTTCCTCTCCGGATCCCTTCTACTTAAAATTTTATGGTGAACTAACCTCCTCACCTAAGAATCCTAAGAAAAGGCATTTTCTTTAATCCATTAAGTGCACAAAAAGAGACATTACTTTTCTTTTCTATAGAGTTACTTTTATCTTTGGTTTCTTTTGGTTCAAGGGCATAATGTACAAACTACTTTTGCATGCCTTGAGTATTTTATCTATTTCTTTTCTGCACAAGGCTTTTCCATATTTCTCAACTTAGCTCAGAGAAGTCATGAAAAGAAATCTCTACCTTGAGTACATCAACACTTATTTCATTTTCATCAAGCTCATCTTTGTATCTAACTTCATCGAAAGCATCTTATTGGAATGTCCACAAAATATTCTTATATTTGAGCTTTAGAAACATTTACCTTTCTTGTCCCAAAGAAAGGAGATCTTGAATGTTTCCATAAGATAGAAAAGCACCATTATGACCTTTTCTTTCCAAAGAGAGAAAAATTTGGAAGCATTTCCCTTGTATATCCTCAAAGTGAATTGATGACCATGGATATATTATTTATTAATTCATATCAAGGGCCCAAATTAATTTATTTTTAGCATCCCAACTTGGTCCCACTAAACACATAGAAGTTTTCTAAGTTAGCATCACCTATTCATTTTTAAATCACAACCTTTGATCTGAGATAGCATCAATGATTAGGATATGATCATAATCTTTAGAAACACATAGAAAATGTTCATCCAAAGATTGAGTGGCTAAAAATGTAAAGTTCTGCTTCTCTGTATAGAACTGAACATTGACTTTGGATCTCTGAGCTGAGAGTCTCTCAACATCATGTCTTTCTTCTCTTGGTCCTTTCATCAAAAATTGGTTGAGTATACATCCGCAGGTGCCATTTTTTCTTGTTCTTTAGGGTTTTTTTAAATGAAGTTTGCCTTAGACAGAAAACCTAAATAAATGATCAAAATTTAGAGAAAACACTTACGGTAGGAACCAAATTGCAAAATCAAATTGGAATTTCTTTTCATTAGGAAAATGCTCAGACAACAACCCTTGCAATTCTAGCTCACCTAAGACTTTGATGCACTAAATTAATAAAAATTCTACATGGAGGTGTGAGAGGGAGGTGGAGCAGGAAAAACCTAGAAAGAACACAAAGGGTGATCCTTTAGAAATTTGATGAGAAGAGAACCACCTAGGGTCTATCTGGACAAGTAATTGAACACAATTGCAATAAAAAATATACAAGGTAGAAGATTAAAAAGGATAGACCAAAATTCTAGATATAACTTTGTACTTAATCAAGTGGGAGATTGTTAGAATGGTGAAGTACTATTTGGTGAGTCCACCATATCTTACAATGGAGGTAAGTCACCATACAGTTACACCAGTAGAAGAGATCACGGTACAGTGGAAGTAAGGTCATCGTGCAAGAGAATCTACCGAATATATTTCATATGGTGAGTGACATGTGCATATGGGGAATGGCATGTGCAAAGTGACTTCACAATACAATGAAGCAATACAACACTAAAGGGAGTGTCTGAGGCCCTTATGGCCAAGGGAGTTTTAGAGGCCGAAGGAAGTTTTAGAGGTTGAAAGGAGTGATCCAATGCTAAAGGGACTGCTAACTAGGTGAGTGACCATTAGGTGGATGAGTGACCATTGGGACAGTCAAGGATGTCAGTAATTATGTTTTGTTTAGTGATAGTTAATGCATCATATTCCATTGTGAATTATAGAGTGTATAAATGTCTATGAGAATCATTGGGCTAACAAGCCTATGAAAGTTAGGTTAATTGTAAGATAACTTGATCCTTTGAGCCTGTCCAAAAACCAAAGTTTGTTATATGTAAATTATTTACTATAATATAAAGTTTCTCATGTGTTTTGGGTGGTGGGTTTTTCCCAAAAGAGATTCCCTTATTAAATGGTCTTCTGTGTTTTTCTTGTGTGAATTTTGTTTTTCAATGTTCTTGTTTTTCTTGTGCATCTCAATCTTGTAAAATAGATTTAAAATCTTTTATATTTCCCTTGTAAATTGGCATCTTGAAGGCATTATCACATCTGACCATATCACTACTAGAGGTATGCACTGTGCTGAAAGGAGAGATATAAAATAACTGCTATAAGAAAATTTCAAAAGAGGATTCTTGGTAACTATAACATTGAATCTATAATTAAAGAGGTGAAGAAGAATAGCTGGCAGATTAGAAACTGCTACCACAAATATGTGGAGTTTAGGGGTGATACCTTGGCATGGATTATGGCCTTGGACACCTCCTTTGTTCTCAAGTGCCTCCGTTTGTACAAAAAATAGCCAAATGAGGCTTCTCCATAAGTGAAAAGTTTGGCTGGGATTTTAGATCCATCTTGCAACAACACAATGTGTGATGAAGTAATGAGAGATCTGATGATGCTTGAGAATTAGGTACCTTTATTCATCTTGTAGAAGCTGGTAGACATGCAACTAGATTCTCAAGAGATGGCTGATGAAAGTTTTTGCAATATTTTAAGTCTCGCCTATGAACAATGGTCTCCATTTATGTTCATGATACTGTAAAGTTTGAGGCTTCCTATAAAAGAGAGGGGCCACATACTTGAGGTTCTCTACCATTCCATTGTCCCTACAGTTGCAATGGAAGATACAATTATTTCCTTAAAAAAGTGAGAAGAAGAATGTGCAATTAGCTATCATTCTAGTGTCAAGTTAAAAAGAATGATCATTTTGACTTGAGGCTTCCCCAACATGTTTCAAAGAAGCTATAAAGAATATAATGAATTAAAAAATGAAAGATTTATTTTCTTCTATCATTTTTGGTAACTCTTTTAACCTTTCATGCAAAAACCAATGCATTTACCACATTGCACTAAGAAAGAAGATTTGACAAAAGAGGAAATGTGCAACAACTAGCAAAGATTTTGGAATGCACGAGAGATTTCCTTCAAACAATATCCACAACCTTAAATAATGAAAATAACTTCTAATTTATTAATGAGAAAATTTCCAAAATGAATCTAGTACAATCCACAAGTTCAATAATTCTTTTTGCAAATTGAATAAATAAATTTAAAAAAATTATTTTGGTAAGTTTTAGAATTATACAGATAGGGGAAAAATCACATAAAAAGGTTTGTATCACAAAAAAATAGAAAATGATTGGAAATATTTTTTTCATGATTGAGGGTGACAATTTCTCGAAAATTATAAACTTCTAGAACAAAGCTCCCACATATAAGCATACTAGCTTAATAATTCAATTATAATTTATAACACAATATAGTTGCTATAAGAAATAACAATTCTTGATAAATCATGATTATTGGTGTATGCAATTATTATATACAAATGTCTCTCCAATTACATATAAGTAAATGCTTGTCATACAAATTCTTGAATTTTCCTTTTCATAATATAATAGCTTAACCTTGAATGAGAAAGCTATATGTTAGTGTTTGTAATTCTACTTGCAATCCTATGCTTACTACAAGGTAATCAACTAAAAGTATACAATTTTTTAAAATGAAATTTTACTCTAATCATATCCTTTTCATATTATAAAGACTCCATAGGATGTTTTGTATAATAAGTTGTCCTACAACTTTATAAAATAGAATGATAAATATATTGTAAAAATATTAAATGTATGAATGAAAAAAGGGTTGGTTGTCCCAAATGATAAGTATGGTCATTAATATTTGAAGACACTATTTTTAATTAATTGTATCTTGTTTATAAGGTGTATCCAAATGTATAAATAAAACTAATATTTATCATGTTGCTTGCAATACAACTACATTTATCTAAAATCTAATAATTAATGACCTAAATAGCTAACTTCAATAACCTAAATGAATGGATTTGAAAATTCATAGCCATGACATTACATAATGTACAACTTTGAGTCCTCTACTGAGAACTATTATTTGACTCAAACAAATAGTATACAAGAAGACATTAACGCAAATTAATTTTGATTGTAACTTATATGTGAAACTTGTAATAAAGATCTATATATCTTTTGAAATCATATTAATAATACTAAAACATCTAATATAAAAGGTACAAATAATGTTTTTTTAATATATATAAAAAATTAAATTTCAAATATTTAAATTTTTTAAAACGTTAAAAATTTAAGTTTTGAAATTTAATACAAACAATCATCTTTAAAATAATATCAAATTAAAAAACGAATGCTGATAAGCACATTTTAAAACTATAATATTATAATATAAATTTAAAAATGCTACATACTGATCTAGCTAAAGCAAATTATATAGAATTATATTGAATGAAATAACAAATTTTAAAGTTTTCACAAGCCTTAAGAAAATAATAAAGAATCAGGATATTCTCAACTGAAATTGCCAATGTTTGCCAATGTGCAAGCTAAACGTGCGACATAAGACATGGACTTCAAAATTACGCAACTCCTCCTATTCGTTTATCCGATTGTAGACTATGACCCGACATCTTATCTTTCACATTTTAAAACATACATTAAATTCCGCATTTTTTTAAAGTGACTTCTATTTATTCACACGTTATTTTTATTAGTTTATGGATCCCGAAAAGGTCTTTCTATGTTTGCGTTTCTTTTCCTACCAGAAATAAATGAGGATATTTGCTGAATTATTGAGGAAAGTAATTTGGGAAATAGAGCTGTGCAGAATTAAAAAGTGTAAAAATGTAGGTTGGATCAGGATCAATTCATATTGTCAAATCAAAATAAAGTGTATGAGTAATTTATTCTTATAAATACTTTAATAGAATAAACAGGTTTGTTGTTTCCTCTTTGGATTATTTTCATTAGTATTATATTATAAATAAATGATTCAATTATTTACTTGAATGTAAAATAATATATATTGTATTTATAATTTATTTGATCTAAATAATTTATTTTTTATTCGATAAGAGGCGAAGTCAATGTTGTTTATTATTATTTGTTGTGATTAATTATTTCAATTATTAGTTAATGTAGAGTAGATTTGAACCCAAGACCTTCCAATTAAGAAGCTCACAATTTATTATTGTGTTCTAGGCTCTTGTCTTATTTGATCTAAGTAATATTATTTTAAATTTTTTTATCATTAAATTGTAACTATTTTTACAAAAAAAATTATGATAATTTAAATATTTTTTATTTATATGATATTTAAATTTCAATATTGTATAATCTGTTAAAATGTCTTTAATGTATTGGTGAAGTTGAAAGATTCATAAAGAATTGATTAAAGAAAGGTCCAACATATTAAAAAATAATGCTGGTCCCATGGGCACCCGCTTCCTTAAAATAGAGCGAGTACTCACTGAGAATTTGTAGGAATATTTGAAAGGAAGTGGTCCCATGAAATTTAGATATGAATCCGCTTTAAAATCTTAGCTCCTAAATATAAGGAACCGAGTGGTCGAATGAATTTTAAAATGAAATTAGCTTAAAATTAAATTTATGATAATATTATTTTATTGCAACCAGAATTAAATAAATGATATGCTACTTTGCATATATATTAACTTTTTAGAATTAGGATACTTGAATTTTAAAAAAATTCTTGTGATCTATATTGTGATTTGATTAAATATATTAAATTTCAAAACAAAAAAATATATTTACATTTATATGATATTTTCTTTTTTTCTTTTTATGTATTTATTTTTGTACCTTTATGCTATATTAAAAAAATTATATCAATTTGGAGCCAACTCGTTTTGTTGATTTAAGAGTGGGAAGTCGATTTACAGATTTTCATAAAGCTATATATAAATTGATATAAATTTTATGCATGAAAGTTATGATATTCATATGATAATCAAAACTTAACATTAATAATATAAACTTTTAGAAAATAGATTCAAATTACCATCAACCTTTTATTTCTCAAAAGGTTCTACATGCTTAGATTATTCATTTCACCATTTACAAAAGACATTAATGCTTCTCAAGCAATTGTTGCAATTGGATCTGTTAATTTATTACTTGCCACATTTGTTCCACTTTTGTCAATAGTATCATCGCATGTATTGTATTCACCTTGCACATTTAATGTCATATTATACATTATACAACAACATAATATAGTTTTTGGAAGTACTTCCAAATTTGGATGCCACATTTTTTTCAGCCTTCCAAATGCACGTTCTACCACAATGCATGTTGACAACAACTTAAAATTGAATTCTCTTTGATTAGTTGTTAAACCTCCACTAAAATGTATAATTAATCATGTCAAAAATGGATATCCTCCATCACCAAAAATGTACTCTCTCATATTCAATGAACCAACTAACACTGGATGCCCATTTAATCTCTCCCCACCTTCACACATTCTATAGAAACTTGAGTTTCGTAGAAGCCTAGAATCATTTACTGAGCCTGGCCATCCTGTAAAAATATCCATGAAATACATATTATTACCAACAATTGCTTGTAGTGAGATGCTATAATTATGATCAAAATCAAACCAATCAGAAGAGCACTCATTAGGTGGAAGATGAAATTGAATATGAGTTAGATCTATTGCTCCACAACAATTTGGAAACCCTTGTTTCTAATGAAAGCCTTCTTTCACATGCTCAAGTGACATTTGATTACGAGGCCATTGGATATGATTTCCATATCGATAATAAAAGACATTAATGAACTTATTTACAACTCTTATCATAGTGGACTTACCATAACCAAATAGTTCGCTGATGTTAACCATTGTTGTTCTAGATGACAAGCATAAAACTGCAATAGCAACTTGTTTCTCAACTAGAAGTATCCTACTTTTTATGTTAGTGTCAAATGAATATGGTGTTACACATTGCTTCAAATCATCATTCAAATTTTCACAAAGATTTTTAAATAATGCATAAGGCAGCCTAAAATGTTGTGAAAGCATTCATCATCACATCTAACTTGAAAAAAGTAGTCATTCCACCAATGTATAGAGTGCAGCTTGATATACCACTCACCTTGAATTTTCCCTTCCCATGGAGAAATAGATAAATCATTTCCAATAATCTCACCTTCTATTTCAAAATTGATTGCATGAAGGACTATTTCCATGTCATTCGATTCAATGTTTGACAATTTCATCATTTTAGAGAAATTTGCTCTCCATTTCTTAAAACTTTTTTGTATAATTCTTGGTTTCTCAGTATCATTCCAAATTTGTAATACCAACTGGATAATATTTGATACAACAACAAGAAGAAATTTCATATTTTTTGTTGAAATAGAATTCATTATGGAGTATGGAACTCCAAACTACCAAAAAGAAAAAAATACAAGAAAAATTATGTTTTTAAGACTCAAAAAGTTACATAAAAATCATAAGAATACAATTTTAATATGAACATATATCTAACATAATATAAACCAATATTTTTTTAACAAATATAAAGAATCCACTATGTTAACTAATAAAAAAAAATCAATCAAAACTTCAGTTGTACAACTAAATCATATGGATACATTTCAACATTATTTTTTACCAAATCTGGATCAATATATAATTAACTTAATAAAACCTATCTATGTCTGATAAGCAATAAAGAAAACTACATATGTCAGGAAAGTAACTCTATTTGTTGATATTGTTAAACAAGTCCAGGCCAATTGGCAACGAAATAATAATTAGCATTAAACTTCTCCCATATATGAACAGTCCTAGAATTTTAGCATTTACTTTACATTAATATAAACTATGGGAACTTCTTGAATTCTAATGCAACAAATAAATTCTTTCTCCTATAACATGTCTTCTTATTCTAGAAAATGCCTCTAATCATGGTTGAATTGAAAACTAACTACCATATTTACTCTTAAAATAGTCATTTTGAATGGAAATTTGTAGAAATGGACTCTAGAAATAGAATTCACATGTCTACATATAGCTTTCGATATTTTTCTGATTTTTCCTAACTTATTTCTCTCTTTTTGTGGTTTGACATAAAAAAATCAATAGTTATTGTTGAGCAAATAGAGCAATATGAACCCACTGTTTGATACGGTTCACCAAAACTAGCTATCTATAGGAAAAGTGGTAAAAGTTGCAGCAATCCATGAGTTCTTCATGTAGAAAATACTACCTTAATTTATTTTATATAATTCAATAGTTGGGAAAAAAAACAAAAAACCAAAAAAATAACGATGGTTGTGATAGTTAAAACTTCATAGGCAAACAAAAAATTTAGTTTAATAACCAACATACCTATATTTTAAAAAATTTACAAAAGTACATTGAGAGAGATCATTTTATGACAAAATTTTGCAGCCAATAGATCTACTTGAATCAAATAGAGTTCTCTATCTTTTACAAGAAAGAACCTTCCACAAAGTTGAAGTAAGAATTGTTTAGCTGGTTGTAAAACAAGAAAGATGGAAAGTTTGTGACGACTGGACTAACAATCATTTTAGCACAGTAATGATAGGAGAATCGGCATAGTAGGCATTTTCTCAATGAAACTTCTAATGCTCAGCTCTTGAGAGGCTTACCATGCATAGTTAATCATTACTTTAGGGGCATCTTTCCAAAAACATATTGGTTACTAAAATACAAACAAGTTTTAGTTTGCCAAATGTTTTATAGACTAATAAATTATGAATAGTCACCTTTCCAAATGCCAATGAAAATTCTAAACTTTATATAAACCAAGCACAAGTATTCTATGAAACTAGTGCACAAGACAAGCAAGTGCAATAATTTCAAATGTCAAACAAAATGTCATTTAAATGTCATACATAACTATAACCTATATAAGTACTGACATTAACTTGAATCATTTTTCATTTGAAAATGATTTAGAAATCTTAACCATTGTTTGACCTATAGAATTAAGGGCAACAACTATGCTCATCTACACATTGACTTTTTGTTCTTCTAATTTGAACAATCTTTCATCATTTTTTTCTTCCTTACTCAATTGCTTTTCCATCAAAGCATAGTTTTTTTCATGGGACCTCTTCATCAGAGCATAGTCTTTTTCATGATGTTTTATGTGGCCCTCTTCAACAAACCATAATGTAGAAACAACTAATTTATTGTTATCAATAATTGTATCTTTCATGCTAGTTGTTTTCAAAGTTTCCTTTCATTTCTTCCTTGTGTATCCCTTTTCACTTTCATTGTCAGTGTGTATTGACCATTGACATGCTACATTCATTGTATCAGATTCATCCATTGGAGAATTTTCATTTGGAATAGAGTTATTATCATTGGATGTATTAGTGTTGTAAGAAGTATCAATAGTAATATTTCTAGGATCAATAACTCTATCAGTCCCAACATTTGTTTCCATTACATCCATAAGCTCCTTCAAGAAGTTTGGTGGAAGTCTTTTTTCTACTCTTTCTTTGCTTGTCATATTCCAATAACTATCATGGCTAGAGGGAATATGTAACTCATAATCTCTTACTCTCTTGTAGTCAGGAAAAATATGCTCCCATTGGTCTCAACATTGATTTGCTATCCAAAAAAGTCCATGATGAGAACAATATTCCTCGACAATTTTGCACTTTTCAATAGATTTTGTAGCCTTCTTCATTGGACCACCATTTGAAAGTGTGTCTTTCTCATTACGCATTGCTTCTATTGGGACAATGGTGTTTGAAATAGTCCATCATGTCCTTCCTTTCTATGTAGAAGAAACCATAGGTGTTTTCTCTCAAACCTTTGATTTTTTTTCAAATGGAATACATGGTATTATTTCTTCAATTTCCCTCTCTATATTTTGAAAAAAATTAGAGATGATATTCTCATTCATTGTTTGTGTACTTGGAAAAAAATCAAAGAGTTCTTCATTTATGGAATTTATATCATCATCTTGTATGTCATTATGCGATAACATTGCTATAAACCTCCTAAATCTACTCTTTCTTGGTATTGGATGATGTAGATTTCTATCCATAATAGTTGCAACAAATATAACTTGCTTAACACTGCGAATAAATATTCAAAAATTATAATTTTTTTGTAAGAAGATCAAAGTGAGACAAGTAATTAATCAATGCCTTCTTACTCAACCTTAGAATAGAGTGTGACAAGTAATAACTAATAGATAAACCTAGACATTGGCATTTGAAGCCAAATAAATACTTGTAAAAGAATGCACTCATATATTTTGTGATATTTCCTGTAGATCTTATCCAACTTGTTATTCACTATATAAATCTTAAAATGCATTAAACAAAATGACAAATTGATGCTTAAGATTCTATGTAAAACCCCTCTACATAGCTTATGCTATCCAGTTTAAAAATAATGAGACAAATGGCCATCAGCAAATAGACCCAATTATTTTGCTCTGTTCTGTTAAAAGTGAAAAGCCATATAAAATAATGTGCCATGTTCACCAAATACACATTTATTACTTTTGTTTTGCATGTTGGAAATGAAGTTGAAGATAGTATAAACACTGGTAAATGATGCAAACTATGTAGGAAATGAAGTTTAAGATAATATAAACCCTAGTAAATGATGCAAATTGGGTTGAACATGTTATATGGAATTTGGATAGTGTACAGTATACAAAAAATAGATCTGGAAACTTTATTTAATGGCAATGATACAAGAAACTTCTATCAATTAGCAGCAAATGATAAAATACCCTCAAACATCTATTAAATTAATAAGAACAACTTTTTTGGTAGCACTAATGATGAAATTAAAGGTCGACAGTCACCAAAGTTGTACAATTACCATGCTTCATTGTTTCATTGGTTGTTTTATCTTAGTTTATATACTATGCATGAAAGGTTTTAGTCATTGAAGTTAGAAAAACCTCCTACAATAATTCCAGCCAAGATCTCAAAAAGAATTACTAATTTATTCTAGAAATGACTACCATAATGAGAACAAATATATTTCAAAGTTTGTAAAAAATAAACTAATGTCAGATTCCAAGTTTTTGTAATCCACTAAAATAAATCATAGATGATGGAATTTGCGGATCAAATTCTATGACCCAATCTAAAGATAGCTAAAAGTTGCAGGATCATGAAGTGTAATTCAAAATTTTATCTTGATAAAAAATTGTAGAATCTAATTCAAAAGTGATGAATCAAACAAATTATGAATTGCATCATAGAGATCTTTTTAACATTAGAATGAAAGTGAGTTAATAGATGTTGGATCATAAAATATGTTTAATTTGCAGACTATAATTCAAAAGAAAAATAAAACAAATAATTATAGATTATAAAAATCTTACATCATTAACAATCAATCTGTTTAGAACCATATGTCTGATTTATACAAGAAAAATGATACTGGAATCATCAAAGCTTAAAATTGTATTATCTCAAACATGGGAAGTATAAAAGAAAGAATTGTGAAAGATGAGTAGAAGGTAGAAATAACCTTTTGATCAGTACTAGCACTTCCAACAACACGATAGGCTTTGACTTTAACCAACTAACCAGCAACAAGTCTAGTTGCCCCTGTTGCAAAAAAAACCAACTAAAAATGGAATGGGAATGGAAATGAGGAACGGGAATAGAAATAGGCAATTCCAATCATGTTGGGTGCACTTGGAATTCGACTGGGAATATGTTAATCTATTGTTTGGTTGTACAAAAATAGAATAGGAATAAGGTTAAGTTTTGTATTTTTAAAAACATTTTTCCTAAAAAAATATTTAATTTATTATTTTTTTAGTTAATTCATTTTCATTTTCATTTTTTTAAACAAATAGATATAATTTTAAAAAATGCTATTAAAAAAAAATTTAACAAAAAAAATTCACAAAGTAAAAGTAAAAAAAAAATTCAAAATAAAAAAAAAAATCGAAAAAAAAAATTTCAAAAAAAAAAATTCAAAAAATAAAAAATAAATTTTTTTTAATGGAAAATCGGAATGGGAATGGAAATGGCCTATTCTAATAACAGATTTTTTTGGCATAGACATATGCTCATTTTAGGGGCAAAATTGGAATATGTCTTCCTATTCCCAATTTCGATTGAGCTTACCAAACAGCGAATATAAAACATATTCTAATTTCGTTTTCCTATTCCACTCATATTCTAGCAACCAAACAGGGCCTTATAGTTTACAAAAATAGAGCACCAATTCCATTTAAATAATCCAAGCATGAAACATTAACCACTAAAAAGTTCATGCCTAAGACATTCTCTCCCGACAACAAAAACTAAAATGCAATAAACTAAAAATATTTCAGATGGAAGTAAGAGCAAACAATGAAAACAAATAAAATATTATTTGAAATGTGGTACCTTCTTCCTCTCGAGGCTTCCTCTTTCACTCTGTGTTATGCAATGACCATCATTGTCACTATATGAAATTAGAAATAAATAGATTTCTTTGACAAACTATTTTATTTTGGTGGGAAAATGAAGGAGGAATTTTATTTTGGTGGGAAAAATGAAGTGGAAACTTGTTGAAAAGTGGCACAATTAATTCCTAAACTAGTGGGGCTATTTCCAGCCTCATCTCATTTTCATCCACTTAAATTGAAAAGTCTAAAAAGTAGGGGCTCTAGGTTTATAGGTAAAGATTCCAAATAAAGTTGTAGCCCCCCAAAAAATAATTCATGGGACCTCCAAATTTTTAAAAATAGAGCGGAAGCCCCCTCCATAGGACCTCTACCTAAGACATCCCACAAACAAATTTTGTAAAACATTAAACTAAATAAAATAATTTAATTAATTAAACAAATTTCAAATTTTTTTTTAAATGTTACTATTTAGACAAATATTAAAATATTTTCAATACTATTTTATCTTTATTATTCTTTTCCGAATCAATTACCTAATTTTTTAATAATTTACGTATTTTAGTAATTTACGTAACTTACTAATAGACTTGATTCTTTAGTTTTTATTCTTTTCACCTTCAGTGTTGAACAAAATTACAATATAAAACTATTAACCTAATTTAGGTTAGCTGGCCTTATCGTAGGGCCCTCTCTGCACAGTGTTCGAATTGTCTGTTAGTTGCATGAAGTCTTCGGACATTAAATGTAGTTTCCCTACGGAAAGCAAGCATTTACCATGTGATGCTGCACGCATTAAAGAAATTCTGTCAAACTAAGCTTCCTTTGCTCTTTGACGCTGAGGCTCAGGCTACATATACAACCGTCTGCTCAGTCGTTTCCCAGATTTAAGCCTTCTACAATATTTTCATCTTCATCTCCTTGCTTTTCGTAATCTGTCACCAGTTTACGCATTTGAATTGATAGCAGTAATGAATTCAGTTGAACTGAAGATCGACGAAGATCGATGGGTTATTCAAATCAAGGAAAGCTTGAGTGACCATGGCAACGAAGAAGAAGCAAATGAGATTTCTGCATCAATTTTCGGTGTGCCCAAGCAATTTTTGGGTGTCAAACCAGAGGCATATACTCCACAACGCGTCTCTATCGGACCATATCACTACTGGAGATATGAACTGCACGGAACGGAGAGATATAAAGTCGCCGCTGCCAGGAAATTTCTGAAGAGGATTCCGGGTGACCGGAACTTCGAATCTGTAGTGGAAGAGGTGAAGAAGAATGTCTGGCAGATCAGAAACTGCTACGACAAATATGTGGAGTACAAGGATGATACCTTGGCATTAATTATGGCCTTGGACGCCTCCTTTGTTCTCCAGTGCCTCCACTTGTACGACAAACAGCCAAACGAGGCTTCTCCACAGGTGAAGAGTTTGGGCGCGTTTCTAGATCCATCTGGCGAGAGCGCAAACCACAATGAAATATTGAGAGATCTGATGATGCTTGAGAATCAGATACCTTTGTTTCTCCTGCAGAAGCTGCTACAGCTGGAATTAGGTTCTCGGGACATGGCTGAAGAGAGGCTGTGCAATCTGGTAAGCCTTGCTTGTCAAGAGTGGTCTCCATTTATGTTCAAGATACCGGAATGTTCGAGGCTGCGTATAAAAGAGAGGGGCCACATACTTGAGCTTCTCTATCACTCCATTGTCCCTACAGTTCCTATGGAAGATACAATGATTTCCAACAAGAGTGAGAACGGGAATGTGAGGTTAGCTGGATCTGTTTTCATCTATTCCGTAAGACGTGCTTTTAAAGCCTTGCGGAAGGCCTTTTCATATGTAAACATCGGACTCGCTAAACTTTGCTCGGCGCTCCCTCGGCGTTCTTTTAAAGCAGCGCCTGTCAAGTTGCCCACGCGCCTTGTTTCCACTTTCCAGAATTTCTCAAATCAGAGCAAAGATGAAAAGCGAGGGAAAAACGCGGAAGAGGAAAGAGAAGATTCCTCTGTGGAAACTCCTCCTACGCGCGACGAACTGGCGATTCCCTCGGTCTCGGATTTATACTCAGCGGGAGTTAAATTCATTCCAACCGATGGAGATCTCAACAGTATTTCCTTCGACCCGGCTACTGCAACTCTTTGTCTTCCAAAACTGAGGCTGGATTCCCACACCGAAGTAGTTCTGAGAAATCTGGTGGTGTTCGAAGCTTCGGCGGAGCCTGGTGCGTTGCTCTTCACTCGGTACATTGATTTCATGAACGGCATCATCGACACAGAAGAAGATGTTCGGTTGCTGAGAAAGAGCGGGATTGTGTACGATCACCTGGCGGACGACGCTAAGGTGGCAAGCCTGTGGAACGGAATGGGTAACTGTGTGAAATTCACCAAAAATAAATATTTGGACCAGGTTATCTCAGATGTCAATGAGTACTATAACACGCGATGGACCGTTGCTGCGAGGAAGTACATAAACAAGTATATATATAAGTCGTGGAAGCTTCTGACTGTTTCAACCGCAGGCATACTTGTGCTTGTGACTTGCTTACAAGGTTTTTGTTCTGTCTATGACTGTAAAGGTTTGCGGGGTAGCAGTAGTTATTTGTAGGGCTGCGGGAAATGGGAGAGCTTTTACTCAAAAGGACTTCTAATCCTGCCTCCCTTTTCTTTCCCTAATAATATCACACACCAAGGGACTATTTAACTTTAGTCTAAGAATTAAGCCGTTTTCTAACAGAGACGCCCCTGGTTTACTGTAGAAAGGCACAACGTTTTGCAATTTCACGTTGACGAATTCCTGTGGCATTAGAACACTCCAATTTTCTCTTATAGTTACAGTACGTGTCTTTCAAGAGGAGTGATTTCGTTTCTTTCTCTACACTCCTATACATTTGTACTTCCAGTATTCTTTAACAAAACTCCTAGATTTTCTTCGTACCTGTGGAATAGACGCACTTTTGCTTCTTTATAAACATTCGAACTTCCTCACTTGAATCGTGGTATGGAAGGATATCTCAGTTTTAGTTCGGAAATGTTGAAATAATATATATATTTTTAATTTTTTATAAATTTTCTTTGTTATCAATTGTTTCAAAATGATTAATAAACGTTTTTGTTGTTTACCATCATTTGTATAACTAAAACAAGTTTATCCAACGTGGCTTGCGTTATTAAAAAATTGCAGGGATGTTGTGGACAGATTGTTGAACATATATTATGCAGTTAAAAATTCAAATAATAGTCCACGTTATGTCAATAAATTTTTATATTATAATAGTCCACTTTATATCAATCAATTTTTATATTTTATTTTGATTTGAATTTTTTTTACATTGAACTTAGTATTAGAGGAGGTGGAAGAATATCATCTCACCGTTTTTATTAAATGTCACAGATTGAAGAACCAACAACACTAGACAAATCAGTAATAAAGTCGTAGCTAATGAAAGGGAGATATTTAACTTTTATTTTTTGGTGCAAAGTTTGGTCATAAATTATTGTCAAATTCATTTTTTTGACAGTTTAAAGTGTCTATACTAAAACTGATCATAAATTATGTTACTAAATTTGTAGAAAAGAAGTCAAAAAATGAAATCAGATCATAAAAGAGTTTTCCCTAATGCCACTATTTTCAAAATCAAATTTTACTATGGAATAAACTATAGATAATTAAGAGAGTAGAGAATTCTAAATTGTTCAATTAATTAGGGAAGACAATAATTGTTTGTGAGAAAAAAATGTATGCAATCAACAATTAGTATATGAAAGGAAAATCCTCTCTCGAAATGAGACTTGAATATTTTCTAAAATTTTAAAGGGAACATCTTAATGTTTTAATTAAATTCCATTGTAATAGAGTTTAAACCCATCTATACTAGTACAAAAGAGTAACATCAATCTATAAGAAAAGTGACAAAGGCATAACTCACAAGAAGTAAGACTGCCAAATAGAAAGGAACAAGTAACATCAATATATAAGAAGTGAGATCATAGTCCTTAAGGATAGAATAGAATTGCTCAATCCTACCTTATTTCATTTCTAGTAAAAATTTAAAAATGTATTTCATTGAAAAAGACTTAGATATCTCCCACACCAAGTATGACTTCAAATGAATCAAAGTAAACAAACGTAAGCTCCGTTATTGATCATCATCAAATCGCACCAACCATAGAGACTAGCCACAGTCAAGACCTAATGTTGAAGAAACCTTGAAGTCATCCAAAACTTTTTCAAAAGAGAATACAATATTTCAATATGTTGTTCTACTATTGAATAGGTCATAAAACACACATCAATAAGTATTTCCAAAATTTGAATAGTATATGGTAAAGTACATAACCAAATCAAAATCTAGAAATGAACTATCATAAACTAACAACAAAGCACACCCCTTCATTATATAAAATAATATTGATTGCAATCACAAACTTAGTTTAATCTTAATCTTTGAATTTGTTAGAAATGTTAATTTCTACTTCAATCCATCATTAAATGTTTCTAGAAGTTTAGGTTTAGGTTTAAGTTTAGGTTGTGTCGGTTGTAGTAGTTTCTAGGCTGTACTAGTTTCCAAAATTCTATAGATAAGTGTCTTGTCGAAAAATGTTAAAAATTTCTAGAGATTGTAAACTTGCCTATAAAAGGGAGTGTTGTGTATCTATTTTGTCAATCAATAAAAACATAATCAAATATTGTGCCGTAGCACATTCATTGTGTTAATATTTCTTGTGTGCCTCCGCCCTCCCATCAGAGTGGTATCAGAGCCAAGTTTAGAGCCTAGTTAGGAAGAGAAGTTTTAGAGCTTGGTTAAGAAGAGGTGTTTGAAGGATTGTGTGTAAGGAGGACTGTAGTAGAGAAAGTTATTGTGAGTTCTAAAAGTTTCCTATTTCCCTATTTAGGGTTTGTTATATCTATGAATTTTGTTTATCAGTTTCTATCAAGTATAGCTTCAGGGAGTTTTCATGCTTCAATTCCAATATTCTCTGGAAAGAATTATGATGATTAGGCTTTTAAAATGAAGCTTATATTTGATTCCTATGATTTATTAGAGATAATCTTAACTGGTTATGTTGAACCTATAGACGAGTCTACTTTAAATGCTAACCAAAAGAAAAATCTTGATGAGAATGGGAAAAAGAGTAAAAATCCTTTGCAGATTATTGGACAAGCTCTAGATGACTTAGTTCTTGGAAAAATTAAGCCAGCTATTATAGCCAAGCAAGCTTGTGACATTCTTGAGACTACATATCAAGGTATGAGCAAGGTAAAGATTGTTAAGTTGCAAGCACTTAGATGAGAATTTGAGAATTTACAAATGAAGGATTCTGACTCTATAGAACAATTTTCAAGTTGTGTTATGAATGTGGTTAATCAAGTAAGAATGAATGGTGATGAGCTTTCTAACCAAAAATTTTTAGAAAAGATTTTAAGAAGTTTGCCTCCTAAATTTGATAATGTTGTGGTTGCAATTGAAGAACCTACAGATTTAACAACATTGTTTATAGATGAGGTGTTTGGATCCTTGTATAATCATGAAGATAGGTTGAAAAAGCATAATGGTAATTCACTAGAGAGTGCATTCAAAACACAAATGACATTTGGAAAAGCAAGAGGAAAAGGAAATATTGGACTTAGAGGAAGAGGAAGAGGAAGAAATAATTTTCAAAAGGAAGAAAGGAGTCTAGATTCAGGAGGAAGAAGAAATCAATACTCCTATTCAAGGGGAAGCTATAACAACCAGACATCACAAAGGTATGATAAATCAAATATTCAATGTTATTACTGCAAGCGGTTTGGACATTTTGCAAATATGAGTAAACAAAATGCAAATTTTTTTGAGAGTAGTTATGAGACATTGTTCATTACTTGCAATGTAGCTCAAGAGAGCACAAATGATTTTTGGGTTTTAGATAGTGGTTGCAGCAATCATATGATAGGAATTGAAGAGTTTTTTGAAAGTTTGGATAGATCAATCAAATCCAAAGTGAAGTTAGGAAATAATGAGATAGTGGAAGTGAGTGGAAAAACACAATCAAGGTTATAACAAAGAATGGTAAGAAATCTATTTCTGATGTATGCTTTGTACCTAGTTTGAAACATAATCTTATAATTGTGGGGCAGCTTAGTCAAAAGGGTTGTAGAGTTATTTTTGAGAAAAACTTGTGTACTATATTTGACATGCCTCCTAGTAACATGGTGATTACAAGGCTAAAAATGACAAATAATAGAATGTTTCCACTTTGGATGAAGAGAAATATGACTAATGAAGTTGTAGCAAGTTTCAAGGCAGCAAGTCAAGATCAAACATGGATATGGCACTTGAGGTATGGTCATCTAAATCTCAAAGGATTATCTTTATTGCAAAGAAAGGAAATGGCAACAGGCTTACCTCCAATTGAAGCATCATTAAGTCCATGTGAAAGTTGTATTTTGGCCAAGCATCATAAAGAAAGTTTTCTAAAAGGGATGTCATATAGAGCAAGGGTACCTTTAGAAATTGTGCATTTGGATATATGTGGTCCAATGAAAACACCATTATTAGGAGGGAGCATTTATTTTTTAAGATTTATTGATGACTTTACTAGAAAGACATGGGTTTACTTTCTTAAATACAAATTTGAAACTTTTGGCAAATTTAAAGATTTTAGGGCTTTTGTTGAGAAACAAAGTGGTTTAGCTATCAAGGTATTGAGATCTGATAGAGGAGGAGAGTATAAGTCAAATAAATTTTTAGTTTATTGTAGGGATCATGGAATCAAAAAAAAATTTACTACTAGTTACACACCACAGGAAAATGGTATTGCAGAGAGAAAAATAGGACAATAATGGAGATGGCAAGGAGCATGTTGAAAGGTAAGAATCTTCCTAATGAGTATTGGGTTGAGGCAATTTCTTGTGCTGTTTATATTTTGAAAAGGAGTCCAACAAAGATTGTGAGGGACATGGTTCCACAACAAGCATGAAGTGGTAAGATTCATAGTTTTTCTCATCTCAATGTATTTGGCTGTATTGCATATGCACATGTTCCTAAAGAAACTAGAAGTAAGTTAGATGATAAGAGTGAGAAATGCATTTTGGTTCGCTATCATGAGAAATCTAAGGCATATAGGTTGTTTAATCCTATCACCAAAAAAGTCATTGTGAGTAGGGATGTTGTATTTAAAGAGGATGAATCTTGGGTTGGAAATATAGATACAAATGCTACAGGTGCTACAACAATGCCATATGATGAGAAGGATAAAAGAGATCATGAAGATCAAGAGGATCAACCAAGTGACCAAGAAGGAACTCCACCACGAAGTCCACAAGGAGATCACTTAGAAAATGAAGTTGAGCATGGAGAATCTTCAAATTCACAAGTAAGTAATAATTCAAACCCTATACTTGCACAATTGAGATCAAGCAAGAAAACTAGAAGGTTGAATGAGATTTATGATCAAGGAAGTAAATTAGATTTGCAATCAAATTTTTCTTTATTTACTAAAGATCCTATATATTTTGAAGATGCAATTAAGGAAGAACATTGGATTAATGCAATGAATGACGAAATAAAATCAATTGAGAGAAATGATACATGGGAATTAGTTGATTTGCCTAAGAACAAAGATTTCATTAGTGTAAAATAGGTTTATAAGACTAAGTTTAAAGCTAATGGAGATGTAGACAAATATAAGGCAATGTTAGTTGCTAAGGGATTTTCACAAGAATATGGAGTTGACTATAATGAGACATTTGTACCTGTAGCAAGACTTGATATTGTTAGAATAGTATTAGGTATTGCAGCTCAAAAAAAATGGATGGTTCACCAAATGGACATCAAATAAACATTTTTGAATGGATATTTGGATGAAGAAGTCTATGTGCAACAACTACCGGGATATGAAATAAGAGGACATGAAGACAAAGTTTATAAGTTAGAGAGGCACTCTATGGATTGAAGCAAGCTCCAAGAGGCTGGTACAGTAGAATAGATTCATATATGATGGGGAATGGAGTCAAGAGAAGCACCAATGAACTTACATTATATACCAAGATCAACGAACACGGTCATATTTTGATTGTTTGTTTATATGTTGATGATTTGATCTTCATAAGCAATTTATCTATTGACATTGAACCTACATTATATACCAAGATCAACAAACAAGGTCAGATTTTGATTGTTTGTTTATATGTTGATGATTTGATCTTCACAGGCAATTTATATGTTGACATGTTTAAATCAGCAATGAAAAAGGAATTTAAAATGACAGATTTAGGATTGATGAAATATTTTCTTGGTATTGAAGTTACTCAAAATGACAAGGGAATCTTCATTAGTCAAAGTAAATATGCAAAAGATATTTTGAAAAGATTTAGATTGATAAATTGTAGTCTAGTTTCTACACCTATGGTAGTGGGCACCAAACTTAATAGAGAAGATACTGAGAAAGGTTTTGATTGAACTATATTCAAAAGATTGGTTGGTAGTTTGATGTATCTCACTATTACTAGAACAGATATTATGTATGGAGTGAGTTTAATCTCTAGATTCATGGATTCACCAAAGAACTCACATTGGCAAGCAGGAAAAAGGATTTTGAGATATATTGCAAGAACTATGAATCATGGCATTTTGTATTCTACTTCAGATAATTTTTAGTTAGTTGGATGTATAGATATTGATTTTTCTGGGAATACTGAGGATAGAAGGAGCACATCTGGATATGCTTTTCATCTTGGGACAGGTGTTGTAGCCTAGGCATGAAAGAAGCAACCTATAATAACTCTCTCATCTGCTGAAGTAGAGTATGTAGCAGGAACAATAGTAGCATGCGAAGTAGTATGGATGTGAAAGATTTTGAAAGATTTGATGCAAGCTGAAGATGGACCTACTACAATCTATTGTGATAACAAGTATGCTATTGCACTTTCAAAAAACCATGTGTTCCACAAGAGGAAAAAGCACATTGACACAAGGTATCACCTCATTAGAGAGCTAGTTAAAAGTAGAGAAATTAATCTATAGCATTACAGATCAGAGGATCAACTTGCAAATATCTTCACCAAGGCCTTACCACAAGTACAGTTTGAAATTTTGAAGGAGGCTCTGAGAATTGTAAACATTAAGAAGTTTTGTAATAGTTTATAGTAGAAATTGGGGGGAGTGTTAAAAATATTAATTTCTACTTCAATCTGTCATTAAATGTTTCTAGAAGTTTAGGTTTAGGTTTAAGTTTAGGTTGTCTTGGTTGTAGTAGTTTCCAGGCTCTACTAGTTTCCAGAATTCTATAGACAAGTGCCTTGTCAAAAAATGTCAGAAGTTTCTAGAGATTGTAAACTTTCCTATAAAAGGGAGTGCCATGTATCTATTTTGTCAATCAATAAAAAGGTCATCAACTATTGTGCCGTAGCACATTCATTGCATTAATATTTCTTGCGTGCCTCTCTCCTCCCATTAGAATTCCTGAGTACAAGTAATTGATCACATTGAACTCTTTTTCCTTGTAGCCATATCTTCCTATCAAATATCTTTAAATACCATGGATCACTACTAACTTATATTCATGCATCGATTAGTGCAAGCCCCAAATACTGGTTGCTTAAATAGTTTAGAACTCCAAGACTATTACCATGGAATCATCTTTAAAAAATAGCATTTTGATGTCCCCTTAATATCTATCAGCAATTCAATCCTACCAAAAACATCTGACCATATGAATGTGTCACTTACCAAATATTTTTACACCCGATCCATTCTTTAGGAACACTATTATTTGTTGATTTGAGAGTCCATCTTTAATATTTGTACAATCATGGCGAACATGCTCCATACCTGCACTTGTTTGTTTCATAGAAGCATTGTGCCCTTCACACAGTTGGCAGTTCATAGTGGAAAGACTGCATCTTGGGTCATCCTGATACCTTTTCGAATTAGCTATGCTTGGTTTACAATCAATTTATTGAAGTTATGAGATTATTTGGTTAGATAGGATATGGGAATTTCCTTAATAATTCACATTTAATCATGACTGGGATGATATAAAAACTTTTATTCTATTATCTTTATTAAAACAGTTTACTCCTACCTTGACTACACTTTTCTAATTAGGCTTCTTCAATTAAAAGACATACAAATTTGTATAAACCAACCACCAACCTAATAAGTATCATGAAATGATTACAACTACTTTTCCCATCAACCAACTTACATTGATTTATGTTGTCAACAAAGAGTTGTTAACTCTACAACCACATACCTTAATCAGAAATTGTGTACTACATTTGAATAATTATTAAGAGACCTTTTATGAATATTGTCTCATAAAATGGAAAGTAATTTCATATACCAAGTGACCCGTCATATTCTTCTGATTCTTCTAGTGTTCCTATACCAATGTCTCCCAAAAAATAATTCTTCAGGAGGTTTTCAACCCTAGCAAGAATCTTACACTAACTTACCCTGAGTTTTGACTCTTTAAAAATGTCTACATCCTCCATTCCATTATAAGTTATAGGTCAAACAATTCTTTCAATTTTGCGAACAATTACAAAACTAGTGTATTTTGGTTACCATCAAGAATGATGCTATAATTTTTCTCTAACGTCTCTATCTGATGGTCTCAACATTATCAACAAGTTTCAGTAGTAGAGTACGATAGTTTCTTACAATATCGTTGAACAACAAATGCATTTTCAACACCATGTTGACACTGATTAAACTGGTTGAGCTTGGCATCCTCACTAGCTTCACCCAGAGATGTATATTTGGAGGATCTAGCAACTTAACTACAATAATCCAAAATACTTCTAAGAAACTAATGTAATTTAATAATTGGAAAAAATATTGACAGGATCTTATTGAGTAGCCAATTTTGCTTTGTATAAAGCTTTCAAAGTTCCAATCTGCACATCTCTCTTGGTAGAGGATGAGGATTGAGGGTTGAACATCTTCTTCATAGCTGCAGAAATCCATAAATTCTAATACTAGGAGAGAACAAAAAGGAAGGAAAAAAATCTATTCTTTAAGATGTGTATAAAAAATTAAGATAACATAGTGATAAAATGATAATAAAAACAAAGCATAGAGAACAATGGAAAAAACATAGGGCAGAGTTAAAATAAAATTAACAAATATGGATACTAAAGCGACCGAATTTTATTAACAAGCACACTACAATATATATATCTAACATCCATATTTGAGGAGTCTTGTCTTTTGCAGACTTCCAACAGGCTTCTAGAGAAGCTACTATGAAGAGAGAAAGATTTGGAGCCAGGCAAATATTTTTAGAATTTGCAATAAATGTTCAACTACCGATCACTATTAATAAACATTATTCTAACACTCCCCCATAATGTTTATTTTGTGGGGATAGGAATGTGGTTGAGTTGTAATAGATCTCTAAATTTATTAAATTTTACAATAGACAATGCTTTTGTAAATATATCAACAACTTGATCTTCTATTCCACAAAAATGAAGCTCCACCTCTTGACTTTCAATTAGATCTCAAACAAAATGATGATGCACTTCTATATGCTTGGACCTTGCATGATATACCAAATTTTTTACTAGCTTGATGTACTTTGGTTGTCACAAAATAATGTAGTTGGAGAGTCTTGTGGATGGTTTACTTCTTCAAGTAATCACCTAAGCCACAAGGCTACTTGAGATGCCCTTGATGAGCCAATATATTTTGCTTCTATTGATGAAAGTGGCACTGTTGATTGCTTCTTGATGCTCCATGAAATTGGTCCTTATTCAAGATAGAAGATATATCTTGAAGTTGATTTTCTATCATGAATGTCACCTACATAATTAGAATCTATGTATCTGATTAAAGTAGGCTCTCCTCCATATTTATATTTGACGCCAAATTGGTAAGTACCCTTAATGTATCTTAATATTCATTTTGTTTTTGTTCAATGTTCAATGTGTGGATCTCCCATGTACCTGGATACAATACCAACCACAAATGTAATATTTGGTCTACTTATAGTAAGATACAAAAGATTTCCAACAAACTGCCTATAAAATTTTCCATCCACCTTCTTTTGAATAGGGTTAGTACTCAACTTCAATCCTACTTCACATGATGTATTACACTCATGTTCAAGATACTAGAATGTTCGAGTCTACGTATAAAAGAGAGCGGCCACATACTTGAGCTTCTCTATCACCCCATTGTCCTTGTAGTTCCTATTGAAGATACAGTGATTTCCAACAAGAGTAAGAACGAGTATGTGAGTTTAGCTGGATCTGTTTTACTCTATTACGTAAGAGATGCTTTTAAAGCCTTGCGTAAGGCCTCTTCATATGTAAACATCGGACTCGCTAAACTTTGCTCGGGGATCCCTTGGCATTTCTTAGAAAGCAATGCCTACCAAGTTGCCCACGCACCTTGTTTCCACTTTCCAGAATTTCTCAAATTAGAGCAAAGATGAAAAGCGAGGGGAAAATGTGGAAGATGAAAGAGACGATTACTCTGTGGAAACTTGTCCTACGCACGACGAACTGGCAATTCCCTCGGTCTCAGATTTATATTCAGCGGGAGTTAAATTCATTCCAACCGATGGAGATCTCAACAATATTTCCTTCGACCTGGCTACTGCAACTCTTTGTCTTCCAAAACTAAGGCTGGATTCCCACACCAAAGTAGTTTTGAGAAATCTGGTGGTGTTTGAACCTTCGGCGGCGCCCGGTGGGTTGCTCTTCACTCGTTACATTAATTTCATGAACAACATGATTGGCATAGAAGAAGATGTTCGGTTGCTGAAAAAGAGCGGGATTATCTACAATCACCTCGTGGATGACGCAAAAGTGGCAAGCCTATGGAATGGAATGGGTAGATGTGTGAAATTCACAAAAAATAAATATTTCGAACAGGCTATCTTAGATGTCAATGAGGACTATAACACGAAATGGAGTGTTTCTGTGAGGAAGTACATAAATAAGTATATATTTAGGTCATGGAAGCTTCTGACTATTTTAACCGCAGGCATACTTGTGCTTGTGACTTGCTTACAAGGTTTTTGTCCTGTCTATGACTAAATATGTTTGTGGGTACCAATAGTTATTTGTAGCACCGCGGGAAATGGGAAAGCGTTAACTGAAAAAGAGGACATCTAATCATGCCGTCCCTTTTCTTCCCTTTAACACACAGACTCTAATCCTACTATCCCTTTTCTTCCCTTTAACACACAGACGCTCCCGGTTTATTGTAGAAGGGCACAATGTTTTGCATTTTCGCATCGACGAATTCCTGTGGTATTAGAAAACTTCAATATTTTTAGTATAGTTACACTACAAAAGTAGTGATTCCTTTTCTTTCCATATACTCCTAGATTTTCTTTGTACCTGTGGAATAGATGTACTTTTGCTTCTTTATAAACTTTTCTAACTTCCTCACTTAAATCATGGAATGGAAGCATATAACAATTTTAGTTCAGAAATGTTGAAATAAAAGGTGTGTATATATATATACCTTTGTTACCAATTGGTTCGAAATGATTAATAGATGTTTTTGTTGTTCTTCTTAATTTCATGAATATATGAAACCATCATTTGTACAACTAAAGTTCATCAAATGTGGCTTAAAATATATTATTAAAAGATTGCAGGGATGTTGTGGAAAGATTGTTGAACATATATAATGAAATAAATTTTTTATAATATAATCCACTTTATGTCAAACGATTTTTATATTTTATTATATTTAACTTCGTATTAGAGGAAGTCAAAGGAGATCTTCTTATTGTTTTTTGTTTTTTTAAATGCAATAGATTGTGACAGATTGAAGAACCAACAATAACACTAGAGAAATCAGTAATGAAGTCTAGTTAATGAAATGGAGATTTTTAAACTTATACTTTTATTTTTTGGGTGCAGACTTTACCGATAAATTGCTACTAAATTTATATTTTTTTGTAGTTTTAAGTGTCTATATTCAAACTGATTATAAAATATATTACTGGATTTCTAGAAAGGAAGCTAAAAATGAATTAGATCATAAAAGAGTTTTCCCTAGTGCCACTATTTTTCAAATCAAATTTTACAATATAGTAAACTATCGACTGAGAGTAGAGAATGCTAAATTGTTCAATTAATTAGGAAAGGCAATAATTAGTTCCGAGAAAAACTTAAATAATGTCAACAATTAGTATACCAAAGGAAAGCCCCTCTCTTGAAATGAGACTTATTATTTTCTAAAATTCTAAAGTGAACATCTTACTTTTTTAATTAAGTTCCATTGCAATAGATTCTAAACTCATCTATACTAGTACAAAAGAGTAACATTAATCTATAAGAAAATGTTGTGAGGTTCTCATACCATCACCCCAAAATTTTGGGGACCCCCTTTTTCGATCACCTTGGCAAATTTTTTTTGAAGTTGTCCAAAAAAATTTTGGTTTTTGTTTTCTGAAAACTTTAAGTCTTGGACACCTTCAAGCTAGAAGGAAGAGGGTTAGATTTATTTTCACTTGGTTTCAACTTAATTTTTCAGAACAACTAATTTCATCCTTTGGCCAAACAAATTTCAAAAAACAACACTTGGTAGGATAAAATTGTAAATCATGTACTTAGACTTTTTTTTGAAAATTTGGATATAATTGTATAACTTGAATAATTTTCAAAAAATGAAATTTGTGTTAGATTTAAGTTTTTTTTGGAAAATTTTGAAAACAAATTTTGGTGAGAAAATCAATTTTGTTATGATGAAAATCAATTTGGAAAATTGATTTTAGACTCTAGAGAAATGATTTTTATTTGTGTTAAAAAATTAAAATTTCTTAGCAAAATTGATTTGAATAAATTGCAAAAATTGGCTTTAAATGGATTAACTTTGCCTTGGAATTTTTAAGTCTTTAATGAAATTAGTAATATAATATTTTTAAATGGCTTTTGGCTAGCCAAAATCTGATTTCAATGACATATTAATTAGTAAATCATCATTAAATGGAAACATTTAGCATCTCATAAGGCAATATTTACTTTGTTTTTACGATTTTGGTCTAATTAACAATTTAAAAAAGTAAATTTCATCTTGAAAAAATCCATTTTGAGCTAAGCATTTAATTGGGGACCACTTTTGTGTTCAAATTAATATATTTTTTGGGCCCAGGTCCCAATTGGCCAGTTAGGAATGATAAGGAAGTGGGGTATAAAAGGAAATTCTTTCCCTTTATCTCCTCATTCCTCACTCCTCCTCTTTGGTTCTTAGGAAATTTTTGACTTGGAGCAGCTCTATTGGTTTTGGCGAATTATCATGGAAGAGTAGATTTTCATTGCTAGGTGATTTTGCTTGAAATTACAAACATTTTTAGGCCTTGGCAATTTTTTGTGGAGGTAGATTTTTGCATTGTTGGGCAAGTTTTCTTCTTCTATTAGGGCTATGATTTATGCCCTAGGTGACTTGAGGGGACACAGATCTAAAACTTTTCATTGTTAGGAAATTTTTGCAAAGTGTAATTTTTGCTAGGAAGCTACAATTTCTGCCCTAATTTGGGAAATTTTATTTGGAGGAGGTTATTGTGATTAAAGGTCTAATTTTTTGGGCAAATGGTGGATAGTTTCAAGGGATTAAAATTTTGATTTTTTTAGCTAGGACATCAAGATTTGCAAGGGATTTAAAATTCTTAAGTCTGATCCTAAATTCCAAAAGAAGAACTAGCTATTGGTAAATGTAACTTCAAATCATCTAGAGTTGAAAGGGGTCCTTAAGTGGATTTCTCTCTTTCATTCTTGTCTAGTTTTGTTTCCCTTGGTTCTTCTTGCATTCATCATCTACCACTTCATCATCCCATCCTAGGTTGAAGATTGAAGATTGATAAGGGTAGAATCCATGATAGGACATTTGGAGAGGTAGAATTAAGCCAGACTACCCTAAGATTGAAGTTGGGAGATATAAGTATAGTCCATTCTAAGGAAAAGTTGAAGTAGAAATAAGTGGTAGTACCACCTCTAGTTTGAAGATTGAAGATTGATAAGTGTAGTGATAGGACATTTGGTGAGGTACAAATAAGTGTAGAATCCATCGATAGAAAGAAGATTGGAGATCAATAAGGGTAGTTCATATCACTTAGAACAAAGGCATAGAAATAAGTGTTTAGGATGGTAGATGTTAGTGCAAGCAAGAACCCTAAAGGAACAACAAGAAGAAAGAAAAAGAGGATATGATGCCCAAAACAACTTTCTTCTCAAAAATGAGATGAATAATTGATACCAATGTCAGTATAATAAATATGATATAGATAAAGGACAAACTAAAGGAAGGACAATCTCCCTTGGCAAGGAAGATATATGCAACACCTTTTCCTCCTACCATGCCTTGTCTAGAGTTGGTTATGGAGTGTGCATCCAAGTTTGATCTTATTAGTAAATCCATCTTTTTTTATGAAGGGAAGAGGGTGTTGGCCAACATTGGCGGTAAGCGATTGAAGAAGAATTTAACATTCTCCAATACAAGAGCATGATAATGGTGATGATAATTTAGGCAACCAAGTCATTTTAGGATAACTAGAAGGCTTATTTCATGCATCTAAAATAGGACTAGCTACATGAGGGAAAGACAGGAGTAACCATATCATCGAGGCTCATATTGGCAGATTTCATGTCACTATATGGTGATCTCATTGTGCTTTTCAATTGTATCATGGGCCTAGCTCAAGGTATGCAATTTGGAAACTGGATGTACTTCTTTATTGATAAAATTGGAAAAGGAAAAAGAAGATTTGATTGGGCTAGGATCATAAGTGAGAATCTAGAGTTTCAACTTAGAACTATACAAAACCAAAAGCAATTCTACATGGGATCCTATCTATTTTACCTAATTGCTAGATTGTATAAAAGTTTGGGACTTAAGGCCTTGGGAGAAGTTGGAAATGGGCCACAATAATATTTGGTGCATGAATGTTATCCTTAGATTCATTTGCACAAAAACAACAAGGATTACAAGATGTTTTGTGATGCCTTTTCCATGAAGACAGTAAGGGTATTACAAGGGACACTTGCTAAGAGACTCTCATCAGAAGTAGAAGTGAAGATAATGAAATATGGGAGTTGGTTTATCCAGTTTCTATGATTCACCTACATTAGAGTAGTAGGAAGCATAGTTTGTTCTAAGAGGCTTCCAAGATACCCACCCAATTAGGTAGTTTTGATGGAATTGGCTAGACAACTTGAGCATTATGGTAGAACAATGAGAAACAAAGGTAAGACAGGGATTACTTTCTCATTTGGAATTGACAATGATAGTTTCCCCAATTGGGTCGCCTTTGTAGCTGCAGAGAAGGAATTGGAATAGTATTATCTAGGACAGTACATAGCAAGGCAAGAATTTGATCCTAATGGTCTTATCAAGCTATCTCATGAAAATGAATTTAAACATGTTCCCACTAAAGAGGACTTTTGGGCCAATGTCGAAGATGACTTTCATGTGAGGAAGCTAGCTTTCTCTAGGTTATCGATAAACATGATGAGAGATATCAAATGGAGAGGCCTTTAGATTCTTGATCAATTGGAAGATGATGGAAAGGTGTTGAGAGAAGATTATTATACAATAGAAGGAATAGAGTTGAATCCAGTAGATTGGGATGATCATCAGGATCCTTCATTAGAAGAGGTCACAAGGACAGTTTATTTGCATACCGAGTCATGGTATAATGAAAAGTTAAGGAAACTACAAAGTCAAAGGATACCCCTTACTTATGAGAAGCTGAAGCCAAAAGCGGGCCCAACAGAATTAGTCAGACAAAAGAGTGAAGGAAGTAGCTAGCAACAAGAAACAATTAGAGGCAAGAAGAGAGCTTTGGAGGTTGAGAAAAGAAAAGAATATCTACAACCTCCAATGAAGAAATAACATAGGGCACCATCAAGAGAAAGTATAATTGAGGCTAGAGGCTAAGAAGACAACACAAGTGAACAAAGGACTATGGTAGAAGTGAGCTATAATTTAGAGTCAAGTGGTTACAATAATAGCACTAAGTACTCTCGTCTCTTAGAAAACTAATGTGGAGATGACATTGCAGTTACTAATGAAGAAGAAGATGGGCTGATTAGTATTGAGGAAATGAGTTAGGCGCATGAGGCCATTGGTGATGCTTTATTAGTCAAACCAAATCTAGATTTGGGGAGATGCATTGCACCACTATGGTTAAGGAAAATTCTTATGCCAAGAGGCAAGGTAGTAACTACTTGAATAATGGAAGACATCCAAGGATTAATAGAGAAGGTTGATAGTGAGAACCAGAAATATATTACAAAAATAGTGGCATAGGTAATCAGGAGTGACAAACATGGTCACCGAAAGGTTCAGATTTCTACACCAACAGTCAACAAGGCAATGAATGAGATTTTTGCCTAAGAATATGAGATAGTAGAACATAATTTGGGTAGAAACATAGATGACATGGAATGTGAAGAGATCCAAGAGGGTATAGCTTCAATTAGGAAAAGGTTGAGGAAGGAAAAGTAAAGGATCATAAAGTTGGAGGTCGAGAACAAATATTGGAGAGATTGCCAACCTATCCAATAGTTGCGCCAGGTAGCCCTTCCTCAAGACAGTTGGAGAAACCTAGAATAGATATCTGCTCAACTATATGAAGTTAGGGATTGGATCCATGATAAAATCCAAGATGAGAAAAATTTCTTGCCTTCCTTCATCTTGACATTCTAGTCATTAGTGACTGTCACAAACAAATTCAGAATATTTGAAGAGGAGTGGAAGGATTTCCTTCTAGTCAAGGATTTAGCTATTCCTAGGCTATAGGTGTTCATTGGGCTACTAGAGGCATATTTGGAAAGGGCCAAGTTGGTTGATGAAAGAGGATTGAGTATGGTTGAGTCTTGGTTTATTTCCTTGACTACCAAATTGAGAACACTCAAGGAGATATAGAATGTAGTTGCACAACACAACCCATGTGTTGATACTTCTAATTCAACCATGATGAGTGACGTTGAGGTGACACTTGATTTTGAAGACATCAGAGAAGAGGACATTGATGAGACAAGACTTGGATCAAGACCTGATGAGTTAGGAAAGGTTGCTATCAAGAAGAAACATTTGGGCATCCTCTACTCCCTCAATGCCTTTATCAAATATGCAAAAGAATATGAGGACCATGAGAAGACACTACAGGCAACAAGTAGCATGATGAAATTAGTTGAGCTCAAGATAAAGCATACACCTTGCCCTCCATGGAAGAAGTCAACGAAAGGCTAGCTAAGTTCATTGCCTTAGCTAAAAGAAAGAAATAAAAAGGGAGATTTATATTACAAGATCATTTGATGTAAACCCAAGTGGCGATTTCTCTTTCTTCTAGGGTAGGATATGTGTCTAATTCTAATTGGCCACAATTTTGGTGCCTTCTCATTGGTTGTTACTTTTTCACTTTTTTTATTGGTCCATTGGCAAGGTGGCATTCTCTCATTGGCTAATGGGGTGATAACCATAATTAGGGTTTCTAGGATTCAATCCAGATCATCAATTTTTCCTCTTTATCTCTACTATTGGCTATACATTTTGGCCTCTATATAAGGCCATTTTCTCTCATTTATAATGGTCAGAGAAAATTGTTGCATAAGATAATGCCAAAATTTCCTCTCTTTATCATTGTTGTGACTTGCATGGTGATTAAGAACTTTTGGTGTTGTTGCATGGTTTCTACTTCCACAAGTTGGAATAATATTTCCTTTAAAGTTGATAAAATAGATTTCATTTCATGTTCCTAAGTAAGAATAAGAATAGATGGATAGTTGCATGGTAGCATTAGTGGATGTTTGATAGGGATCAATAACTACGCCATTAGCATTCTAGAAGCTTGTTGGTAAGTTAACTTTCATTAGATTCGATCCCCATCGATTTTCTAACTTTTCATTCATAGGAGTAGTAGAATAGCAAGTAGTTAGGAGTTGGAATTTTGAAGAGGAAAGTTGGAAAGGCATAAGTCATAAGAACATTCACCCTCCATTACCATCATGTTCTCCATCAACATCCTCTAGCATTCACAATGAATCACCATCACCATCATTCCACCAAAGACCAAGTTATCTTCAAATGAATAACATAAGACCGCCTACGTGATTACGAAAAAATCACATCAATAATTGAGTTAGCATCCACAGGTGTAAGGAACATTGGATTTTTTTCTTATGTCTATATAAGTATAACTTTTCAAGAGAGGAATTGAGGATTTGATATTCTGTATTAGGTTTTCAATTGCTATATGTTATGTAGTTGTACAAAATTGACATTAACAGAAAATTAAAGAGAGAATAAGTCACAAGAAGTAAGACCACCAAATAGAAAGGAACAAGTAACATCAATATATGAGAAATTAGATCATAGTCCTTAAGAGTAGAATAGAACTCCTCAACCCTAACCTATTCCATTTCTAGTAAAATTCCAAAAATGTACTTCATTGCAAAAGATTTAGATATCTCCCACATCAAGTATGGCTTGAAATGAATAAGAGTAAACATACAGCAAGTCATGATCATCATAAAATCACAACAATCACATAGAGCTTATTAACAATCAATGCCCAAGGTTGAAGGAACTAGTCAATACCTGATGTTGAAGGAATCTTAAAGTCATCTGAAACTTTTTCAAAAGAAGATAAGATATTTCAATATTTTTTTCTACTATTTGATAGGTCAGAAAACACATCATATCAAGTATTCCTAAAATCTCAACAGTATATGATACAAGTACATAACCAAATCAAAATTTGCAAATCAACTATCATGAACTGACAACAGAGCACACCCCTTCTTTATATAAAATAATATTAATTGGAATAAAAAACTTAGCTTAATCTAAATCTTTGAATTCCTGACAACAAGTAATTGACCACATCGAAATCTTATTTTCATGTAGCCATATCTTTGTATTAAATCTCTCTAAATATTGTGGATCACTACCAATTTGTGTTCACGCATCAATTAGTGTAAGCCCAAAATATTAGTTTCTTAAAGAGTTTAGAACTCCCATATAGATACAATGGAAACATTTTAAAACAATAGCATTTCAGTATCCTCTTAATTTCTATTGGCAATTCAATCACTTTGGTTCCTACCAAAAATATCTTACCATATGAATGCTTCACTTATAGAATATTTTTATGCCCGATCCATTCTTCAGGCACACTATTATTTGTTCATCTGATAATCCATCTTTTATGGTTGTGGAATCATGGCAAACATGCTCCATACCTGAACTTGTTTGTTTCATAGAAGCATCATGCCCTACACACAGTTGGTAGTTCAATATGAAAAGATTACATCTTGGGTCATTTGGATACCTTTCCTAATCAATTTTGTTTGGTTCACAATCAATTTGTTAGAGTTTTGTAATTAATCAATCAGATAGAATAATAATGATATCAGAATTTGACCATGACTGGGGTGATATAAAAACTTCCAATTGATTTAGAAAATTAAACTATTCATAACTTGGTAATCCAATATAGATCTCCTTAGTGCCTTATTTGTTTCTCATAGCCACATATACACTTTATCAAATCCATGTAAAATGGATGTAGTATGTCTCAACCATGATTGATGTTTGTTGAGGCCTTTTATAGAGTATGTTAGGATTTTAATACATTACCTACAATTTGTCAAATATCCATCTCCCATAGTAAAAGTGGACAAAACATATAAAAAATGCTAAAATCTATTATCTTTATTAAAATAGTTTACTCTTGCCTCCACTACACTTTTCTAATTATGCTTCTTCCATTAAAAGACATACAAATTGGTATAACCCACCACCAACCTCAACTGATCACCAACCTTATAACTATGGACATAGCTATCCTTCGTACAAATTGCACCATTGACTAAATTTTAGAAACATGAAAAAAAAATGGTTTCTTTTGAAATTTTCATCATTTGATCTTCATGATATATATATTTTGTGATTGAAAACAATAAAAAATTTGAGAAAATGTCACAATTTATTCATGAATCTAAAAAGGAATCATGTTTGACTATTTTTTGTCTTTGGTTCATTTTGTCTCGAGAATAGCCGGTGCCAATAACTATCATGAACCAATTAGAACTACTTTTCCCATCAACCAAATTACCTTGATTTATGTTGTCAACTCTACAGCCACATACCTCTAATCAGAAATTACCTACTACATTTGAATAATGATTGGATGACTTTTTATTAACATTTTCTCATAATAATGGAAAGTAATTTCATATATCAAGTGACCCATTATATTCTTCTAATTCTCCTAGTGCTCCTATATCAGTGTCTCCCAAAAAAAATTCTTTCGGAGGCTTTCACCCTAGCAAGAATCTTAGAGTAACTTGTCTTGAGCTTTGATTCTTTAAAAATCTCTACATCCTCCATTTTGTCATAATTTACATAGCATTAAGGGTTTCTAACTTTATTCAATAACATATATCTCCCTAAAAATATTCCTAAATTCAACTCTCTTCCAATTTCTAGCTAGTCCTTCAAGTGTTGTAATTTTTTGAAAAATATTCAGGATTTTTTACCCAATTGGTGAGGGGAATTATTCAACCATAAAGAAACTTTCTCCATAAATTTCTCTTGCCTTGGAAAAATTGACTTAAATATGAAAGAACACCTCTCTGGGATTGAATCCAATTGAATCATGAAATAAATTCGATGTTGTCTTGGTCATGAGCTAGAACAAATGTGCAAAAGGAAGAATTGTTGCCTGGAAAATTTATTCAATGTTGTCTTGGTCATGAGCTAAAATAACCCAATTCATTTTTTCAAGAATGTTAAGGAAACCTTGTCTCTTATTCATCCATGTGAAGTCCCTTTTTCTAGAGCTCAACATCAATCAACCCATTGGAACTCAAAAATCCACAAAATCTTTTTGACTTTGTCTTATCCAACCTTTACAACTCTTTTTATCCCTTAGGCCAAGTATAGCATTGAAATCACTCCGAAACAATACAAAAAATCTTGGAAACCTCGTGAGATTGCTAAAATTTCATTCCTTAAGGCTTCTTTGTGTACAATATTAGTTGGACCATATGCATATAGTGCACAATAGGATACTCCCAATTGTTTAAATCTCATGCATACATGTTACTACTAACATCGTCCTTGATCAACTTGTCTAACTTCCACTATTTTAATGTTATCAACTATGGTGTTTAGTGTGGATGACATAGGAGTCAATGTGGCTACAATATTATATGTTGTTCGCAAAGCCCTCAATTCAGTGAGATTTTTAAATATCAAATCCTCAACTTGAGGAGGGTTTTGAGGGGGCAGGGGATCATTTGGTGCACGATTTTGAGGGGGCACTAGAGCATTTGTTGGGGGGTTATGACGAACAATATTTCTTGCCTCAGTATCATCATTTCGATCAGCCATACCTATTAATTCGCATAACATAATTTCTATTTAAAAACCATGAATTTCAACAAAATCTATAAAATAAAACCTAAATTTTAAAAAATTCAATTAAAACTAACAAATTTATAATAAAATTGATTGAAAACATAGAAAGAAAAACAACAAATCACTAACCTATATCACCCAATACCAAAAATGCAATGTGAACAAACAACTCTCAAGTTTGCTATTTACAAAAACAATCACAGTATAGGTATCAGGTATCCAATATGAAATTGGATACCTGATAAGGCTTGGGCCTACTTTTTAGCTTTGGTATCAAGATGGGTGGAAAAAAGTCAAAGTGTATTTTGAAACACTTTTAGATGTTTTCAAACTCTATATTTTTCACATCACCAATTTTTGGCAGACCATGATCCTACACATACCCTTCATCTCTTTCCAATACAAAGACGACTCTTCTATAATCATCTAAGGATTTTCTATTTCTCTAGGAAAGTGTATTCAACTGATTGATTGTATCTTCTTATTTGTCTTGAAATCCAAGAATGGGCTGAATTAATGGGATTTGACCTTCATGAGGCAACACAACTTTTTTCACATGGGTCAATAGGCATGACTTGATAAATGTTAGTGCCAATAAGGATGAAATTCAAAATTACACTAGTAAAGCCACATATAGACTTACTAAAGATAACTTAGATAATAAGGAATATTTGGTAAGTCCCTACTGGAGACACCAAACACTTTTGGTTAGTAGTTTGTCTTCCTTGGATTTTGGTTGATACCTTCACTTCTAATATGCCTAGTGTGGTGGAGAAAAAAATGGTTAACTACATAATAGGTCAATTTAGTGATCTTTCAAAGACCCCTGAATTGAAAGGTATATCTCCCTTGTGGTGTAAAGATTTGCAATGAATTTGTTTTAGAAAACTAGCTTAAAAAAAATAATTTAATTTTTTTTGTTTTTGTGGGGAGATGGGTGGAGGTGGGGAGGGGGTAGGGTATGCTCTTAACGAGAGAAGAAGAGGTATTTACTAGATTGTCAAAAAATTCAAACAATCTAAGCCAAATTTAGATTTTAACTCACAATCTCCATAGATATAAAAGCATATGAGTAACTTTTAAACTCATCTAACACCTAAAAAGAAATTTTTTCTAGTTTTTAGAATGGAATATACCAAAATGTAAGACTATCTACCAATGCACACTACATAAGAGGAGAAAGTATGATTAACATGACAATACTTGGATTACCCAAGTGAGACAAATATGACAATACCCAGATTGCTTCCTACTCACTATCTTACATAACCAAATCTTGGACTTCTCACACAACAATGAAATACATTTGAACTAACTTTTACAAAATAGGGGAATAAGATAATATTGTAATGAAGGAAGTAAAGTTTACAATTGGGTAAAAGTACAAAACTGTGTCACCTTTGAGGCTAACTTATCAGAATGACTGAATTTGAGTATTTCTATATAAAAACCCATTTTGTTAAAACATATGATCTAGATAAATTCATTGTAGCTAAGTTATATATGGTCTCACACTTTTCCAATTGGAAATGTCTATTAAATGCATGTTTTATATTAGTTTGTATCAATTTACTAAAGAATTAAAATTATTTCAGAAAAGTGGTGTTTCAATAAATCTTGCTATTTTTTATGATAGATTATTTAACACATAAAAATACCATTTTATAGAGCTAAAAGTTAGGAATATTCTCATATATATTTTATAGTGTTTTAATTAGATATATTGTATTGTAATTAAAAAAAATCTACAAGCACATATTTTGACACTTGAAAATATGTTGATTTTGAGAAAGGAAAAAATATTAAATCATATCAAAAAAATTTAAAAATTATATGATGTTCTAGTGGAGAGAGACATCTTCTAGAATCTCTAATTTTTCTTCTAGTTAGAATATATTTGTTTTGAAAACTATGGTGGGAGATGAAAACTATTGATTTCAGGTGAATTGATATTTGAATCATTATAAAAGAGGAAATATAGGTCTAAATCCAATTTTTATTTTTGATTGATTTAGATACCTATGTTATCTATAACGTAGTCTAAGATCAAAGGGAAATAAGTTTGTTTCCATATAGTTTTGTGGTGGGAACTAGACCCCTAATTTTCAGCATTTTTCAGTAGCTAAAAAATTATCTATAAAAATTAGGAAAATATATCAATTATTATTCCAAATAATTATTAAAAATTGTAATCGTAAACTTCATCAATTTTGACACATTTCATTAGTTTACATCATTTTCAAATTCAAAATAATAATACTAGTTTTATGTCATTGAAAGTGAATAGTTATAGTTTTGTTAGCATTTTCCTTTACAAAACAGTGACACAGGTCTATGCTTCAACTACAGAAACAAAACCAAGTTCATTTGGAATTTGTCAACTTTCATTAACAACACATTTCATTCAAAGTACCATACACAAACTAAATGAACACCAAATTTAAGATGTATATGTTGATTGTCACATAGTAGTCCTAGCTACAGGGGTTTTCCCATAAAATAATTTCTCAATCTTATTTTCTCTTCAAAATATTACATTTATAGGCCTTATTAGGAACAACCAACTATTTTTGATAAGGTAAACAGGTTTTAAGGGGTCCTGAAACCCATAAGTTTAACAAACAGAAAGGCTGAAAATAAGCGAAAAAATGCCCAGCCAAAACATAAGCCTTACGGCTGAAAATAAGCCCAAAGGCCCAGCCCGAAACAACTGCCCACTAAAAAGGCCAGAGAACCAACCAGAAAAATAGAGACCAGACAAAAAGCCAAAGCCAGGAGAAACAAAAACCAAAGGACAGAGGCCCAACCTAGCAGACTACTTCTCCATCTCGAGCATGGTCTGGGCAATCTTTATCATCCATAATTGCATTGGATTTGAGCCATCCTTCCCAAGATTTTATCTTGGTCGATAAGAAACTTTTCCTCCGTCGAAAAATCTTTTCCAGCATACCAGGTCAGATTATTGGTGGCGTTAACCCCTTTATTAGCAAACCAATCAGCTACTGCGTTTGGCTCTCTGGAAACATGAGTGACGTGGACCTTATCGAACTTTGTGAGAGTGGCGCAAGTCTCAGCAATTATGTTCGCAATCATCCACGAGGGAGGGGAAATACCATTAATGGTATTAATAATGTTTTTGGGGTCCCCCTCAAGCCAGAGTTTAGTAATCCCGGCTTCAAAAGCCAACTTGACCACCTTACTCACAGCTCTTGCTTCAGCCAGATGAATAGTCTGGATTCCCAGCGGGGAAGCAAAGGTAGCTATTCCCTCCCCATAGCTATTTCTTATGATTCCACCACAACCTGAAGGGCCTGGGTTACCCTTAGAAGCCCCATCAAAGTTGGCTTTTGACCAACCATCTAGGGGGAGAAGCCAGCTAGCATCCTGCCTTTTGAGGTTCCTGCCTTTTTCTTTAGCTATCTTTCTGTCCCCTTCTTCTTCTTCTTCCTCCTTCAGCACTTGGATATTTTCCTTTATATTCTTTGAGACCTTCCTACCAAGGATTATAGTCGGCTCCTCTCTGTCTCTAAATATTCTATTATTCCTTTCCTTCCAAATTCCCCAGCAAAAATGGGGTAAAATCCAGTCTGAGTGATCCTGCCGACCAACAATCTTACAAAGACCTTTCCACTGATGGAAAAAATCCATGAGATTATCCGGTTTGCACCAGAGGGTTTCATTATCATGTGTGATGACATTCCACAGCTCCCTGGCATAGTCACATAAGATGAAAATGTGATTTTCGGTCTCAGCCTGATTCTTAGACAAGGGACATCTACTGGGCATAACATGTCCTCGCTTCATGAGATTGTAATGAGTAAGGATTTTGTTCTGAAGAGCCAGCCAGTAAAAAATGTTGATCTTTGGAGTGAGACCCTGAATCCAAGCCTCCGCCCAAGGGGCCTTCTCTTTTAAGCTCCAAAGGGAATTATAGCCTGAGGCAATAGAGTATCTTCCATTGGGATTATCCCTCCAGACCAGCTCATCCCCCAAATTGTTAGGAATCATGGAATTGAGCATAAGCATTATAGGAGTCAAGTCCTCAGAGATGAGGGATAGGTCACTCCATTCCTGGCCATTCCAATAATCACAAAATTTGGACCCAATTTGATCAGTACAAGCTTGCATCCATCTCTCAAAAACAGGGTTATTGATAAGTGGATCTTGGGAAAGCCATCTATCCGACCAGAACTGGATGTCCTTCCCATTTCCCAATTTCCATGATATCCTGGCCTTAGCCAGGTCCCTGGCTTTCATGATCCCATTCCCAATGTTTGATCCTTTTGGGATATCTTCATAAAGAGGGTGAAAAGAAGAGTGGGTCTTCTAAGGTACTTGTTTACCAGGGTGTCCCTCCATTCACCGGTGCTACTGAAGATCCGCCATATTTGTTTAGCTAGGAGAGCCTTATTGAGGTGGGTGATCTTTCTAATGCCCAGACCTCCGTACCTCTTAGGGAGGCAAACCTTCTCCCAAGCAACAAGAGGGTATCTTTTCTTCCCTTCATTACCATTCCAAAGGAAGTCTCTCTGGATTTTCTCCATTCTTTCAGCTATTTTCCCCGAAATTCCAAAGAGGCTTAGGGCATAGATTGGCAGATTTTGAAGAGAAGATTTGACTAAGAGGCATTTCCCCGCTTGACTAAGAGAGACCCCTTTCCAACCAGCCATCTTCCTATTGAATCTGTCCAAAATACCATTCCAAAAAGACTCCAAGGGTGAGGATCCCAAAGGGAGACCAAGATAGGTAGAGGGGAAAGAGCCTACCCCACAACCCAGAATCCGGGCGATTTTTCTTTGTCTAACCTCAGAGGTGTTGATGAAAAAGAGCGAGCTTTTGTTCCAATTAATCAGCTGACCCGTCCCACTGGAGTAAGGAACAACCAACTGTTAATCATAATTACATTACAGAGAATCTTTGAACAAATGAATGCTAAAAATATGATTGACTTAGTTATCATACATTACTAAGTCCAAGCCTATCAGAAAAATGCCAAATATGGCTACAATATCAAATGAGAGAGGGAAAGGGGGAATGCTATTTAGATTTCAAAGATTATGTATGTAATGCTTCCAATAGACAATTAATTCTTCTTTCAAGTTATGAACTTAGCTCGGTAGGCCTTCATTGCTTCAATGACATTCTTTTGCTCCATGACACATGGAATAAGGATGTTGTTAGCTCTAACCATCCAATAGCTATTCATTTCTATCAAATCTTCCACTTTAGAAATCCTTGATTGGATCTTCTCTATTACATGCTTTGAGACATAGTCTACTATCATGAGTTCTAGAAGCTTCACCACTTGTAATTTTGCTAGATTAGAAGTTTATGCAATGAATGGCAAAAAATTAGCATTGATTCACTCAATGTCCACTAGCTGGTAGTCATTAGTTACATAAGATTTAGTATGCAACATTTTTAAATATTCAAATATTTTATCCATTTCCTTTATTAAATCACAAACATTCTTTAATTCATTCTCATGCTTCAATGAACTCTCATATTATAATTCCAAAGATTGCTTCCAATAAATGAATTGATCTTTTCTAGATTTAAGTATCGAATGATTTATAGCCACATTGGTCTTCATGTCAATCATCTCTTATAACAAAGTCAATTTCTCTATGATTTTTTTTAATTCTTTCTTTATTGAGTCCTTGTAATTTGACCTTGGGCCTTGAGTTCATCTATATAGTCACAACCAATCTGATCGTATTGCCTCTCTTGTTGTAGCTTAAGCAATAGTTTCTTGTTTTCCTCTAATTTGGATCAAATTTACTAGAAGGTGTGATCCCAAGTGAAACACCAATGTAATCTATCAATTCTCTATTTAAGGCCTTCAATACCTTTTTCAAAGACCTTCACTCCTCTAGCTTATCTTCTATCTTTATATTAGTTAATTTCTAGATGTTTACTATAGGTTCATGCCTAGAATTCCTAGGTCAACAATTTTGATTTGAAAATTATTATGAGCCAATTCATGAAACTTCCCCTCCTTCTAGGGTTCTACAATCTATAGAAGAAAGTGTCTAGAAATTGAGTCTATTTCCAACACTGCAAAGGTTTTCTACTTCTTTTCCTTCTTCGACATGGGCTAAGGATGGGTTTCTTGCACAATGAGGTCTTTAGATGGAGCACTTTCTTCACATCCCCCCTTCTTTTTATCAATGGTCTCTTCCAACCAAGACTAAGTTGGGAGAAAATTAAGTGTTTCCTATGGCATTATAGGATCAAATCTAGCTTTCTCACCATTGGGGGTGTCACTTTGCTCCTACTATAAAAATGGAAAGAAGTCCCTTTAGTAATTGATAGGGCTAGAATTTCACCTTGTTGATATGTATCTATCTCCTATCCATTCAGAGGATTGTTGTCACCATCTAGGTTGATCACTAGTACAAAAGAGATATCCTTCACTACTAATTTGTCCCTCTCTTTATCTTTAACTACCTCTTTCTCTTCCATCTTCTTGCACTACAACTTGGAAGACATTGAGCTTGTCTAATTAATTTTGATGTGGCAATAGTGGTAGAAGTAGTGGCTAGTGATGAATAAGAAGTTCTAAATGCTACTGTAGTAGTAGAACTAGTGAATCCAATTTTTTTTTTCCTTTCTTAGATCTATTCTACCCATTTCTTTGTTCTTTTGATGATTTCATCAAAGGTACCTTCCACTGTATCAATGACAGGACCATTAGGTGGAATTGACACTATAGGAGTGTCCTTGACTTGTTCATAAATAGAGGGCCTCATATATGAACCATCATCTACAATATCACTAACATCAACTAGATCATTATATAGCTTAATTTCATCAAGAGTTAGCCTAGACCGATATCTCTCTTTTGTTTGATACTCATTATAACATCTGGCCCAAAAGTCCTAAATATCTAGAACATGCCTAGAAGCATATCCTAGCTTTAGATAATCCTTGACAAAGCTAACAATATCATATTGGGGGCTTATGACTTTATAGTCAATCAATTTAACCCTATTCTCAAAGATTTTCACCAAATTATGGGCATTAAAACTAGATACACAAGAGTAGGGTCGTAGCAAAATTGGGAATGGGATGTCGACTATCTTCTTTACATTTGAACATAAGTTATTCATTGTTGACATTAAGGTCAATCTGTTTATTAGTGACTTAACACTTAATCAAATGGCTACATTTCTACCAAGCTTATCATTCATCTAGTAGAGATAACCAAGTGTTTTACTTGCTCCTAGGATAAGTAGCCAAAATGAAACTCAAGCCAAGATTCATAGTGTCTACCGAGCACGTGAGATATTTTATGGCATTTTCCAAGTTCTATAGTACTTACTGAGCTTTAGAGGTAATGTATAGTGCAGAGTAGTGTCTACCGAGTTATCCAATAGAAGTCAAGAAGATCGTAGTTTTAACTAAGCTTTGTAGTGTATGTTAACCATGTTCTATGGTGTCTACCAAGCTCACATTGTTAACAATATGAATCTAGTGTTGACCAAGTCATGCAGTTTCAAATGAGTTATTTTGTATCTATGGAGTTATTTAGTACTCACTAGGTCACACAATGTTGACTGAGTTCTAGCCATTTGAAGTGATCAGTATGGACCAAGCTTTAATGTCAATGAAGTGTCAAAGTTTTTGAGCATTGATAGTGGTTTTCAAGAATTAGAAAATCACCAAGTTTGTCTTTAGAACCTTAGTTAAAGCAATTGGGCTGACTTTGTGAATTATGATTAATTTGGTATTGTAGAAAACTCTAGTAATGAGTTAATTGGATTGATATATATGTAATGTATTGTATCACAAATGTAAGTAACATGTATGAGAAGCATTAAGAAATAGATGAAAATGTTTTGAACACTACAAATAGTATGTAGTACAAAAAAGACTTATAAAGCATAGTTAGGTGATCATTGCCAATCAAGGAATCTCAAGTAGAAAACTAAGTTGTAAATTAATGATTAGCTACTAATTCATCTAAATAGGTGTATCAAAAAAATTCTTTAACAAGGTGGGCCTAACACTCCTTTTCTAAATCTCTTAACCAAGTGCATACTTCATTGTATGTTTGTCAAGGTGAATCTCGTAGTCCTTATCACTTCCAACATGGAAAATCTCTAGATGTTATCAATTGTAAGCCTTAATAGGTTAACTCTATACTGTAGTACTAAAGATTGTAGGTATCATCCCCACCCTAGTTTTTCTTTCTTATTGGAAGGTTTCTGGGTCACCATATCTTGTGTCAAAGTGTTACATTGATATTTTATTGCTTCATTGTTTCATGCATACAATTAGATCAGAATTATACATGAATGATTAATTGGTGAAATGAGTCTAAAGTTTTATTGGTTCCCAATTCACCCCTCCCCTCCTAGTAACCTTGCCTATCTCAAATTTGCAACAAATGGTTTTCAAGATTTCAGTTCTCACATCATAGTTTTGACAGCTTGAGAAAAGATCAAAGGTAATGAAGGTATACAGGCTAGAAAAGGCTATTGAGAATAAGAAGTTGGATATAGAATTGGCCATTGGAAATCTTAGAAAAGAAAAGGAGAAACTTCCTCAATCATTACAAAGAGGAAAAGATCTTGCAACACAAATAGATGACAATCTCTACATTGGAGAAAGAATTGAAGACTTATGCCTAGAAATAAATTAAAATGAAATTGATGAAGCAATCAAAGATCTACTTGAGAAGAATCTTACTCTTCAAGGAGAAGTTGAAAAGCTAAAAAGAAAGAAATAAATCTAATCAGTCAGATTATGTGAAGTCATGGAACAAAAGGACAAAGCCAAAGAAGAGATAGAAGGAACAGACAATGAAATCAATCAACTATCACTCCATCAAGAATATTTTATTGATCAACTTACTAGTGCGAATGAAGAACTCATGAATCTAAGATTAGAGAATGAAAGATTGCAAAATACTCTTAGCATGGAAAAGCAAACCAATGTAATGCCCCACCAAGCGATCAAAAGAATTAACCTAGAATTACACTAAATTTGGTAACATTTTTTAAAAACAAATTACATGAAAGTAAATACCACATATAACTTATTCTCAATAACGGAAGCAATAGCAATGTCCATCTAAAAATAAACATAACATACTTAATAGATTACTTTCCTTAAGATCTCTTAACGTGAATTACATACATGTTTCCATCTAGTACAACATCCACATAAAATAATAATGATAAGTCCAATGTTTAAACATTACATTTCAAATACTCAATCATCCACTGTACATGTTGCAGGGTATGAAGGCTTAAAAGAATATACATATGTGAAATATAGTATATCACTCTATTCTAATCCATGCTATATCAAAGTAAAGATAATCACATGATACATCAATCATAAGATCAAAAATAATAAACTAAGTGCACGGTTCCTCCCAACCATTAATAGCATCATTAGACCATTGTGGGCCCTAGCCATCCCTCCGTGCATAACTTCCCAAATCACTGAAGAGATCATCGGCATTAACATCGTAGGAATGTCACTCCTAATAAATACAACATCATATGTAGAAGTAATCTAACATGCAAATATAAGCATAAGATAACATCATCTAACATATGCTAATCATAATTGGAAGGATACATATCCACCATCATGAAGGATGCTTTAGCCACGATGTCTCAATGAATCTCAAATGATAAGAGTGGAAAATACACTACCACCCGACTGCGTGGTACCTAAGTTGTCCACTCCCACCATGTTGAGGAGATAATCTCAAGTCCCAAACAGGCTATCAAAATCACATAGCACAAATCTCTAAAGTCTAGGAATCCTAAAAGTATACTAACTCAAAGGTTCCAATCACAAAACAGACATCTACTTCCCAGAGGCACACAATGACATGTAGGAACCTACTATGCAAGTGGCAAAGTGTCATCGCATTTATCTCGTACAAGTTACCCTGGTAGTTAGCTAAACTCCATGGGTCCATACAGATCTCATGCGGCCACTAGTATCCTCTCATACTAACAAGGCATACAATGGAATGTAAGGTCACAACCATGTGTTCTCGCTACTCCCATCCTAGCCTATACAAGCACTCAAGGCATGGGAGAGAACCAAAAATCTTATCTTTTTAGTTTCATTCAGTTAGTATTAAGTGTGAATATTATCACTTATTAATCCAACCTACAATGAGTTACCCTGGCAGCCTCTTAGGGCCCCGACCCCCATTGCAAGCCACTTCCCGACACTACATGCAGATATCCTACCCTAATGCTCAGGGTATCATAGATCATCAAAATCACCAAAGAAAATCCATAATAAAATCATCAAATATCCATAGTAAGAATCATCAAATATCCATGATAAAATCATCAAATATGCATAAAAGCATCAAATCTCCATGAGCAACATCCTTAAAAAATCATGACCACAACAACTCTTTATTGGTAACTGAAGTATCACTGATAATCAAAGTATCCATTGGTTCTCAATAACCAAAATATGTCTCAATCATACTGATCGAAGACTCCAAAAATGGTTGAGTCAAAAATGTCACAACATGACATCATTAAGAATAAATCCACATTTCAGTCCCATCATGGCGACTAGAATATAACTAAGGATAACTGATCGATGACCAAAAATAATGGTTAAGTCAAGGGTCTCAAACATAAGAATCACAACTTTAACAATCAGTAATCACAACCAATACATAGAGCATTCCATCACATAATCATGGTTGGGTTTATAAAGATCGAGAATAAAACATCATCATGACATCACAATCACATAACCCCCAAGCCTCTGGTAGACATCCTATACTGGTCAACACTAGTCAACCCAAAACCCAAAACATTAGCATAAGGAATACACAATGTAAACACATGTTTTGGTTTTGCTAAGTTTTCAAATTTGAATGTAAAAGTCTCAATTTACGTTTCCCAATTAATATCAAGTGGAGAAATATCACATTTTACCTAACCCATGTATTTGCTTGATAGATAAAAGTTCCTCCATTAGATTCAATTTTCTAATTGATCCAATAATATTTTATTTATAAAAACTTTGTTTGAAAAATAGCATTTCCAATACTCAAAACTTCGATTATATATTCTAATAATTAATCTTAATTAAAACTAATGTTTAATTAAATTAATTATTAATATCTCTTCATAACCTTAATAACAATACTTTAAATCATTAAAAGAGTGATCCATCAATTTAGAACTTTATAATAATTATTTATAATTAATTATATATATACTTATATACTTATATATATATATATATATATATATATATATATATATATATATATATATATATATATATAAATATATATATATATATAATAATAATAATAATAATTAATAACAATGCAACTAAAATCGAAATTCATACCAAATCATATATGAGATGATGTTGCAAGTCATTTAAACCAAACGAAAAAATCACAATGTGATTTATTAAATTGCGCAGCCATATAACGTACCACACCATAGGTGCACTGCGGATCGCAGGTACCCTGCAATCTCGCAGGCCTGTGGTGGGTGGGGTATTAAATACCCGCCCACCCAACATTTGCATATGTATAAAACATTTTCAAAATGCTTCCACTGCATGATGCGATTCGAATTTTTGATTAAAATTTAACGTTTTTTCAAAAACATTTTTCGATTAATGATATTCGGTTTTTTAAACAAATACATATTTATTACATACATATTTATGTATACATATATATAAAGGCTTATGTATATATATATATATATACATATATATATATATATATATATATACATATATATATATATATATATATATATATGTACATATATACATATATATGTACATATATACATATATACATATATATATGTATATATGTACATATATACATATATACATATATATGTACATATGTACATATATACATATATATATGTATATATGTATATATTTACATATATATGTATATATGTACATATATATATGTATATATGTATATATGTACATATATATATATGTATATATGTATGTATGTATGTATGTATGTATGTATGTATGTATGTATGTATACAAAATTAAAAATATTACAGTATATGAACATATATACATATATATAATTACATATATATATGTATGTATAAGAAGATTTACGAATGCAATTTCCAATTTTCAGAATTTCTCTATGAAACTTGATTTTCAAAATTTCTAATAATTAACCTAATGGGTTTAACTATGAATTTTCAACCCTAGCCCCGTGTCATTTTCAGATCTAAGCATATAGAATCCTCAAATAAATTTTAATTTCCCAAATTGAAAATGCATTATGATATATGAGATTCCTCAGAAGACATATGGAAGACACGAAGAAGACAGGGAAAACAAGAGGCGGAAATAGCATAAGTGAAATCACAAGAATCTACCCGAATTCTGATGCTATATCGCTCTTCCTCAAAAAATCCGCAGAACAAGCTCCCTTGTTCAAAATTCTCAAGTCCTCCAATGCGCCAATTGTTCTCCACGCTATCCACGCTCCCTCTAAGCTTCTAGGAATGTTTGAATATATAAAGAGCTCTCAGGAAACCTCTAGAATGCTTCTAGAAATAGCTGGAAGGTGTCACCAGCTAAGCATGGGTCTTTTCCAACCTTTTTGATGAGCCATAGGGTTGTAGACACCATGTGCTTAATTGATGCACTAACCCCCGTGTTGTTGACACATGAGAAATAGAGAAATGCGTTAATTCCTATGCAAGCTTATAACTCCAATTTACTTTTTAAATAATTTCCATTTAAATATTTATAACTTTTATTTTAATTTTTATAACTTTTATTATTATTATTTGTTTATTAATTTATTAGTATTTTATAATTATTATTTATTTTAATTTCTAATCTTCTTTTATTTAATTCTTTTCGCTCAATTAATTCTCCTTTAATTAATTATAATCAAAATATCAAAGATCATGATATTTAATTTTCTCAAATAATTAATTTATTAATTATATCTATTTGTTGAGACTTAATTAATAGAAAATTCACCATAGACCTCCAAGATAAAATATGAAAACCCATCATAGGACAATTCATACAAAATCAGTCTAAAGGATTAAAAATCATGAAATATGTCATCCCACACATTCAGTGGGTACTCAACTTTGATACTTGTCCTAACTCACTAGGACAAATGGTTTTAGGGTTTGGGATTTGGACTTGAGAATTTATCTCCCCTCTCTTATCATTGAGATAGTATAATAGGGTACGCTCATCCTGGCAATTCAGGGAAGTCGATACCCAGTACCTGCAACCTGCAGAAAAACCATGCATGTACATAAAGTATATATAGTGCTAAGCTAAACAGGCAACGTCACAAAGTGGTGCATCATGTAGATCCCAACTAAGCAGGTGACTACGACTCCCTTCCTTAACCACATCAGAAATGCCATACAATAAAAAAATGCGCACATCATACACATGCAAGTATGGGGTAAGTATCCATAATAAAACACATCAGATAATAAACCATCTAACTAATCATCAACAATAACTAAAAACAATATAATGATCATCATACATACATGAAATGTAAAGTCTAAATGATCTCATCATATAGCAACTGAATCCATAACATAATGTTTGATAGTGTCAAAACAATATCACTAATCCATTAACATAAAGCTAGTCTATCATAGTCTGATAATAATAGCAATAATATGTCCAAAAAAGATGTGAACGAGGGTAGGCACTACATCCACCCCCCATTGGATTAGGCTTACTCCTGGAAGCCTACAAACAAGTAGGGATATAACTCCCTCAATCTAGCTGCATCCTCCCAAGTAGCTGAAGAATCATCAGTAGGGTCCCATTGGACCCTTACCTGCTTGATGGTTCAACCCCTGAGGGTCAACCCCCGCTGCTCCAGAATATGAACCGGCTCCAAAACCAGCTGCCTGTCCTCTACCTGTAATGCATTCCAATCAAGAACATGCACAATATTAGGAATGTATTGCCTAAGCACTGAAACATGGAAAACATCATGAATGCGAGCTAGGCTGGGCGGTAGAGCAAGGCGGTAAGCCACCGGGCCAATCCTCTCTAGAATCTCGAATGGTCCCACAAAATGAGGTGCTAGCTTAGAACCCTTTTTGTAACGGATCGAACTCTTTCGCGGTCGCACTCTCAAGAAAACCTTATCTCCCACTGCAAACTGCTTATCAATCCTATGAGCATTAGCATACTTCTTCTGCCTATCCTGTGCCGTAGTCAAATGCTCACGGATACGTACTACCTATTGCTCCATATCATGAAGCATCTCAGGACCCAACAGGATGTGATCCTCAAGGTTGTCCCAACTCAAGGGTGTATGAAAAGGATGACCATATAATGCCTGAAAAGGTGCCATGCCAATAGAACTATGATACCCATTGTTGTAAGCAAACTCCACTAGGTAGAGATAGTCCTCCCAATATGTCTGCCTATCCATCACATACATCTGTAACATATCTTCCAAAACTTGATTCACCCTCTCTGTCTGACCATCACCCTTTGGATGATATGCCGAACTGAAGTTTAACTGCACTCCAAGCTCATGCTACAACGATGTCCAGAATGTAGATGTGAATACAGGATCCCTATCAGAAATGATCTTTCTAGGAATAGCATGTAATCTCACAATGTCACGGATGAAGACATTAGCTACAGAAGCTGCTGTCTAGGAAGACCTGATGGGTGAAAAATGTGCCACCTTAGTCAACCAATCAACAGTGACCATGATAGCATCATGACGACGAACAGTCATAGGTAATCCTACAATGAAATCCATAGAGATGATATCCCACTTCCAAGAAGGAATGAGATCTGGCTGCAAAAGTCTAGCTGGGTGCTGGTGTTTTTCCTTGACTCTCTGACACTCAAGACACCTAGCCACAAAATCATCAATATCTTGCTTCATTCTAGACCAAAAGAACAAATGTCTCAAATCAACATGCATCTTCTTGACACCTGGATGTGTTGAGTACAGTGTACGATGGGCTTCTGCTAGAATCAAGGTGCGAAGCTCATCCAGTAATGGCACATAAATCCTCCCCAAATGTCTCAAAAGACCATCTGATTCTCGAATGTAACCTGAGAACTTACCTTCCAAGGGTCTTCCTGAATCTATCTCTCTGCACACTTCCTGATACCAAGAATCTGTAGGAAGTGCCTGAAGAATCCGACTCCTCAAATTGACACTAAGAGTCATAGATGATACCACATGTCTCCTGTGACTCAAAGCATCCACCACCACATTCTCCTTACCTTGAATGTACTTAACCTCAAAATCATACTTGCATAAAAACTCCATCCATTATCTCTGGCGAGCATTCAAATTAGGTGGAGTAAAAATATACTAAAGACTCCGATGATCACTGTGTAGCCCAAATCTGTGCCCCAACAAGAAATGTCTCCATCTTGTCAAAGCATAAACTACTGTTGCTAACTCAAGATCATGCATAGGATAATTTAACTCATAATCCTTGAGCTTGCGTGATTCATACGCTATCACCCGTCCATTCTACATCAACACTGCCCCAACCCCTTCAAGAGAAACATCTGTACACACCATGAAATCTCCCTCTAGATTAGGTGCTGCTAAAATCGGTGCACTAGTCAAAAGCTCCTTGAGCTTTTGAAACGCCTCCTCACATTTATCTATCCACAAAAACTTCTTTCCTTTCCTCTGAAGAGAAGTGATAGGATGTGCTATCCTAGAGAAGTTCTGGACAAATCTACAATAATAACCAGCTAAACCCATGAAACTACAAATCTCTGACACATTAGTCAGTGTCGGCCAATCTATTATTGCCCGAATCTTTGTAGGATGCACTGAAATACCATCACTTAAGATGACATGCCCTAAATACTGAATCTCTGATTTGAAGAATTCACACTTAGCTACATTAGCATAAAGCTGATTGTCTCTCAAACACTGCAATACCAACCGCAAGTGTTCCTCATACTCCTTTTGATTCTTAGAGTATATCAATATATCATCGAGAAATACAAGTACAAACCTATCAAGATATGATCAAAAAACACCATTCATCAAACTCATGAACACTGATGGAGCGTTAGTCAACCCAAAAGGTACCACTATGAACTCATAATGCCCATAGCGAGTTCGAAAAGCGGTCTTGTGAATGTCAGCTTCCTTAATGCGAAGCTGGTGGTATCCTGACTTAAGATCAATCTTGGAGAATACTGTAGCTCCCTTGATCTGATCAAATAAGTCATCAATCCTAGGCAAAGGATACCTGTTCTTAATAGTCACCTTATTCAACTGTCTATAGTAGATACAAAGGCGCAAAGAACCATCTTTCTTCTTCACAAAGAGCACTGGAGCTCCCCATGGTGATACACTAGGTCAAATGCTCCCTTTGGCTAGAAGTTTCTCTAGCTGAAGACATAACTCACCCAGTTCCTGTGTTGTCATGCGATAAGGAGCTTTAGAGATAGGCTTCGCTCCAGGAATTAGATCAATGCTAAAATCAATATCCCTCTTTGGAGGCATTCCTGGAATCTCGCTTGGAAAAACATCTGCATACTCCTGTAGAATCGGGTGATCTAAAGTCTTCCTCATAGGATCTTCCTCATCAAGATCATTTACCATAGCAGAAAATACCTGACATCTCTTACGAAAACTTTTTTTCAATTGCATAGCAAAATCATCCGTAGAGATATAGGCCTTGGTATCCCAACTATCCTCACATTATTCCCTTGGTCATCTTGGCACAAAATAATCTTCATCCTACAATCTATACTGGCTCTATGAGATCCAAGCTAGTCCATGCCTAGAATCACATCATAGGAACCAAGGGGTATGACTTGAAGATCCACTACAGAAACAAAGCTTCCTAAGCTAAACCCACACTTATGAACTACAGAGTTCGTGGAGACCTTGATACCTGAGGCTAGTTCCACTTGCCAACCATGATCTTGCTTCACCGCATCCAGCTTACACTTAGAAACTATAGATGGTGAAATAAATGAATCTGTAGCTCCTGAATCAAATAATACTGAAAGAGATATACCTCGAATAGCACCTGTGGTCTCAACCACTGTTCCCTGATGATCCGCCTGATGGTGTTCAACTGCTGCAAATACTCTATGAGCTCTGCCTGCATCACCAACTGTAGGCTATGAAGCTGTAGGCCTAGGTTCAGAAAACTGAGGTGCTCACTGTGGACACTGAGCTGCATAATGACCAATCTGTCCACATGAAAAACATTATGTATTCCTGCTAGATCCTCTACCCATAGGTGGTACATTTGATTGCTGACGACATTTCCTACTATCAAATAACTGACTACTCTGAGCTAGCTAATTGGGGTGATTTTTTTTATTGTGTTGAGCATTGCGGTTGTTCTTAAAGCTAGAACCTTTGCCACCACCTTGAGCCTGAGAATTTGATCCCTTCTGCTGAGACTGCTGCTAAAACTATTTTCCCTTAGAAAAGAAAGGCTTCTTGTTACCACCTGAATTGAAGTTGCCTTTAGATCCTAACGTTGCTGGTGCTCCTACAATACCACCTTGACCAAGGTTGACACTTTGCTCAACAAGGATTGCTCGATGTACCGCATCCTTGAGGGTTTTTGGCTAAAAAACTTTGACACCCCCAATAATACGGTTGTTCAAACCCCTAATAAAGTGTTGTGTCAACTGAGCTGAATTTTCACTGAACCCTGAAAAAGACACGAGCTCATAAAAATTACGCTCATACTCAGTCTATGACATAGTGTACTGCTTGAGATTATGAAATTCATCTACCCTTTGCTATTTCCATTCCTCTGGTAGGAATCGTTTACGGAAACTCTCTAAGAATAGTTCCCAAGTGACATTGCTCATATCGATCCCTAGCTTCTTCTCCTCAATTGTCCACCAAGTGGCCCCAAAATTCTCTAAATTGGTGATCGCAAATCTTGCCTTAACATTGCTGTCAAAATCCTGCATAGCAAAAATCCTGTTGAGAGAAATAAGCCACTGTTCGGCCACATAACCAGAACCTTGCCCATTGAAAGGCTTAACCTTGGATCTTGAAAGATCCTTCATCTGAGTGGACACAATGGACCTCTAACGATCCTTTTGAGGACTTCTACATCTGGGTCTATCCTCTTGTTCTGTCTGATGCACTTTAGGCTGTTCTTGAATAGGAGGTAGACGTTCTAGAATAGTCTGCATCATCTGTCTTAGACCAATCTCTTTAGACTCAGCTTGGTCCTCTCTACGACTTTCTTCCTGCTGCCTATTAGAGTGCTCTTCCCTGCTCTCTATATGAGCCGATCCCTCATGGGCAGACTCATGGGCACTGACAGCTCTGCCACGACCACGGCCTCTTCCATGGCCTCTACCATGGCCTCTAACAGAAGACCTAGTCCTAGATACCATCCTACAATAGCACAAAGTACTATTACAATTGAAAGACACATGTTTTTAACAGACTAAGTTCAGTTCTATGTTTAGGTCTAAGTAAAATTTTAGTTTTGACAACTAAGTGTTGAAGTATAAAAAATATACAAGTAACAGTTCAAGTTCTGTTTTTAGTTCACCTAGTTTCAAGTTGAAGAGATACACTTAATAGTTCAAGTTCTAGTTGTTCCAAAATACCCAGAGCTCCCAATGTAGAAACTTGGGCTCTGATACCAAATGTAATGCCCTGCCAAGGGATCCAAAGAATTAACCTAGAATTACACTAAATTTGGTAACATTTTTTTATTAAAAAATTACATGAAAGTAAATACCACATATAACTTATTCACAATAATGGAAGCAATAGCAATGTCCATCTAAAAATAAACATAACATACTTAACAGATTACATTCTTTAAGATCTCTTAACGTGAATTACATATATGTTTCCATCTAGTACAACATCCACCTAAAATAATAATGATAAGTCCAATGTTTAAACATTACATTTTAAATACTCAATCATCCACTGTACATGTCACAGGGTATGAAGGGTTAAAAGAATATACATATGTGAAATATAGTACATCACTCTATTCTAATCCATGATATATCAAAGTAAAGATAATCACATGATACATCCATCATAAGATCAAACATAATAAACTAAGTGCACGGTTCCTCCCAACCGTTAATAGCATCATTAGACCATCATGGGCCCTAGCCATCCCTCCGTGCGTAACTTCCCAAATCACCAAAGAGATCATTGACATTAACATAGTAGGAATGTCACTCCTAATAAATACAACATCATATGTAGAAGTAATCTAACATGCAAATATAAGCATAAGATAACATCATCTAACATATGCTAATCATAATTGAAAGGATACATAGATCCACCATCACGAAGGACGCTTCAGCCACGATGTCTCAATGAATCTCAAATGATAAGAGTGGAAAATACACTACCACCCGACCGCGTGGTACCTAAGTGGTCCACTCCCACTGTGCTAAGGAGATAATCTCAAGTCCCAAATAGGCTATCAAAATCACATAGCACAAATCTCTAAAGTCCAGGAATCCTAAAAGTATACTAACTCGAAGGTTCCAATCACAAAATAGACATCTACTTCCCAGAGGCACACAATGACATGTAGGAACCTACTATGCAAGCGAAAAAGTGTCATCGCATTTATCATCGCATTTATCTCGTACAAGTTACCCTGGCAGTTAGCTAAACTGCACAGATACATACAGATCTCATGCAGCCACTAGTATCCTCTCATACTGACAAGGCATACTATGGAATGCAAGGTCGCAACCATGTGTTCTCACTACTCCCATCCTAGCCTATACAAGCACTCAAGGCATGGGTGAGAACCAAAACTCTTATCTTTTTAGTTTCATTCAGTTAGTATTAAGTGTGAATGTTACCACTTATTAATCCAACCTACAATGAGTTACCCTGGTAGCCTCTTAGGGCCCCGACCATCATTGCAAGCCACTTCCCGACACTACATGCAGATATCCTACCCTAATGCTCATGGTATCATAAATCATCAAAATCACCAAAGAAAATCCACAATAAAATCATCAAATATCCACAATAAGAATCATCAAATATCCATGATAAAATCATCAAATATGCATAAAAGCATCAAATCTCCATGAGCAACATCCATAGAAAATCGTGACCACAACAGCTCTCTATTGGCAACTGAAGTATCACTGATAATCAAAGTATCCATTGGTTCTCAATAACCACAATATATCTCAATCATACTGATCGAAGACTCCAAAAATGGTTGAGTCAAACATGTCACAACATGATATCATTAAGAATAAATCCACATTTCAGTCCCATCATGGCGACTATAATATAACCAAGGATAACTGATCGATGACCAAAAATAATGGTTAAGTCAAGGGTCTCAAACATAAGAATCACAACTTTAACAATCAGTAATCACAACCAATACATAGAGCATTCCATCACATAATCATGGTTGGGTTTATAAAGATCGAGAATAAAACATCATCATGATATCACAATCACATAACCCCCAAGCCTCTGGTAGACATCCTATACTGGTCAACACTAGTCAACCCAAAACCCAAAACATTAGCATAAGGAATACACAATGTAAACACATGTTTTGGTTTTGCTAAGTTTTCAAATTTGAATGTAAAAGTCTCAATTTACGTTTCCCAATTAATATCAAGTGGAGAAATATCACATTTTACCTAACCCATGTATTTGCTTGATAGATAAAAGTTCCTCCATTAGATTCAATTTTCTAATTGATCCAATAATATTTTATTTATAAATTTTTTTTTTGAAAAATAACATTTCCAATAATCAAAACTTCGATTATATATTCTAATAATTAATCTTGATTAAAACTAATGTTTAATTAAATTAATTATTAATATCTCTTCATAACCTTAATAACAATACTTTAAATCATTAAAAGAGTGATCCATCAATTTAGAACTTTATTATTATTATTTATAATTAATTATATATATACTTATATACTTATATATATATATATATATATATATATATATATATATATATATATATATATATATATATATATATATATATATATATATATATATATATATACATACATAAATATATATATATATAATAATAATTAATAACAATGCAACCGAAATCGAAATTCATACCAAATCATATATGAGATGATGTTGCAAGTCATTTAAACCAAACGAAAAAATTACAATGCAATTTATTAAATCGTGCGGCCTTATAAGATACCGCATTGCAGGTGCACTGCGGATCACAGGTACCCTGCGGTCGCAGGTACCCTACGATCTCGTAGGCCTGCGGTGGGTGGGGTATTAAATACCCGCCCTCCCAACATTTGCATATGTATAAAAAGTTTTCAAAACACTTCCACTCAATGATGCGATTCATATTTCTGATTAAAATTTAAATTTTTTCAAAAATGTTTTTCGATTAATGATATTCGGTATTTTAAACAAATACATATATATTATATACATACATATGTATGTATACATATATATAAAGGCTTATGTATATATATATACAGAATTAATATATACATATATACTGTAATATTTACGAATACAATTTCCAATTTTCAAAATTTCTCTATGAAACTTGATTTTCAAAATTTCTAATAATTAACCTAATGAGTCTAACTATGAATTTTCAACCCTAGCCCCGTGTCATTTTCAGATCTAAGCATATAGAATCCTCAAATAAATTTTAATTGCCCAAATTGAAAATGCATAATGAAATATGAGATTCCTCAGAAGACATATGGAAGACACGAAGAAGACAGGGAAAGCAAGATGCGGAAATAGAATAAGTGAAATCACAAGAATCTACCCGAATTCTGATGCTATATCGCTCTTCCTCAGAAAACCCGTAGAACAAGCTCCCTTCTTCAGAATTCTTGAGTCCTCCAATGCTCCAATTCTTTTCCACGCTATCTATGCTATCCACACTATCCACGCTCCCTCTAAGCTTCTAGGAATGTCTAAATATATAAAGAGCTCTGAGGAAACCTCTAGAATGCTTCTAGAAATAGCTAGAAGGTGTCACCAACTAAGCATGGGTCTTTTCCAACCTTTTTGATGAGCCATAGGGTTGTAGACACCATGTGCTTAATTGATGCACTAACCCCCGTGTTGTTGACACATGAGAAATAGAGAAATGCGTTAATTCCCATGCAAGCTTATAACTCCAATTTACTTTTTAAATAATTTCCATTTAAATATTTATAACTTTTATTTTAATTTTTATAACTTTTATTATTATTATTTGTTTATTAATTTATTAGTATTTTATAATTATTATTTATTTTAATTTCTAATTTTTTTTATTTAATTCTTTTATCTCAATTAATTCTCCTTTAATTAATTATAATCAAAATATCAAAGATCATGATATTTAATTTTCTCAAATAATTTATTTATTAATTAAATCTATTTGTTGAGACTTAATTAATAGAAAATTCACCATAGACCTCCAAGATAAAATATGAAAACCCATCATCGGACAATTCATACAAAATCAGTCTAAAGGATTAAAAATCACGAAGTATGTTATCTGACACATTCAGTGGGTACTCAACTCTGATACTTGTCCTAACTCACTAGGACAAATGGTTTTAGGGTTTGGTATTTGTACTTGAGAATTTATCTCCCCTCTCTTATCATTGAGATAGTATAATAGGGTACGCTCATCTTGGCAATTCAGGGAAGTCGATACTCGGTACCTGCAACCTATAGAAAAACCATGCATGTACATACAATATATATAGTGCTAAGCTAAACAGGCAATGGCATGAAGTGGTGCATCGTGTAGATCTTGACTAAGCAAGTGACTATGACTCCCTTCCTTAATCACATCAGAAATGCCATACAATAAGAAAACACACACACCATACACATGCAAGTATGGGGTAAGTATCCATAATAAAACACATGAGATAATAAACCATCTAACTAATCATCAACAATAATTGAAAACAATACTACGATCATCATACATACATGAAATGTAAAGTCTAAATGATCTCATCATATAAAAACTGAATCCATAACATAATGTCTGATAGTGTCAAAACAATACCACTAATCCATTAACATAAAGCTAGTCTATCATAGTCTGATAATAATAGCAATAATATGTTCAAAAAAGATGTGAATGAGGGTAGGCACTAAAACCAATGAGAGGATGATAAAATCTCAAGAAAGCATGAACTAGTTAAATGAGAAAAAATAGTATAGACACAAAGGAAAATATGGATTAGGATATACAAATGAAGGAGAATCATCTCAGCAAGGAGCTCAAAAGAATAAATGACCTACCTACAATCATTGTGATAAGATAGGTCATATATCAAACAAATGTTGGAGCAATGGTAAACCAAAATCCAATGGAAAGTGCTTCAATTGCATAAAGCATGGAAATAGAGAAAGTGAATGCGTAGAAAAGTTTAAATTTGAAAGAAAATGATATAGCTATAATAAACAAGGACATCGATATTAAGAATGCAAAACCAAGAAGTTGAAAATAGCAAAGCAAATTGTAAAAGTAATATTTGGAAGGGATTACAACACATGGTGTAGATGTCACTACTATGGTGAATATGGGTCACACATTGGATAAAATTGTGTGAAACATCATATGAGGAAAAGAGACACTACAAATAGATGTTTCATTTGTACATAATTTGGAAATATTTCCAAGAATTTCATGAGTAGTGGCAAAGTTGGAGATGAAAAGAAAGAAAGAGCTAATAATATTAGAAAAGAAATGAGGTAGCAATGGGTGTAGAAATTTCTAGAGGATGCAAGCCAAAGTCCTAAAATTATTAACACCCAAGTCAATGAATTGGGTGGCACAAAAATTTCAACTTTATTCCCAATGGAGATCACTAGAATTTTAATTGAAAAGAATTTATCTAACATCAATTCCAGCTAACAAGCAAAAAGATCCATATCGACATTCAAGATACACAAGGATCACTGCTTATGATATTGGTAAATTCAAGTCCTTATCGAGCAAGGTTAGGTTGCAAGACCTTATCATAAGAGGTCATGATATAATAGAGAATTAGATATAGACCCTAAGTTATTGTTGACTCTACCAAGTGATGGTGAACTTATCAAGCTAAAAATGTCACCTGATCATTAAAGGTGAAACCAAGTGGAGGAAACTTTTTCAAAGAGTGAGTATACATACAAAGTATTAATGGCAATAAAAAAAAAAAGAATTTTGTTAAAAGGAAGAAATCAATTGCATTATTTCACCAGGGATTTTACAAAGCACAATGAAAAGTGTGAATTCAGAACCCCTAAGCAATTTGAGAATTTTTTGTTGAAGATTTCTAAGATTTTCAAAAACCATACTAAGCAATGGTGTCATCAAGTAGCATAATCAGGAAAGGTTTACAAATTTTGGTCTATAGGATTGACTGCGAGCACATATATTCAAGTTTATTCTGGTGATTACAAAGAGGCTTGACCCAGCTAGTGTACAGTCTCAAATTCCACCCAAGGTATTACTTGTGTACGACATCCATTCATTGTACCACTACCCTATTAAGTAACTCAGAACCCTAGAGAGGAATGAGGTATTGAAAGAATTATTTCAAGATCATATATTAAAGCTTGGACATCAACGTAGGGAAACCAAGGGTTTGACACATATTTCACATGTACTACGGGATTTTCAAGTCAAATGGATAAAACTTATTTTGAGCCACGTTCATAGTAAAAATTGTTGTTGGATCACTGCAATTAGATAACAAAGAAAATGATTCACAAAATCATTGGATTGCCAATGTTAAATAAAGAAAAGACCATAAAAACCCTACCTTGGGTTGAATTGGCTAAGAAAACTCTTGCCAAGTTGGATGGAAGAGGCATGAAGCTAAGTGGGGTGACAAACAAGGAGCTAAAGTTTGGCATCCATGTGATTGCTCACAAAATATACACCTTAAGTTGGTTGCACAACATGTTGTATGAAGCTGTTGATCTAGCATACAAGGTGGTAAAGAATAATTTGTCTTTCAACCTTCCTAAGTTGTTAAACCAATTCAACAAGAATATGGAGAGCATTCGAGTGCCAAAGAACAACCCATGTAAGTTTGGTTCTCTTTTGACATGTCTATTTTTCTATGTTCAAAATGTTTTCCCTTCTAAGGGATCTGTAGTATGGAGGAAGGATGTTCTAGTATTATACCAAATCAATGAATACATAGTAAAAATGGGTGACGATTTTGACAACATCATGGATAAGTATTTTAAAATATTCAAAGAAAAGATGTAAAATAGGTTTAGGATACCCAAGAATCTTGTAGAAGACTATGAAAAAGATATATTTTTCATGGTTGAGTATGACAAAGTTTATATTCAACCAGTTAAACATAGAGTGGTACGAGTTAATCCTCTAGAATAGAAGGTTAACATTGATGAAACTAAGGATATTGTTGAAGCTCTAATAAACAAGTCTATGAATCCTAAAGAAACCTATTTTAGAACATATGATGAGGCCAAGGTAAGAATTGAGCTTGAGATCAAGCTACCTCAAGCTACAAAGAAAGCAAGAAAGAGGATAGAAAAGACAATGAAAAACATAGAGTAATCAAGTTTTCCTCTCATGCTTACCAAGGGAAAAGGAGAGTATATTGAGGATGAAGAAGATGAAGAAGAGGAATTAGAATTAGAAGAGGAAGAACCTCTAAAGAATAAGGGGAAGGTTATAATTATACCCAAACCTGCAAAGTGTCAACTTCTATGTTTACCAAAAGGTCATCCAAATCCAAAAGAAAACTAAGGCTAAGAGAAGAAGAAGATGAAAAAATTATCTTTCATAGGTCTTTCCCTACCCTTTAGGAAAAATTGAAAATATTAGAAGAAGGATTTGGTATGACAAGTTTTAAATCACTCAAATATGAGACTACGAACCTTGAGGATAAGAAGTAGATTAAAGAAATTCTCCTATTATAGTTGTGTAAGTGGAATTTTTCATGTAATGAGCTTATACATCAAGTTCTTGATGCACTTCTAAAAATAGTTAAACCTTAGTGGGAAAATTGAATCAAAACTACTAAAGACATCAGTGAGTAGACCTTGAGACATCTTATGCTAAGTCTCAGTGACAAAGAGGCGAAAGAAGAATTAAAAAGGAATGAAAAGAATCTTACACCCAAGTTCAACACATGTCTAATATTGATGAAAGACATTGAATCTATGGTGAAGTCAGCCACTATGACCTAGAAAAATGTCTATCAACTACACAAGCCTACTAACTTTGTTGTAAAAGTCGATGACAAAGATGATGAAGAAGATGATGATGAAGAAGTAGAAATCAAAGATGATGAGATTGATGAAGAGGAAGAACAAGAAGCCACTAGAGGAAGCCTTCCAAAAATATATAGTATTAAGCAAAGAGATACATAGGAAACTATAGTAGAACTTATGACTTCATTTCCTCACTCTCTAAGCAAAGCCTTAATGCAATCAGGCTCAGAAAGGGCTTCTATCATGTTTGTTCTTATTACCACAAGATCACCAAGTACCCAAACAATCTCTAATCCACATTGTCAATTATTTAATTGACTAAAGTGCCCAAAACTTCATTTGTGGAGTAATAAGTTCTTCTAGCATCAAGCTCAACTGAGAAGTATCAAGGTATTCATGTTATTTCTTAATTTTTCACTATTACATATATCTCTCCAATTGTATCAATATCAAGTGTATCCATAACTAGTGCAATGACAGTTGAGAATCGGTCTCAACTGAGCAATGAAGCTCTCAATAAAGGAAAAGAAACTATACCATCAAAAAGGGTAAAGAGATAGAAGTAGATTAAGACAAGGATATTGTCATTCCAAATTGGGATGTCTCTAACCTCACTCCTAATCAAATGGATACCCTAAGAGAATTTTTAAAGAAAATGGATAAGAAATAAAATATTAGACAAGAGAACAAGAAGAAAAATCAAGTCCTTTAGGACATAAAGAGCATATTTGTTGATTCTTTGAGTATTCATCTTTATGAGAAACAACTTATTTTGGATTAGTTAGCTGAAATTGTCCACAAGTACAATGATGAATTGAATATATAAGAGAAACTACTATTGAGAGATAAAAGAAAATTTGAGAATAACGTGTTGGAACAAGTAGAGTTATCTACTATTCTTGTTTCACTAGAAACATTCGTAAATAATGTTGTTTCATTGAATTTGTCAAATTATGTGACACATCTATCTTTACAAAGGAAATCAAGGATAAATTGTCCAAGATAGATGAGGATATGGAGGCAAGTGCACACTAGCTGTCTCTTGATCCAAGCTATAGTTCTACATATTTTACAAACACTAGATATTTAATAATTCTTCAAGCAAAATGATTAAAGGAAGAAACCACAATGAAGGCCACATTTGCAGAAATATAGGGCATGATTCTTCCAAACATGTATGCACTACAAAAGTACATTGAACATGCAAAAAATCTCATCCATTATAACAACTTCTCCATAGTTGATCCCATGATGGAACTGTAAGCAGAAGTACAAATAACCTTGCATTCAAGCAAGATATTGCAAGAGAATTGGGACAAGACTATGGTACTAATTATGAAGTTACACTATTTAATTGTCACAGTTTGGTATTAACTTGTAGATATTACACACCTTTGGAACTTATGTCAAAAAGGGGGAGAATACTATTGGAAAAGGGGGAGAAGTGAATATATATGTATAAAAAAGATTATCTATATAAGATAATATTGATAAAGGGGGAGAAGAATACTATACTCCATATATGTATGTATGTATGTATGTATGGGGTAGTAACTAAATGCAAAGATAATGTTTACAAAAAAAATTTTAAAAAATAAAAAAAATTAGAGTAATCCATCAAAATATATCAATAATCAGTCAAAACTGAGTTGCAGACATTATTTTTTTGTAAAAGAATGTTTCTGACTTATAATTTTGAGTATTGGGATCTTTTGGTATGATAAGTGTTTCTATTGTTAATGCCAAAGGAGGAGATTGTTGACATTAATGTAAATTTGTTTATTAGTGACTTAACACTTAGTCAAATGGTTACATCACTAAAAATCTCTACAATTGCTACTGAGCTTATCATTTATCTAGAAGTATTAACCAAGTGTTTTAGTTTCTCCAAGATAAGTAGCCAAAATGTAGTTCATGTTGAGCTTCACAATTTCTACCAAACACCTTAGATAGGCTATAGTGTTGGTCAAGTTGTAGAATAGTTACCAAGATTTAAAGGAAAAGTACAATATAACTATTACAAGCCAGAGTTTTCATTGCACCAAAAGATCGACTTGTTAATGCTCGATATAACCCACTAGACTTATAGAACATACAAGATGTGGTTAAGCCATGTCACAAATCCTGAAGGGGACGGCTGGTAGTTAGTCCAAGAATTCCCCCCTCAATGTTACCAGAGGGGATTCGAACCTATGACCAAACTCTAATACCACTTATTACAAGCTAAAGCTATTGTTGCACCAAAATATCATCCTATTAACAAGGTGGACCTTATAGTCTTTTGCTAAATCTCCTAATCGAGTGCATACTTCATTGTATGTCTTTAAATCCTTTAACAAGGTAGACCTCACAGTTTGTATTACTCCTAATAGGGTAGATCACAAGAAGTGGTCAATTCTAAACCTTAAAAGGTTAACTTTGTAGTGCAATAATAAAGCTTGTGGGTATCATCGCCAACCCAGGTTTACTTTCTTTTTGGAAGGTTTCTAGGTCATCATATCTTGTGTTAAAGTATTATGAATGTTTTGTTGCTTTCATTCTTTCATGCATGTAATTTGATCACAATTATGCATGAAGGATTAATCGGTGAAATAATTTTAAAGTCATATTGTATCTTGATTCACCCCTCCACTCTTAGTAACCTTGGCTATCTTATATTTCCAACATTCACATCTAGAATATGTCTACATAATTCAACAAGAACTAGTTTATCCTCTAGGTATTTGGGGAGTCTTTTCAGAATACCATCAAATGCACCAATCCTTAGGTATGAGAATGATGGAAATTGAATAAAACAACATCTAAATTGTCTTATTATTGATATAGCTTCAAGTGAGAATATCCACTCAGGACACCCTTGCAACTCCCAACATAACCTTGTTATGAAGGCATCATTCACCTTTATGTATTCTTCATAGCTCTTTTCTAGTTGTACATGGGGATAAAATTCATATAGTTTAGTATTCCCATCATAGACTTCAATCCTGTGATGATCTAGCTTTCAATGATATGTGTTGGAAGATTGGAAAGATTGGAGAGATTGGTTTGATGATGACATGTTACATTCATGTCAACATAGTATGTTTAATGAGCATGGTAACCACCTAAGGTTATGAGAGATACATTTGAGTATCTAGTATATTCAATAAATGTTGAAAGTAGAAAGAACAAGTCTAGAAGAAGATATGTAGGCTTTGGTCATGTCTGTTCTAAGATAGAGTTTAGAGAGGAATGTTCTGGTAAAATTGTTATGTCTCTTAGTAGAGTTGATATCTTGAGGATCAAGGTTGAGCACATGGAGAAGATATGTTAAGGACGACATGGCTAAGCTCACTAATCATAATATTTTATATATGAAATAGTTATTCAAGTTACAAGGCGAAAGATTAAGGTTATCACTAAGTGTAATGTATTCTTAGTGAGGTCCTACAATAATTAATTGAAAAGGACTAATATCCTACTTAGGAATCATTTTATGGACTTGCTATAAAGGAAGGACATTTTCCTTTATCATAAAATGTGTGGATATGGTGATATGTGTTCAGAAAGTAGTAGAGAGTGTGGAATGCAAAGTTGAGAAGAGTAGTGCAAAAGTGAAGGAAACTTCATTGTTGAGGTTTTGCTAAGTGTTCTGAGGTTGGATATTTGGATCCAAGGTTTGTGACCTAGTCTAAAAGGTCTAACAATCATTGGTCAAATTGACAAGATAGAGGAAAGTACAAAGGAAAGAAGAAGATACTAGTAAATTATTGATTTGAGCAATGAGCTCTTCTTGTAGTTGAAATTGCATGTTTGGGTGCTCTTCTTGCATACATTATAACACAACTGCTAATAGGGTTAGAATCTCCTAATTGGGATTCAAAGTCTCCTAATAGAGACTTATTGTACTAAATGTTGTAACAGACTCCTAACAAGGTCCATCCTCTAACAAGGAATATTTATATTAGTACATCATCTTGTGGGCATCATTCCCGCCAGGCTTTCCCTCTGATCAAGGGTTTCCCTAGTCAACATATTTGGTGTAATTTTGTATGTGCATCTTTGCATGCTTGCTATTTACTTTAATTGAATGTTTAAGTTTGTTTAATAAAGATAAGTGGCTTAATTATTGGATAATTGACTCACCCCTCCCCCCCTCGTCAGTTACCTTGGTGGACTATTATTTCTAACAATCGATATCAGAGCATCAAGTCCTTGAAGAAAAAGTTTAACAACTTTGGGAGATCCATGGTGAACATGTTTAGGAAAGATAGTTTGAAGTTTGATGGAACAAACTATGACAACTAGAAAGAAAATATGAAGACACATTTGTTGTGTATGGGTTTGGGATATTGAATCTTGAAAAAATTAGCAAATATAATCATCGAAGAAAAGGATTTGGAAACTTTCACCAAGATAGAAAGAGATATTTTCATGTGTGACATGAGAGCTAGAGAAGCACTATTGATTGCACTTCCCAAAATCGAGTATAATCAGGTAAAATCACTTTCTACTTCACATTTGATTTGTAAAGCTTTAAAAAATAGTTTTGAAGGCGATGCAAATTCTAAGAAGTTGAGGCTAAAAATTTGGATTTGTGTATTTCAAGATGCTAAGATGATGGAAGATGAATCTGTAAGAAAATATATAGGCAGGATATCAGAAATTACTATAGGTATTAAAGCTCAAGTTGGAAGCAAAGAAGATGATGAGGTTATATGGAAGATATTGAAGACTTTAACACCATCATTCAAGCTAATAGTTCAGATGATACATTTATTAATATCTTGTACCAAAGATTTCACAAAGGAGACATTGCTTGGAAGACTTGAAGTAGTTGAGAATGAACTTAGGTAGTCTAAAGTGTTGGCCAAAGTAGAAATAGTGTTCAGTACCTTGAATATTTGACCTAACCTATCAAGAAGCACAAGTGCTAGAGAAGATTTTGCTAGAAGCAACAGATTTGAAGAAGAAAGAAAGATCGATGAAGCAATAGCCCTTCTAGTAATAAGAGAAAAGAGAGGTAATAAAATCCTTAACTATTGGACTTTTAATGAATATGGTCATTATGCATCTAAGCATCCTAAAAGGGAGAAAAAGTATAAGGGAAATCGTAATCCTAGAAAAGATAGAGATTGTTTGTATGCAAATGAAGAAAATAGTTTTGATGATCAAGCATTAAGTGCTGGTGATGATGAAATTGGATTTGTGGCAATTAAAGAGGAAATTCCAGAGAAGGTAGGTTTGGTATCACAGGTTGAAAAGAAATCTAATTGGATAATTGATAGTGGTTGTTTACATCATATGACTAGTGATATGAATAGATTTTTTAACTTCAAAAGTCAAGATGGAGGGATTGTCAGAATTGGAAATAGTGTAGCATGGTAAGTGACCTCAATTTTTTCACACATTATTTTTATTAGTTTGTGTATCTAGAATGGTCTTTCTATGTTTGTATAACCCAAAAAGGTCTTTCTATGTTTGCATTTCTTTTCCTATAGAAATAAATGAGGATATTTGTTGAATAATTAAGGAAAGGAATTTGGAAAATACAACTATACAAAATTTTAAAACATGAATTCATATTGTCAAATCAAAAAAATGTGTATGAGTAATTTGTGTTTGAATAATTTCTTTTTATAAATCTGTTAAGAGGCTAAATAGTTTTGTTGTTTCCTATTTGGATTATTTTCATGGGTATTATATTATAAATAAATGTTTCAATTATTTCAATGTAAAATAATATTTATTTTAGTCATAAATTATTTGATCTAAATAATATTATTTTTAATTTGTTATCATTAAATTGTAACTATTTTTACAAATTTTGTTATGATAATTTAATTTTTTTTTTTATATACAAGATATTTAAATTTTAATATTGTTTAATCTATTAAAGTTTCTTTAATGTATTGGTGCAGTTGAAAGATTCATAAAGAATCTATTAAAGAAAGATCCAACATATTAAAACAAAAATGAGGCAACCCTACCAAAACATTTAGTAAAACATTAAACTCAATAAAATAATTTAATTAATTAAACATATTTCAATTTTTTTTTTAAATGTTTACTTTTTAAGAAAATATTAAAATACTTTCAAATACTATTTTATATTTATTATCCTTTACTGAATCAATTAACTAATTTTTAAAAATAATTTACGTACAGTACTAATACATTAACTTGATTCTTTAGTTTTTATTCTTTTCACATTTAGTGTTGCACAAAATTACAAAATAAAACTATTAACCTAATTTAGGTTAGCTGGCCTTATTGTAGGGCCCTCTCTGCACTGTTTGAATTTTGAAGCCTTTGGACATTGAATGGCATTTACCATGTGATGTTGCACACATTAAAGAAATTCTATGAAACTAAGCTTCCTTTGCACTTTTTCCTGTGGTATTAGAACACTTCAATTGTTGGATGGATAGCAAGAAAAATAATAGAAAAACATAGAACAACACAATCTACTAACACACAATAACATATATTATATTTCATTCACTATAATCTCAAATGAGCAAATAGTGTCATTTTATAGGCAAGCATACAATATTCTAAAAAAATCCAACATTAGTCGAGCAGACAAAATATCTACAAACTTCTAGAAAACATTACAGCCAACTGAAACTTCTAGAAAATACTTTAACTGACACACCCTAAACCTAAACCGAATAATGTAGAAGCATCAGACAATTAGTAGAAATTAATATTTCTAGCACTCCCCCTAATTTCAAATATCAAAATTTGTTGCATACAAATTCGAATGTGTGATGTAATCCTCATATTTGTTAATGCATGAGTAGCATCTTCCAAGGCTATGGACTTTAATTTCTACAAAAATTTTGTTAGCAACTGGCTACCAACGATTTTCTCTTTTCATAGGATCCACTGATAATCTTGATAATCTTGCCTCATCTGTCACAAATGTTAGTGGTAGGGTTTACTAATAAATTTTTGCCTCTTTAATGCCTTGCTCTAATATGTTTTCCAATGCTACTACATTCCTTTTTACACTTGAACATTTGTACCTGAATAAACCTTTGACCATTCCTACAATTCTATGCCAGTTTGATCCATAGCTCCATCCACAATCCATTTTGATGCAACTTGCCATAGAATCATTTTTGCAATCTCTATTCCAACATGTCTAATAACAATGATTTTTCAAGCCAAAAATATTACAAGGATGTATATCCCAACATCTATCCTTTTTGTGCCCTTTCTTGTTACAATGTGAACATTTCACAATCTTTATGCTTTCAATTGATTCTCTTGAACCTTTATTCATCATTTCACTACTTGCATCATATCCAAGACTTGCATATTTTGGCCTGACTGTAGTCTCAATTGGATTCCTTAATCCCTATTCATCCTTTCCTAGACCTTTACCTTTGAAAACCATTCTTTCCATAATCTTTAAACCAATACTATTATTATCATAACAAACAGAATCTGCAAACTTCTTGTCATTTACTTTCTTACACTTTTCATCAAAAACACTTTTAGCTCCAGCAAAATCACATTTCTCAATTCCATAATCACTTAAATCATTTGTGTCACAAGATATATCACACACAACTGGTTTCACATTCAAACATTCTTTCTCTTGTTTCAAAGTAGACAATTCCTTCTTTAACATATTATTTTTCTCTTCTAATTTCTTCACATTTTCTTTTGAAACATTTTTCTTCTTCTCAACATCATCAAGTAAATTTAACTTTTCTTCTAATTCTTTATTTTTCTCTCTAAGCTTACATGTTTCCTTCACCTGCGAATTATGTACTTCTTCCACAAATTTTAGCCTATCCTCTAACTCTTAAATTGCCTCTATATGGACACTAATTTCATTTAATAATTTAGACTTTTCTTCTCCCATTTCATTTCTTAATTTTTCCAATTCCTTTTGTAAAATATCTTTTTCACACAATAATCTTGCATTTTCTTTCTTCACCATCACTAATTCTTCTTCTAATTTATTTGTCTTCTCTTTTTGAACTCTACCATCTTTTTGATTGAAATAAAGGAGATTAAACACAATTTATTCTTTTTCAACAACTCACTATTCTATACTTTCAACATTTCTTTATGAACTTCTTCAAAGCTTTTATCTCAAATAAATATTTTCCCCTTTCAGCAATTAAGACATGAAACTTCATTCAGTCATTTTCTGCAAACTAGTATCATAACACATCTAAAACAAATCAAGTCACACATTTTCCTCTTCATAGAATTAGAACTTTAAACAACTATTCATTTTCAGCCTTATCTACATTTCTTGAACTTCTCAACACAAAATATTAACAAAGCTTCACACTAGCTCAAATCTTACTGGCATTTTTTAGCCATTGACTTTCTAGTCTTCAACACTCCAAGATTTTGATCCTTGTGCTTTGAAATCTTTATCTTTCCATGATCTTTAGCCTTAGGCTCTAATATCAATCTGTAGGATGGGTAGAAGGAAAAATTTAAAAAAAACACAAAACAACACAATGTGCTACTACACAATAAAATATATTATATTTCATTCGGTGTAATCTCAAATGAGTACATAGTGCCTTTTTATAGGAAAGCATACAACAATCTAGAGAAATCTAGTATTAGCTGAGAAGAAAAAATATATACAAACTTTTGGAAAATATTATAGCAAACTCAAACTTCTAGAAAATACTTTAATAGACACACCCTAAACCTAAACATCTAGAAGCATTAGACGATTAGTAGAAATTAATATTTCTAACATCAATATTTTTGGTATAGTTACACTACAAAAATAGTGATTCCTTTTCTTTTTATATACTCCTAGATTTTCTTCGTACCACTTTTGGTTCTATATAAACATTTTTGTTGTTCTTGTTAATTTCATGAATATATCAAACCATCATTTGTACAACTAAAGTTCATCTAATGTGGCTTAAAATATATTATTAAAAAAATGCAAGGATGTTGTGGAAAGATTGTTCAACATATACTATGAAATAAAAAATTTAAAAAATAATCCACTTTATGTCAAATAATTTTTATATTTTATTATATTTAACTGAGTATTAGAGAAGGTCGAACAAGATTGTCTTATTTTTTTTTGTTTTTTCAAACACAACAGAATGTGATGGATTGAAGAACCAACAATAACACTAGAGAAATCAGTATTGAAGTCAAGTTAACAAAAGGGAGATTGTTAAACCTATACTTTTATATTTTTGGTCCAAAGTTTACTGGTAAATTGCTGCCAAATTTATATTTTTGGTACTTTAAAGTGTCTATATTCAAAATGGTCATAAATTATGTTATTGGATTTCTAGAAAGGAAGCTAAAAAATGAATCAGATGATAAAAGAGTTTTCCCTAATGCTATTATATTCCAAATCAAATTTTACAATAGACTAAACTACACATCGAGACTAGAGAATGCTACAAGACTATATAAAAGATAGTGCTAAATTGTTCAATTAATTAGGAAAGACAATAATTAGTTCCGAGAAAAAATTAAATGTAGTCAACAATTAGTATACGAGAGGAAAACTCCTCTCTTGAAATGAGACTTATTACTTTCTAAAATTATAAAGGGAACATCTTACTATTTTGATTAAGTTCCATTGCAATAGAGTCTAAACTAATCTATACTACTACAAAAGAGTAACATTAATCTATAAGAAAATTAAAGAGAGCATAAGTCACAAGAAGTAAGACCACCAAATAGAAAGGAACAAGTAACATCAATATATAAGAAGTGAGATCATAGTCCTTAAGAGTAGAATAGAGCTCCTCAACCCTATCCTATTCAATTTCTAGTAAAATTCCAAAAATGTTCTTCATTGCAAAAGATTTAGATATCTCCCACATCAAGTATGGCTTGAAATAAATCAAAGTAAACATACATAAGGCAAGTCATGATCATCACAAAATCACATCAACTACATAGAGCTTATACACAATCAACTCCTGACATTGAAGGAACCAGTCAACACATGATGTTGAAGGAACCTTGAAGTCATCCCAAACTTTTTCAAAAGAAGATAAGATATTTCAATATTAAGTTCTACTATTTGATAAGTCATGAAACACATATCATATCAACAAGTATTTTCAAAATCCCAACAGTATACATGATACAATTACATAGCCAAATCAAAATCTGCAAATCAGGCATCATGAGCTAACAACAGAGCACACCCCTTCTTTATGTAAAATAATATCGATTTGAATAATTCTTAACTACAAGTACTTGACCACATCGAACTCTTTTTCCTTGTAGCCATATCTTTGTATCAAATCTCTTTAAATACTGTGGATCACTACCAATTTATATTCATGGCTTGATTAGTGTATGCCCAAATTAGTAGTTGCTTAAAGAGTTTAGAACTCCAATATAGATACAATGGAATCATTTAAAAACAATAGCATTTTAACGTCCTCTTAATTTCTATCGGCAATTCAATCAATTTGATTCCTACCAAAAACATCTGACCATATGAATGCTTCATTTATAGAACATTTTTACACCTGATCCATTCTTCAAGCGCACTATTATTTGTTAATCCGATACTCCATCTTTTATGGTTGTGGAATCACGGCGAACATATTCCATACCTGCACTTGTTTGTTTCGCAGAAGCATCATGCCCTTCACATAGTTGGCAGTTCAATGTGGAAAGATTACATCTTGGGTTGTCCCGATACCTTTCCTAATCAGTTTTGTTTGGTTCACAATCAATTTGTTAGAGTTCTGTGATTATTCAATCAGATAGAAGAATACGGATATCAGAATTTCCTTAATACATTGTATTTAATCATGACTCGGGTGATATAAAAACTCCCCATTGATTTGAAAAACTGAACTATTCATAACTTGGTAATCCAATATCGATCTACTTAACGCCTTATTAGTTTCTCACAGCCACATATACACTTTATTGAATCCATGTAAAATGGATGCAGTATGTCTCAACCATCATCGAGGTTTGTTGAGGCCTTCTATAGAGTATGTTGGGATTTGAATACATTACCTACAATCAGTCAAATATCCATCTCCCACAATAAAAGTGGAAAACAGATATTACAAATGCAGGAAATGTAAAGTTCTATTATCTTTATTAAAATAGTTTACTCCTACCTCGACTACACTTTTCTTATAACGTTTCTTCCATTAAAAGACATACAAATTGGTATAACCCAACCATCAACCTAACCCAATCACCAATCTTATAACTATTGACATAGTTATCCTTCCTACAAATTGCACTATTGACTAAATTTCAGAAACACAAAAACACGGTGATTTTTTTTGAAATTTTAATCATTTGATTTTCATGATTTGTATATTTTGTAATAAAAGACAACAAAATAATTAAGAAAATTTCACTATGTTTTCGTGAATCTGAAAAGGAATCATGTTTGACTGTTTTTTGTTTCAAGATTAGCCAGTGCCAATAACTATCATGAACCGACTAGAACTACTTTTCCCATCAACCAAATTACCTAGATTTATGTTGTCAACAAAAAGTTATCAACTCTACAACCACATACCTCCAATAAGAAATTACCGACTACATTTGAATAATTATTATGTGATCTTTTCGTTAACATTGTCTCATAATAATGGAAAGTAATTTCATATATCAAGCGACTCATTATATTCTTCTAATTGTCATAGTACTCTGATATCAATGTCTCCCAAAAAATATTTCTTCAGGAGGTTTTCACCATAGCAAGAATCTTAGAGTAACTTGCCTTGTGCTTTGATTCTCTAAAAATGTCTACATCCTCCATTCCATGATAATTTACTTTAGCATTAAGGGTTTCTAATTTTATTCAATAACATAAATCTCCCTAAAAATATTCTTAAATTCAATGCTCTTCCAATTTTTAGCTAGTCCTTCAAATGTTATATTTTTTTGAAATATATTAAAGATTTTTTATCCAGTTAGTGAGAGGAATTATTCAAGTATAAAGAAACTTTGTCCATAAATTTCTCTTGGGAAAAATTGACTTAAATATGAAAGAAACCCTCTCTTGGATTAAATCCAATTGAATCATGAAATAAATTCAATGTTGTCCTAGTCATGAGCTAGAAAAAACCTACAAAAGGAAGAATCCTTCCTTGGAAAATGTATTCAATGTTGTCTTGCTCATGAGCTAAAATAGCCTTATTCATTTTTTTAGGAATATTACAAAAACCTTGTCTCTTATTCATCCATGTGAAGTCCCTTTTACTAGAGCTCAACTTCAATCAACCCATTGGAAGTCAAAAAATCAACAAAATCTTTCTAGCTTTGTCTTATCCAACCTTTACAACCCTTTTTAACCCCTAGGTGAAGTATAGCATTGATGCCACTCCAAAAAAACACAAACAATCTTGGATACCTCTCAAGATTGCTAAAATTTCATTCCTCAAGGCTTCCTTGTGTACAATATTAGTTGGAACATATACATATAGTTCACAATAGGATACTCCCAATTGTTTAGATCTCACGTATACATGTTACTACTAACATCTTCCATGATTGACTTGTCTAACTTCCACTCTAGACTCAAACCATCACACTCTTCATTGGAGCCAACCATCAAGAACAACCATATTATAAAATATCTATTAAAAGAATGAAAATATTCCCTTTTAATTTAGTTTCTTCAAGAAAAAACTACATATGTCCTTACGTACTCAAGACAATGTTTTATAAGGAAAATCTTGTCAGTGACATTATAGGCTTTGACAATGCATGATAGGATGCTCATCACTCCCAAAAAGAAAGGTAATGTCTTTTCTTGACCTTAAAATTTTATTTTGATTAAAACCATTCCTACTAACTATAACTTCATTCTAGTAGTTTTTGACACCTCTTCTCTTTTTCTCATGAATTTTAAGTTTAGATTATGTCAAATGGGTTTGATCGGTAATTATACATTCTAGAATTTAAATATGATCTAATTACCCTAAAACTAATTTTCTACTTATTCCTCCTAAAAGTCAAATTAATCTTAGGGCTCGTTATAGTTGTTACCACTATCTCTGATGCTTCCAAAGAAATTTCCTAAATTTTAAAATGGAGACATTTCAATATATCAAAAGGGAGGCCTCACTTTCTCTCAGACTAGATTCGTATAAACTAGGTTAAAACTATGAGTTACCTTGTAGTTCTTATTTAGATCATCTTCCAATTTTGTCCTTTGTCATTATCCTCCATACTTAATGTTGGTAAACAAGTTTGTCCTTCAAAAAGAATCACAAAATATGACTCAAATACTAGGATGAAAGAAAAAAATGCTACCAATAGTAGGATGAATTATTATTAGTTGATAACTCTCCTTTGATTTGATAGCTAAAGCTCTATCCAAGAAAGATTTGCAACGAATTAGAAAATTGGATTGGTCATGAACATGAAGACACAAAGGCATTTTCATGGCCATCCATAAACATGGAATGAATGTTATTACAAATGTAAAATAATATAAAGAAGAAAGGATCAATAGATGACAATAGGAAAACTTATTGAGCCTTTCACATATAGAGGAAAATAAAAAATAATTAAATATACCATTCTACAAGCCATGTTTTAACAAAAGTGGATTTTCAAATAGGATAGAAAAGACTATAAGATCACATTCAAATAAAAAAATAAGTAACCATACCTCAAGATCTGGCATGCACATATATTTCCCTTTAACTCAAAACAATAAAAAAAAAAAAACAATATTGTTTCATCCTTGTCATCAAAATCATTGCAAAAAAAAAAAGCTAGGTCTTTACAACTTTATTACAATCAGAATAGTATTCTTTGCCTCTCATTGTAGTGATAGAACTCCAGGGACTAAAAATGAAGAACCCCCATCACTTCTTTCTCTAGCATATTTAACTTGTTCGATCCTATAGCATTTTAGTTAGAAAAATATAATCGATTCTTTTAAAAGAATCTAATTAATTTCCTTAGCTATCACCTCCTGCAATTGGATTTTTCTTTGGAACTTCATTCATTTATATAAATTATACTTTTAATAAGTATAATCAAATCATGAGACTACTTTTATTTTATTCTTTATTCTCATATAGGTTTTTGACTATTCAAATTAATTGACAAATGTCAATTGATGGATATTCCAAGAAGCAACTTTTATTGATGAATAAGATAACATTATCGAGTGTCTCTTGGTTTTGCTTTGGAATCATACTATAATGCTACCACCCATTGATTTATATTATTCAAAGGTGACACACCACTTTCATTTTAACCACAAATACTTGTCAGGACACCCCTTTCTCAAGCCTTCATATTAATATTTTCCTAAGAAATTGCTAGATAGACCCATACTTAGATATTAACAATGTTTTATCCTAATCATATTTTAGCAATCTCTTTGGTAACATTGTGTGAAACTTGTTTTTAGACAACATACCCAAAATTGAAAAAAATCTAACTATAGAATAAGTAATTATGACTCTCACACTGAGATTGATTTTCCACTGATAGAAATCTATGGTTACAGATTGTATTAAAGCAATAAATATTTATGCACCAATACCTACACATTAATCATCTTTTGAAGTTTCCTTATTGTACATCTCATTATCCACTACAATTTTCTATCCTTAGAACTTAGACTCTCGAGTAATATATAACTTTGGATTTGCTTTATAGTTTATGCACGATAAAGTGGCATTAAAAAATTTGAACTTGAACTTGAACTTTGAACTGTGTAGTTTTTAAAGTTCCACTTTCACATTTGTGAATAAATAGACTGACGAATTGGAGGCTAACTAACCCACTTTTAATATTTATTGCTAGTGGCAAAACTTGAAGTTGAAGTTGAACTCAAAATAACATAATTTTAAGATTCAAGTTGAAGTTCAATTGAGTTATTGATTGAGCCTATACAATTAACCATGAAGGCAAACAAAAAGAATTACAAATGTGACAGTTGGCACTAACTGGTGATATGGTTTGTGAGGTGCATGAATAGTCTAGGAATATCTTGTAAAGACTAGTATCATATTCATTGGGAAAAGGATTCATGGGGAAATAAAGAATTGGGGTGGCTTGTAGAGATATAAATAAAGTAGGGCAACATGCCAAAGCCACACTACCAACACTACTAGATAGCACACACCACAAAGACTTGGAGAGATAAAATTTATTTACATATATATACAGGTAAGAAGACCTCACAATAAAACTAGAACCAAGAGAGACTTACACGAAATCATTTATGAGCTATGAGAAGAAAGATCCTCTCTGGAATAATGGGTTGCATCAAGAAAGGCTTAAAAGAATATACATGTGTGAAAATAAAGTACATCACCCTATTCCAATCCATGATGCAAGTGCAATAAAGTAAATGAAACCACATGTCATACATGATACATCATCATAGAAGATCCTATATAAACATCCATCATAAAAGATGACCATACATCATAACACATATTTATCTAAATGCACGGTTCCTCCCAAACGTAAATAGCATCATGAGACCATTGTGGTCCTAGCCATCCCTCTGTGCATAACATCCCAAGTCACTGAAGAGATCATCGGTATTATCATAGAAGGAATGTCACTCCTAAAACATACTACATCATATGTAGAAAGAAATCTAACATGCTACAACATATGCATAAGAGATCTAATCATGCAAAATAAAGCATAAGATAAGTAAACAAAAAAATCTATGACATGCTAATCATCAATATAAGGATACATGTCCACCATCATAATCCATGAACAGAATGAAGATAGATGCCAACAAAGAATGCATTAGCCATGGTGTCTCAGACAGATCTCAAATGGTAAGAGTGAAAAAGCACTACCACCTGACTGCATGGGACCTAAATGGCCCACTCCCACCATCTTGAGGAGATAATCTCAAGTCCCAAATAGGTTAACAAATCACATAACGCAAGTAATCTCTAAGTCCAAGAATCCTAAAGGTATACTAACTCAAAGGTTCCAACATAAACCAACATCTAATCGTAGAGGCACACAAAGACATGTAGGAACCTACTATGTAAGCGAGAAAGTATCATCGCATGGATCACGCTAGAGTTACCCTGGTAGTCTCTCAATAGACCTCGCCCCCCTAGTGATCTCTACGTGGCCACTAGTATCTTCTCATGCTGACGATGCATACTACAAAATGCAAGGTCACAACCAAGCATTCTCTCAACTCCCATCCTAGTTTGTACTAGCACTCGAGGCATCAGCGAGAACAAGCAATTATCTTATTAGGTTCATTTAAGTCAGTACTATGTGTAATGTTTTCACTTATTAAACAACTTACAATGAGTTACCTTGGCAGCCTCTTAGGGCTCCGACCCCCATTGCAAGGCGCTTCCTGACACTTCAAGTAGATAACATACCCTAAGCTCACGGAATCATAAATCACAAAATCACCACAGTCCTATACAAGCGATTGGAAAAATACCAAAAGATAATCCACAATAAGAGCATCAAATCTTCATGAGCAATTGAAACACATCAATAGATAATCATGACCACAACAATTCTCTATTGGCAACTGAAGGTATCAATGATAATCACAATATCCATTGGTTCTCAACAAGCAACCAAAAAGGCATACCAAGCAAATAATACTAATTGAAGACTCCAAAATGGTCGAGTCAAAACATGTCACAACATGACATCATCACGACATCACAAATCATAACCCTCGAGCCTCTGATAGATGTCCTATAACTGGCCAACAATCTAGTCAATCCAAAAGCCCAAAACATATAGCATAGAGAAAACACAAAATGCAAGCACATGTTTTGGTTTGTTAAAATCACATAGTTGAATTAAGTGTGGGGTTTCAGTTTCGATTTGCAAGCATATTTCAAGTGTATAAGGTTCTTCATTTAAATACAAGTGAACCCATTTATCTCATCAAATTAAACATAGAATTATTCTTCCATTATTTTAAAACAATTTTCTAAAATAATCAGAAGATAATTATTTACTTATTTAAATCATTAAACTAAATCCCATTGACTTTTAATAAAATTATTGCATTATTTTGCTAACAACAATGCCACTTATAATTAAATAAAAATTCCTTAAGAAGCCTCCCTTATTATACGAGTCATTAGCATAAGACTTATCAATAATCAAATAAATAATTTATAATTTCCTTTAAGCACCTCAAGGACAATCATTTGTCTAAAATAATATTTGTTGATTTTTTTATATATAATAATCACCAACTTCATTAATCACAATTTCATTGATGATTCAAAAATTATATAACTTCATTAGCCAATTGATCATGATTGAAATTACATTTAAATTAGGTTAATTAACAATTATATGATTAATTATTGAATCTCCAAACCAAATCCTTCATTAATTAAATTCAAACAAACTAATATCTCTTTTTAATTTAATAATAATAAACAAACTATTATTAAATTAATGCTCCATATTTATCACTGTAAAATAATAATAATATTAGTAACAATTATTAACATATATATATATATATATATATATATATATATATATATATATATATATATATATATATATATATATATATATATATATATATATATATATAACATATAAAATAACAAATATTAATATTAATTAATGAATATATATATATATATATTTTTAAAGTAATATAATATTAAACTTTATATAATATAATTTATAATATTTTATACCATTCATAATATTAAACTTTATAACATTTAATATATAAATTGAAAACATATTACACATATCTACCTATGCATACATAGGGCCATGCACTGACGGCTACTGCTACAGTCGGCCTTGCAACCGTAGTTACAGGTATGATTGCATAATCAGACCATAGCCGACATAGTAAAAAAAGAGTGGGGTGGGGTGAAACCCCCGCCCTCCCATATATAATTTTTAAATTAAAAAAAAAAAATGATTTCAACAAACATTTTTTCCAAAAAAACATGCTTCAACTAATAATAATTTCATTTAAAATGTTTTCCAACGTGACTTTTATTTATTTAAAAAGTAGCGTTTTTAATAAACATGTGTGTGTGTGTGTGTGTGTGTGTGTGTGTACATAGATACATACATATATATACATATACATATTCATGTACATACATACATGCATACATACATACATACATATATATATGCAGATTTCTAAACATATATGTATTTTTTAAAAAGAAAAAATTGACAATAATGCCTACGAGCATATACATAATTTCTAAACAAAAGGCTTTCCAGTTTAATTATTTAAGAATTTTCCTTTAATGAACATTCTCTAGATTTACCTATTAATCCTTCTAATAGGTTTGTCCATAAGCATCTAAAACCCTAGTCCCCTAGATTCCTTAGATCTACGTCTGTGGTATTTTCTCATATAGGAATTTAACTACCCATGACAAGAATGCATACAATCAATATATTCAACACATGAAATCTTCAGAAGGCATTCAAAAGACATGAAGAAGACAGGAAGTGCAAGAAGTGAAATATCATATGCACAAATCATAAGTGTCTACTTGGACACTAATGCTAATTCACTTCTCCTCAGAATCTGTAGAGCAAGCTCCTTCCTTCTCCAATGTTTGCAGATCCTCCCAACACACTCTCTAAGCTTCTAGGAGTGCCTGAATATAAAGAACTCTTAGGAAGCACCTAGAGTGTCTCTAGAAGCAACCATAATACAAGATAAGCATTGACAACTAAGTACGAGCCTTTTCCAACCTTCTAGATGAGTCACAAGGTTGTAGACACCATGTGCTTAATTTGTGCGCTAAGTCCTGCGTTGTAGACATTTGTGCAATCAAGAGGTGCGCTTACTCCTAGGTAGACTTATAACTTTTATTTTAGTTCTTTTATTATTTTGGTTATTATTATTTATTTATTATTTTATTATTATTTATTATTATTATTAATTTATTTTTCTTTTATTTAATTCTTTTACTCAATGAATTTCCCAGTTAATTAATTAAAATCAAAATATCAAAATATCATGATATTATATTAATTTTCCCCAAAGTAATTAAATCATTAATTAAATCTTTTAATTTTAGACATAATTAATAGAAAATTTACCAAAGACCTCCAAAATGAAATATGAAAACCCATCATAGAACAATCCATACGAAATCAGTCTAAGGGGTTAAAATCACAAATTACATCACCCGACACATTCAAAAGATAAAACATCTCGGATACTTGTCCTATCTTTCTTGGACAAATGGTTTAAGGGTCTAGGATTTGGATTTGAGAATTTATCTCCCCTCTCTTACCATTGAGATAGTGTCATAGGGTACGCTTATCATGGCAATCAAGGAAGTCGATACCCGGTACCTAAAACCTACATAAAATATATGCATGTACATACACAATATATATAAAATAGGCCATGGAAGGAAGTGGTGCATCATGTAGATCTCGACTAACAACATTAGAAATGCCATACATAAAGAGAAAAAAACACGCACACCATACACATGCAAGTATGGGGTAAGTATGCATAAGAAAACACATGTGACAATAAACCATCTAACTAATCATCATCAATAACCAAAAATAATGTAATAATCATCATGCATACATGAAACATAGAGTCTAAGTAATCTCATCATATATCAACTAAGTCTATAGCGCAATATATGAGAGTCTTCAAACAATGCTACTAACCATCAACATAAAACTAGTCTAATAGAGTTTGGCTATGATAGCAACAATGTATCTAGAAAAATGTAAGTGAGGGCAGGCACTACATCAACCCCCCCTAGGATTAGGTTTACTCCTGGAAGCCTACAAACAAGTAGGGATATAAATCCAGTAATCTAGCTACATCCTCCCATGTAGTTGAAGAGTCATCAGTAGGGTCCCATTGGACCCTTACCTGCTCTATGGTTTGACCTCTGAGGGTCAACTCCCGCTGCTCCAGAATATGAATTGACTCTAAAGCTAGCTACCCATCCTCTAACTGCAATGCATTCCAATCAAGAACATGTGCTACATTAGGGATATACTGCATAAGTACTGAAACATGGAAAACATCATGAATGCAAGCTAGGCTAGTGGTAAAGCAAGGTAATAAGCAACTGGGCCAATCCTCTCAGGAATCTCGAATGGTCCCACAAAGTGAGGTGCTAGCTTTGAACCCTTTCCATATTAGATCAGACTCTTCTATGGACACACTCTAAAGAATACTTTATCTCCCACAACAAACTACTTATCTATCTTACATGCATCAACATACTTTTTCTGCATATCATGCACCATAGTCAAGTGCTCGTAGGTACACACTACCTTTTTCTCCATATCATGAAGCATCTCAGGACCCAATAAGATGCGATCCTCAAGATTGTCCCAACTCAAGGGTGTACGACAAGGATATCCATATAAAGCCTAGAATGGTGCCATACCAATAGATCTATGATACCCGTTGTTGTAAGAAAACTCCACTAGGTAAAGATAGTCCTCCCAATGTGTCTGCCTATCCATCACATACATCCTTAACATATCTTCCAAAACCTGATTCACCCTCTCTGTCTGACCATCTGTCTTTGGGTGATATGTCGAATTGAAATCCAATTGTGCTCCAAGCTCATGCTGCAGTGATGTCCAGAATGCAGATGTGAATACAAGATCCCTATCTAAAATAATCTTTCGAGGAATACCATGTAGTCTCACGATGTCATGCGTGAAGACATTAGCTATAGAAGCTATTGTGTAGGAAGATTGAATTGGTTAAAAATGTGCCACCTTAGTCAACCGATCAATGGTGACCATGATAGCATCATGATGATGAGCCGTCATAGGTAGTCCTACTATGAAGTCCATAGAGATGATGTCCCACTTCTATGAAGGAATTAGATTTGGGTACAAAAGTCCTACTAGATGCTGGTGTTCTACCTTGACTCTCTGAAACTCAAGACACCTAGCCACATAATCAACAATGTCACGCTTCATCCTAGACCAATAGAATACAAATCACAAATCAGCATGCATCTTATTGACACTTGGATGTGTTGAGTAAGGTGCATGATGGGCCTTTGCTAGAATCAAGGTGGGAAGCTCGTCTAATAATGGCACGTAAATCCTTTTGAAATGTCTAAAAAGACCATCTGACTCTAGGAAATAGGCTGAAAATTTACCCTCCAAAGGTCTTCCTGAATCTATTTCTCTACACACCTTCTAGTACCAGGAATCTGTAGGAAGTGCCTGAAGAATCTAACTCCTCAAATCAACACTAAGAGTCATAGATGATATCATATATCTTCTGTGACTCAAAACATCTGCCACCACATTCTCCTTTCCTTGAATGCACTTCACCTCGAAGTCATACTCACATAGAAATTCCATCCATCATCTCTAGTGAGGATTCATGATGTTTTCCATATTTCAGTACTTAGGCAATATATCCCTAATGTAGCACATGTTCTTGATTGGAATGCGTTGTAGGTAGAGGACAGGTAGCTAGCTTTGGAGTCAGTTTGTATTTTGGAGCAATGGGAATTGACCCTCAGGGGTCGAACCATAGAGCAGGTAAGGGTCCAATGGGACCCTACTGATGACTCTTTAGCTACATGGGAGGATGCAGCTAGATTACAAGATTTATATCCCTACTTGTTTGTAGGCTTCCAAGAGTAAGATGCCCTACCAAGGGATCCAAAATAATTAACCTAAAATTTCACTATATTTGGTAGCATTTTTTTTTTGAAATATGAAAGTATAACCATTCACAACATAGTAGCGGAAGTAATAACAACATTCAACTGAAAGTGTACATAAACATTCATAACAGGTTACATTCTTTAAGGATCCCTTAATGTTGAATCACATCTAATTAACTATTATTAATTTCATCTAATACCACATCCACATGAAATAATAATGAAAAGTCTAACATTCTTAAACAATATACTTTGGTTCCAAATGTCTCTTAGTAATTTACATTTTAGAATGTTCAATCATCCACTGTACATGCCATAGGGTATGAAAGCCTTAAAAGAATATACATGTGTGAAAATAAAGTACATCATCTTATTCCAATCCATGGTGCAAGTGCAATAAAGTAAATGAAACTACATGTCATACATGATACATCATCATAGAAGATATAAACATCCATCATAAAAGATGACCATACATCGTAACACATAATTATCTGAGTGCAAGGTTCCTCCCAACCCTAAATAGCATCATGAGAACATCGTGGGTCCTAGCCATCCCTCCATGAATAACATCCCAAGTCACCGAAGAGATCATCGATATTATCATGGAAGGAATGTCACTCCTAAAACATACTACATCATATGTAGAAAGAAATCTAACATACTACAACATATGCATAAGAGATCTAATCATGCAAAATAAAGCACAAGATAAGTAAACAAGATCATCTATCACATGCTAATCATCGATATAAGGATATGTGTCCACCATCATAATCTATGAACATAATGAAGATAGATTCCAAAAAAGAATGCATCAGCCATGGTATCTCAGATGGATCTCAAATGGTAAGAGTGAAAAAGCACTACCACCCGACCTCGTGGGACCTAAATGGCCCACTCCCACCATGATGAGGAGATAATATTAAGTCCAAAATAGGTTAAGAAATCACATAACAAAAGTACTCTCTAAGTCCAGGAACACTAAAAGTATACTAACTCAAAGGTTCCAACATAAACTGACATCTAATCCCACGGGCACACAAAAACATGTAGGAACCTACTATGTAAGCGGAAAAGTGTCATCGCATGGATCACTCTAGAGTTACCCTTGTAGTCTCTCAATAGACACTAGAACCCTAGTGATCCCTATGCGGCCACTAGTATCCTATCATACTAACAACGCACTATGAAATGCAAGGTCGCAACCAAGTGTTCTCTCTACTCCCATACTAGTCTATACTAGCACTTGAGGAATGGGTGAGAACAAGCAATTATCTTATTAGGTTCATTTAAGTCAGTATTGGGTGTAATGTTTTCACTTATTAAACAACTTACACTGAGTTACCCTGGCAACCTCTTAGGGCCCTGGCCCCCATTGCAAGCCACTTCTCGACACTACAAGTAGATAACCTACCCTAAGCTCATGGAATCATAAATCAAAAAATCACCACAGTCCTATACAAGTTACTCGAAAAATACCAAAAGATAATCCACAATAAGAGCATCAAATCTCCATGAGTAATTGAAAAGCATCCATAGATAATCATGACCACAACAATTCTCTATTGGCAATGGAAGGTATCAATGATAATCACAATATCCATTGGTTCTCAACAAGCAACCAAAAGGCATATCAAGAAAATAATATAGATCAAAGAGTCCAAAATGGTTGAGTCAAAACATGTCACAACATGACATCATCACGACATCCCAAATGATAACCCCCGAGCCTCTGGTAGATTTTCTATAACTGGTCAACAATCTAGTCAACCCAAAAACCCAAAACATATAGCATAGAGAAAACAAAAAATGCAAGCACATGTTTTGGTTCATTAAAATTACATAGTTGAATTAAGTGTGGGGTTTTAGTGTTCATTTGCAAGTATATTTCAAGTGTATAGGGTTCTTTGTTTAAATACAAGACAACCCATTTATCTCTTCAAATTAAACATAGAATTATCCCTCCATTATTTTAAAACAATTTTCTATAATAATCAGAAGATAATTATTTACTTATTTAAATCATTAAACTAAATCCCATTGACTTTTAATAAAATCATTGCATTATTTTGCTAACAACAATGTCACTAAAAATTAAATCTAAATTCCTTAAGAAGTGTCACCTATTATACGAGTCATTAGAATAAGACTCATCAATAATCAAATAAATAATTTATAATTTCTTTTAAGCACCTCAAGGACAATCATTTGTCTAAAATAATCTTTGTTGATTTTTTTATATATAATAATCACCAACTTCATTAATCACAATTTCATTGATGATTCAAAAATTATATAACCCCATTAGCCAATTGATCATGATTGAAATTGCATTTAAATTAAGTTAATTAACAATTATATGATTAATTATTAAATCTCCAAACCAAATCCTTCATTAATTAAATTCAAACCAACTAATATCTCTTTTTAATTTAATAATAATTAACAAACTATTATTAAATTAATGCTCCATATTTATCATTGTAAAATAATAATAATATTAGTAACAATTATATATATAAATATATAACATATAAAATAACAAATATTAATATTAAGTAATGAATATATATATTTAAAGTAATATAATATTAAAATTTATATAATATAATATATAATATTTTATAGCATTCATAATATTAAACTTTATAACATTTAATATATAAATTGAAAACATATTACACATATCTACCTGCGCATACGCAGGGCTGTGCACTACGACTGCTACTGCAGTTGCAGGTACGAATGCATCAGCAGATCGTAGCTAGAGTAATAAAAAAGGGTGGGGTGGGGTGAAATCCTCGCCCTCCCATATATAATTTTAAAAATTTTTCTTTTAAAAATGATTTCAACAAACATTTTTTCCAAAAAAACATGCTTCAACTAATAATAATTTCATTTAAAACATTTTCCACTGTGACGGTTTTTTTTAAAAGCAGTGTTTTTAATAAACATATATGTATATGTATATGTATGTATGTATGTATGTATGTATGTCTGTGTTACATGTATTTTTTTAAAAGAAAACATTTACAATAACACCTGTGAGCATATACATAATTTTTAAACAAAAGGCTTTCCAATTTAATAAATTAAGAATTTCCCTTTAATGATCATTCTCTAGATTTACCTATTAATCCTTCTAATAGGTTTTTCCATAAGCATCTGAAACCCTAGTCCCCTAGATTCCTCAGATCTACACGTGTGGGATTTTCTCATATAGGAATTTATCTACCCATGACAAGAATGCATACAACCAAGATATTCAACACATGAAATCTTCAGAAGGAATTTAGAAGACACGAAGAAGATAGGAATGAGAGAAAAAAAAATATCATATGCAAAAATCATAAGTGTCTACCTGGATACTAATGCTAATTCACTTCTCCTCAGAATTTGCAGAGCAAGCTCCTTCCTTCTCCAATATTCGTGGATCTACCCAACATGCTCTCTGAGCTTGTAGGAGTGCCTAAATATAAAGAACTCTCTGGAATCACCTAAAATGTCTCTAGAAGCAACCTGAATACAAGATAATCATTGACAACTAAGCACGAGCATTTTCCAACCTTCTAGATGAGTCACAAGGCTGTAGACACCATGTGCTTAATTTGTGCGCTAACTCTTGCATTGTAGACATTCGTGCAATCAAGAGGTGCACTTGCTCCTAGGTAGACTTATAACTTTTATTTTAATTCTTTTATTATTTTTGTTATTATTATTTATTTATTATTTTATTATTATTAATGTAATTTTCTTTAATTTAATTCTTTTACTCAATTAATTTCCCACTTAATTAATTAAAGTCTAAATATCAAAATATCATGATATTATATTAATTTTCCCCAAAGTAATTAAATCATTAATTAAATCTTTTAATTTTACACTTAATTAATAGAAAATTAACCAAAGACCTCCAAAATAAAATATGAAAACCCATCACAGAACAATCCATACGAAATCAGTCTAAGGGGTTAAAATCACAAATTATGTCATCTGACACATTCAAAAGGTAAAAAATCTCGGATACTTGTCCTATATTTCTAGGACAAATGGTTTATGGGTCTAGGATTTAGACTTGAGAATTTATCTCCCCTCTCTTACCATTGAGATAGTGTCATAGGGTATGCTCATCCTAAAAATTGAGGGAAGTCAATACCGGGTACCTACAACTTGCAAAAAATCTATGCATGTACATACACAATATATATAAAACAGGCAATGGCAAGAAGTAGTGCATCGTGCATATCCCAACTAGTAGGTGACTATGACTCCCTTCCTTAACCACATAAAAAATGCCATACATAAGGAAAACAAACACGCACACCATACACATGAAAGTATGGGGTAAGTATCTATAAGAAAACACATGTGATAATAAAACATCTAACTAATCATCATCAATAACCAAAAATAATGTAATAATCATCGTGCATACATGAAATGTAGAGTTTAAGTAATCTCATCATATATCAACTAAATCCATAGCACAATATTTGATAGTCTCAAAACAATGCTACTAACCATCAACATAAAACTAGTCTAATAGAGTTTGGCCATGATAGCAACAATGTATCTAGAAAAATGTAAGCGAGGGCAGGTACTAGAATAACTCAACTTGGTGCAACCTCTATGTCGCAAACTCTTTACAGTCACAAATTAGGGTGAATGTGTGTAAGAACCTTATGGACACATCACCATTCCTAACCAAGCACATCTTGTCATAGCATTTTGATTTTTCATGTTTCCTTTGTGTAAAATTTCTTATACTAATTCCAATTAATGGATCATGAAAATAATACCCGAACATCACAAACGAAGATGCTGTACCATTCTCAAATCAATCTCTAGCACATGGATTAATCTTGACATAAGAGAACATTTCAGCATTTAAAATAGAAAGTACTTGTAAAAAATCTTAAGTTTAAGCAACTTGGGCTGAGATACAACCAATTTGACTATATCCAAAGTGTTAGTTTATATAAGCAATCTTATCAAAATCAAATGGAACAACCTAAATATTCTTCTTAGCTAGAAAACATGCATCATGAATCACACCTTCTTTGACCATGATTACATACAAAATCTTATTGGTATTTCTGATCTCAAAGTTAAATATATCTTCACTTGACCACCATCTAATTAGATAACACATCCTTTCATGGGGTGTACATTTAGAAGCATCCATGCAATTATTTTGTGTGGGAGAACACAGAGGATACCAAAAGAAATGTCTTCTTCTAATAGATTTGAATGAAATCTAAGCTCAAGAATAATATCCTTATTGTCATCAAACTGATAAGAAATGCAACATGGACTAAATTAAAAAAGAATACATTCCAAGTTTAAGCCATCCCCATAAGTTGAGTTTTTCATAGTAATCTTAAAATTTGTTCCCTCAACATAATCATGCATTATTGTAGCCAGTGAAAATGTTGGAGGATACTTGTCTTTAACTTCATCTTGGCATCTATTTGGTATCAAATATTTTCACAAGCTTGAGATTAATTTTTTCTTTTTAAAACTATGGGTCATATATTCTTTAATACTATGTGTTGATTCACATTTGTGTAGTGCTTTTGAGTAATCTTGTAAATCTAAATCCACCTTTATAAATTATCCAAGCTATTTAGCAATCCTTTAGGTTTTGGTATTTTAGTTAAAACATTTTCTTGCTCTTTATATGTTCCAAAATTTATGTTTCCAAGTAAATTTTCAGAGTTAAATGATTGCTTCTAGCTAGAGCATGACTTTTCACTTTCAGCACAAGAAGTTTCATGCAAGGAAATATATTTTACAATAAGATGATTTAAAAAACTACATTCCTTATCATCCCAAGAAAAATGAAATACTTCAAATTATGATTGTACATAAGGTTGGAAGTATTTATTTTTAAATTTTCTAGTGGAAGGACAACTTTCAACACTTATATATTTAGAAAAAAGAAATAGATCAAACAAATTTTCTTTACTTACAATATTTATTCTTATCAATGCTTGGTCTCCATGTGGCTATAGTATTTTGATTGGATTGTCACGGTGCTAAAGAATCTATTTGATAACTTTCTTTTTTTAATCATATTTTTAGAATGAGAAGGCTCTTTTAAATTAGATTTCCCTTTGTCATCAATATTAAGTCTATTTTTAGAGTAAATAGGTTCTAGAATAGGCCGTTCATAATCTCCTAGCATTTCAAGAACATCTTTTTCTATTCTTTCATCAAAATCAAAAACCTCATATTCTGATGACTCATTACCCATATCAGATTGTAAAACAAAAAGATTCTTACATTTTAGTTTTCTCAAGATCTTGGGATTCTTTGGGCTATTATAATTCTTAATTGTTCATCTAATCAAATTAAAAATATTTATAATCAACTTGCAAGGAATTTTATATTTTACAATTATGACCACTACACCTTTCTTGGTTTTGCTAACATGTCACACCTTCTTGAATGACATTAGTGGCTGAAATTGCATTAGAGGCTCAAAAGGAAAAATATTCAAATTCTTAAAATGGAGCATCCATTGGTAAAATCTCATTTAATTTATCACCACCAAGCTCTTCCTCAATATAAGGCACAGTAAGGATACTAGCTAAATCTCCTAATGAAGAGATGTGCTCATTGTTATTCTCAACTTTCAAACGATGACCTTCTATCATTTCAAAAGAATTTTTTTCAGGTGATTCAAGTTCTTGAAAATCCTCATCATCATACTCCACATGTAATTGACAAACTTTAGCTGCATTGTAGGGAATACTTTCAATCATGTGATGCATTGAAAAATATTCATCACTAAAATCTATTAGATTGTGATGCAAAGAGATGGGGAGGATTGGTTTTGTTGTTTGAACAATAGGTTTATTTTGTGTAAGTTTTTCCTTCAAGTAATATTGCTTCTCATAAAGTCAAACATATGTTTATATGTCTCCTATGCACTGTATTCCACTTAAGGTCATATCCTCCTCCAAGATGATGGTCTATGTTTGTGCATTTTGTAATCTTTGCACGTTCATGAGATTAAGATAGAATTTGATTTCAGTTTGTATGGAAGAAATAAAGACACACACTTGGTTATTCTTATTTGGTTGACAAGTTGGATGGATTTTACCAACATCGCTATTAAATTTACACATAAAATCCTTCACATTATCACTTTCCTTCATTGATATTTGAAATAAATTGAATAGTAACTTGGCAACATTGACTGTATGATTAAAAATTTGGAGAAATTTTACCTCAATATCATTCTAGCAAGTGTTACAACGATTTTGAAAATTTTGAAACCAAGGAGAAGCACTTTAAATGAGGCTCCTTAGAAATACTATGACAAAGATGTTTCCTTCTTGCACACCAAGAATCCCATAGGTGATTGCAACCACTCTAATCTAATCATTTGGGTCTTGATTTTTGTTACTAGAAAACTTTGGGAAATATTCTCTTGATCCTTCATGTAGGGATGAATACTACAATAAAGAAAATGGTCCAATCTAAGCCCCTTAGGGAAAGGATGTAACAAAATCCATAACACACTAGACTTCTCTTGCAAAATCAAACCAAACTTGCCAATTTTTATCCTCAGGGTGGTACCTTCAGATGTCTAAGGAAAGAAAGCATTGGAACTTCCCTTTATTCCCCAATAGAGTCGACAAAAATCTATTGGTAAACATATTTGTCCTTCTAAAAGAACTACAAAATATGACTCAAATACCTAGATTGAAAAAATGATACCAATAGTAGGATGAGTTATCATTAGTTGATAACTCTCCTATGAATTGAGAGTTATAGATCCTTCCAAGAAAGATTCACAAACATTTAGAAAATTAGATATGTCTTTAACCTAAGGACACAAATGCATTTTCATGGTCATTCATAAACATGGAATGAATGAGATTACAAATATAAAATAAGATAAAGAAGGAAAGATCAATAGATGACCATAGGACCACTTATTAAGCATTCCATATATACAGGAAGACAAAAAAAATTAAATATCTCATTCTACTAGCCATGATATGACAAAATTGCACTTTGAAATAGGATAGAAAAGACCATAATATCACATTCAGGAAAAATAAGTACCCAAACCTCATGATTTGATGTGCACATATATTTCCCTTTAATTCAAAATCATAACAAAACAACAAAAATATTGTTTCAACCTTGTCATCACAAGTATTGTATAAAAATAAAATAGCTCCTATTTTCCCCTTTATTACAATCAAAATAGTTCTCTTCCCCCCTCCTTATAGCTACTGAACCCCAAGGACTGAAAAAGAAGAATCCCTATCATTTCTTTCACTAACCTATTTAACTTGATCAATCCTATAGTATTTCAGTTACAAATATAAGTAATCCTCTTAAAAGAATCTAATTAATTCCTTAGGTTTTACCTCCCACATTTGGCTTTTACTTTGATACTTTAATTGTTCGTATCAATTATAATTTTAATAAATATAATCAAATCATGTGAGTTCTTAGATTTTATTCATTGTTCTCACACTTATTTTTGACTATTCAAATTTATTGACAAATGTCAATGGATTGATGTTCCATGATGCCACTATTACTATTGAATCAGACAATGTTGCCAAGTGTCTCTTGATTTTTATGTGGACTCATACTTTAATACTAGCTATCATTTATTTATATTATTCAAAGGTGATACACAAATATTTTCATTTCAACGACAAGTACTTTTTGGGAGACCCCTTTTTTGGGCCTTCATATTAATCTTTTTCTCAGAAATTGCTACATAGACCCATACTTAGATATTAATTTTTTTTAACATGATCATATTTGGATAATATCTCTGGTGAGATTGTGCAAAACTTGTTTTGCAACAACATACCAAAAATTAAGAAAAATCTATGAGTGGAACAATTAATTATGGCCCTTGCACTAAGACTAATGTTCTATTTATAAAAATTTATTGTTACAGAGTGCATTAAAACTATAACAATATATGCACTGATACCTACACATGAATCACCTATTGGAGCTTCAATATTGTACATCTCATTATCCACTACCACCTTCTGACCTTGGATCTTGAAATCTTGAGAAATGCATAAATTTGAATCTATTTTATACTTTATGCATGATAGAATGAATTTTTGAACTTCTAACTAAGTAGTTTAGGTTCAAGTTCAACTTTTACATATGTGAATAAATAAACCAATGACTTGGAGGCTAACTAAATTAGTTTTAACATTTACCATTAGTGACATACGTTGAACTTGAACTTAAACTCATGCGATTTTGATGTTAAAGATCAAGTTCAACCGAGTTATTCATTGAGCCTAGAACATTAACCATGAAAGTGAAGAAAAAAACAATACAAGTGTAACACTTAGTATACTTGAGTCTTTCCCACTCTAAGTTTAATAAGTGTCTAGAGAAAATCTAGGTATTAAAAGATCTTGCAAATTTAAATTCAATATCTAGGAATCCTATGAAATGCTAAGATCAATGAAATTTTTAAATCATGAGAAAGGAGTTTCCATCACCAGTTGAATTGAGCTACCAACACCACTAGAAATTTAGGTTGCTTCTCCTTCATTAGAGAAAGGAGATGTTAATGAGTTTTTTCCTCTCTTCCACCCATCTCTACACAAACTCAATGTCATCATCCTCCTTTTGCCAAGGATTTCCTTTTCTCTAAAAATAATTCACTTTTAGTCTTCATTTGGGAGTTAGTTAAAATTTTAATTTCATCCATCAAGTTATTAGAGTTAATTATTGTCTCTTTTTCTTTAGAGTTAAGGGGACACCCGTCTTGTAGCATTAGATGTTATATTTTCCATAGTTAGCATTTTTCACTATAACTCTTTTGTTGATCCAAAAATAATATACTCATGAATCTTTAAACTATCTCTTATATTGACCAGAATCCTTAAATGGATGGAATAATCAAAATTCTCTATTACTTCCCTCACGAACATGAAGGTTCCTAGGAGATCAGAAATCACTTTATTACTTTTAAAGTATGCCTATATTGACAAGGTAAATTATACAATCGTATCCCCACATGAGTTTCTTTAATGATCTCTTTGATAACATCAAGTTTTGAAACCCAATCCCAAAAATAGATAACATTACTATCGATCATATAAGTCCCCCTTTTAGAATTCAATCCATATCCTACTTTTAAGGGCATATAACTACAAGGAAAGAATTGACTATATTTTTGGACACACAACATTTTCCCTAGTGGGTAGCATTCCAATTATAACCTTTACCAATCAATGTATGGGGCCCCAATAACTTCCTAAAATAGGCCCTATCCTCTTAGAAAAAATAGAATCTACCCACTATGTATTTTTAATCATGTAGAATGAAGTGATTACCTTCATAACATTATTGCAAGCTTGATACATCTCTGGTAATACTTCCTTTAGTGACTTTGGGCTTGACCATAAATCTTCATAACTTTGGTCTTGACATTTGCACAAATAAATGAAAGGAACTTTATTTATCCATTGACTTATGGTCTTATATTTTCCTTCTAGGTTCCCATAAAGATTAATATGTTTTATTATATAATATTTGATGTTTAACTTATTTTCTGATTCAAATGAAATTTATGTGAGTGTACAATAATATACCATGTCCTTCATATGCCTAATAACTTTCCAAAATATTTCTTTTATTGTTTTCCTTTGTGATTAAATTTTTAAACACCAATTTAAATAATTAAAGCATAACCTATAATACAGTTAATCATTCAAATTTTGAGCTTTTTAAACATAATAATAATAAATCTTAACCTATAAAAGAATTACTGGCTACAAGAAACAAAACTATGGAAAAATCATGATTATTGACCTTAAAAATCTTAATAAAGTAGTGGCTCGCATGTAATTGTTCTATGTCTCATTTCCAAAAAAATATTTTAAGTGCAGTTGATGCCTATATCTCTCTAATTACACAGATGCAAATTCTTGTAATTAAAACTCTCATTTTTTTTTCATTTCTAATAATATAATAACTTAACCTTGAACGAGAAAGCTAACCAATTAATCATATTCAATTTTTAACCAAAAATATATAGTATAATCATATCCCTTTTCTATTATAAAGATTTCATAGGATGTTTTGTGTAATAGGTTGTCCCACAATTCTATAAAATAGAATGAAAAATGTATTGTTAAAATTTTAAATATATGAATGGAAAAGGGGTAGTTGACACAAATGATAAGTATAACCAATAATATTAGAAGACATTACTATTCATTAAATGTGTCTTGCTTATAAGGTATACCAAAATACTCACTAATAAATCTTATATTCGGTTTTGTGCATGATGAATAAATGTATATTGGTATGTACCAAAACCTATAAATAAAGTCAATGTTTATCTTTATACTTATAATACAACAAGACAAATCTAATCTCTAATATTTAAGAACCTAAGTAGCTAAATTAAAAAATGCACGTTGATTTGTTTGAGAACCCAAATATGTGACAGTGGATAATGTACATCAACTAAATATAATATAATTATATTCATTCAACATAAATATATATTATTAAAGTAGTAATTCATTATTGAAAAAGCTCTGCTCTGCAAAATGGTGAAAAAGACAATTTCACAGAAACACTTGAAATCTTTCACTCCATTCCACCACACATATCAGCATTAGAAGAAGGAATTCAGTCCATTAACCACTAGCAACAAATTTGAATCTCTTGCCTCCCAGAATGGTAACAAATAGTACAAACTTGAAATAGGTATAGATAGTTTTGAAAACCTATTCCAACAACATGCAAAATGAAATGCAATAATTATTGAGAGCTAGAATAATAGAGGCAAGGAAGGATGGAAGATTGTGTAGAATAGGAAAAAAAAATTGAAGATGGCTACAACATGGCAAGGATGGCATAACATCAAGATTGGAAATTCAAAAAGAATTTTTCAACAAAACAAAGTATGCTACTCTGGCAAATCAAAACCATAGCCCAAGAAAGTAATCATAGACTAGGCACTCAAATCAACCTAAAGCAATTTCAAAGACCAACAAAATACCTTTAGGCCCTACTCTGATAAGTCTTTAGCAGCCATCTAAAGCCTATAACACACAAATGAAAAACTACAAAATCATCCCACAGAAGGAAACATTCCCCCCAACAAAGGAACTAATCTAAGAGAGGCAAGAAACCCTTATCCAAGGTTTTCAACCAAGAAAAAAAGAAATGATGAAATTATCATCAACAATTCACATAGTAAAGGAAGATGGATGGAATGTGTAGAGAACAACATCTATGTGCACTAGAATGAACCACCAAAATATAGAAACAAGCTCGTACATATCATATCCATGAAATTGGGCAACAAGGTAAGTAACATAATCTCTTTTGTAGATAATCATTGGTTTATTCATTGTCAAAATTCAAAGTCTAAGCTGAAATTTTAAGTTATAATAATTAATTCTATAAGGAACATCACATTGATTTTACAAAATGGCAACCAAATTTCAACAAAAATTACACTAAATATATAAAAAAATCAAATGGAATTAATGTTCTGACATACCATTAGGACTAATGGAGGACAATATCATTAAGAGAATAGGCAACTCTTTGGGATCTTTTATAGGATTCGAACATAGCAAAATTAAAAACAATAAAATCAGGGTTCTGGTAATATTAGATCTAAGCAATATAGTAAGTAGGAAAATTATAACCAATAGATCCATCTATAACTTATCATTCAAAGAATACTTAGGAGAAAAAGACAAAATTAAGGATACAAACTTAACTAAAATGTGCTTCAAGAACAACATCAAAGAAAGTATAAAAGCAAAGGAGATTAGACATGAGAAAAGGAAGGAATATAAAAGAAGTTGTAATAACAAAGGACAAAAAAGGAAGCCTAAGAGAAGTAGAAAAGGTTAACCCAAACAAAAAAAAAACTAGAGAAAAAAGAAGAATACCTACAAGAGAATTTAGAAGAAGAAGGAATGAAGGAAAATGACTGGATGACAAACATAAACTATCAAAACTCATTGGATAAATTTAAAAGATGTAAGGATTGTAAAATGGAAAGAGAGATAGTAGAAGAAATGGAACTCAATATTAAAAATGTAAACTAGCTATTTTAGGAGATCCTTCTACTATAGAATGATCAAATAGATCAAAGCATATTGCGGGAAGCTATTCACAGAGAACAAAAAGGTAAAAGGATACAAATATCAAAAATAGAGGAAACATCAAAAAATAGAAACAACCAGATTGAAGTCTAAGGAGAAGAACTATCAAAAGTCTTAGCTGAAAAAGAAGAAATTGAATAGATGGAACAAAGAAACAATAAAGAAGAAGATCCTACAAAAGATAGTATTCAAGGAAAAGCCCATCAATCAAGGACCTCAAAAGAAGAGGCAAACATCCCTCTTCCAGTCTCAACCCAATGGAGCAACATCACTATTAGAAAGAAAGCAAGAAAGAAGAGTTAAAAATTCTGGCAAACACCCAACAATTGTATAGCCATGTTTGCCCCAATCAGAGAAGTAATAGAATCAGTATCAAGAATAAGGATAACAACCCCAGGACTAGAAAACACACAAGATGAATAGCAAACCATATGGAATGACTTAGGGGACAACCCTAACAAAGGTACAAATATTAAAGTGTTAAAATTAACAAGGAAAGACCAGATCTTAGAATCTAAAGATTATCAAATAAATAAGATGATAATCGAAGAAATACTTATAGAAGACTACTAGGAAAGAAAAGATTAAGAGATAGTAGAAAAAGTGCTGAAAGAACAAAATTTGGAAAAGATAGGTATGTTAATAAATCAAGAAGGAATGAAGACACCAAATTGTGGGAAAGCAAAGCAGAAACAAGGGAGGAAATCACTAAAAGAACTAAGGGAGGTAGTAGGATAGGTAAATGAACAAACCAAGATCTCTAACATTCTACAAGGTGGGAAGGGGAAGAGCCTTCCCAAGGATCAATGAGAATCATCACTTGAAACACTAGGGGGCTAAATGCCCCTAGCAAGAAACACTTATTAAAGCATAATCTCACTTTATTTGATTCTAACATTACACTCATACAATAGACAAAATTAAACAAGGAAGAAGGAATAAAGTTAAGTCAAAGTTTGGGAAAGTGGAAATCAGAATTTAAATAGTCACAAGGAGCATTAGGCAGACTCAGAATCATATGAAATTCTCAGCAAGTTAATATAGGAGAAATAACTTCACACATTAATTGGATGGGAAGCAGGGGCGTCAACACAAAATCAAATATATAGTTGATTGTAATAAATATCTATGGGTCCACTTAATCATCAAAGAAATTAGGTGTCTAGAATGAAATCAACACATTTATCAATATGAAACCAAATGAGGTCATTCTCATAGGAGGAGATTTCAATGTCATTTTAAGAAAAGAGGAAAAACAAGGAGGAAATAACTTAGTTTCCAAAGCTATGGAAAACTTTAGAAACTAGATCCAAAATGACTCCCTCATTGATATAATTACCAAAAATGGCTTATATACATGGAATAATAGAAGGAAAGTATTTTTTTATATCATGGAATAGTTGGATAGATTTTTTCTGGAAGGTGAGCCTAGGATATTGGATAAAGTAGTCAATGTAGAAATACTACCAATGGTAGGTTTGGATAATTTCCCAATAAAATTTGAAATCAAAGAGCAGATTAAACCAAGCAGGAACCCCTTCAAATGTGAAAATATGTGGTTTATGGAAAAATATTTCATGGAGCAGATAAAAGGATGGTGGCAGGAAGAATAGTTTCAGGGCTCAAAAATGTTTTGCTTAGTTTAAAAATTAAAAAGTATTAAACCATTTTTTCAAAAATGGAATAAAACACAATTAAAAACATCTTCAAATAAAAATTAGATATAGAAGAAAAAATAGGTAAAGTGAACAAAGAAATAATAGCTAAGGTGATGAATAATGAATCTTATCAACTAGAGGAAGAGTACCTTTAAAAAAAAGAAGAAATACTAGCAAAAGAAGAAATATTCTAGAAACAAAAATCCAGAGAAATGTGGCCAATAGAAGGAGATTGTAACACAAAATTCTTTCATAATAGTACTATTTACAATAGAAACTATAATAACATAACAAAACTTAAGAATTTGCAAGGTGAGCAGAGTGAAAATCCAGAACAAATAGTTGAAATCTTTGTTGACTATTTTAAAGATACCATTAATAATTTTGACTCTAATAGACTAGATCAAGAGGAAATGTTAAAATCTATTCCTAAGTTGATCACAGATGAAGATAATAGATTCCTCAATAAACCCTTTACTCTTCTAGAAGTCAAAACCACCCTCTTCAATATCAATCCAGATAAATCCCTAGGCCCAGATGGGTTTCAAGCATTCTTCTTTCAACAATGTTGTGATATACTAGGAAAGACTTATGGAAAGCTCTAGAAGAATCTAGGAATGGAGGATCCCTCTTAATAGAAATAAATCATACTTTCCTTGCCCTTATCCCCCAAAAAAAAAAATGTGAAGAACCAAGGGACTTAAGACCAATCGCACTTTGTAATACTATTTATAAAGTGTTCTCAAAAGTTTTAGCCAACCATCTCAAAAACTTCCTCTATCATATCATATTGGAAGAAAATTCTAGCTTTTCCCTTGTAGATCCATCTTAGATGGTATCTCTATCATACAAGAAACTACCAGCTCTGTAATTAAAAATAATGAGGCATGCATGCTATTAAAACTAGACATTCAAAAAGCTTATGATAAAGTGGATTGGAGATTCCTCTGTAAAACTCTTAAAGCTTTTGGCTTCTCCAAATAGTGGATAAAAATCATATATCAATATATATCTACCCCAAAAATTTCTCTTCTCATTAACAATACTCCAGAAGGATTCTTCAACACATCTAGGGGGATCCATCAAGGAGACCTGATATCCCCATTTCTATTTATTATTATTGAAAAATCATTTGGAAAAATATTTAAATCTATGCAAATAGAAAATTAAATTAAATGAGTTAAAGTAACAAATGACGTAGAAAACATCACATAGCAACAATTTGTTGACAACACAATTTTAGCCAGAATCAGCACTCTAAATGAGGTAGAACACATGCAACATATTTTAGAGACATACACTAAAGCCTTAGGACAATGAATCAATGCTGAGAAATAAAATGTCTTCTTCTTAAATACACCCAAGGAAAGAGAAGACTAGATATGCAACAAGTTAGGATTCAAAAAGAGCACTTTGCCTTTTAAATATCTAGGAATATTTCTAAACAAAGGTAGCAAATCCAACCTAGGATGGGAGCATATACTAGAGAAAATTGATAACCAAATAGAATCTTGGAAAGGAAAATGGCTAACCAAGGTTGGGAGATCCACTAAAATCAACGTAGTTCTATTAGTAATTCCTACCTATCGACTCTCTTATACACAACTACCTAAAAACATAAACATAAAAATTGAAAAGAAACTATGAGACTTCTTCTAGAATGGATTAGACAATAAGAATAAGGTAGCTCTTATTAGCTAGGTCAATATTTGCAAACCCAAAGAAGTTGGGGCCCTAGGAATCAAAAATCTAGAATGGCAGAATGAAGCATTAGGAGCTAAACAAGTGTGTAGATTGTACCAAGAACCCTACAGGAAATAGGCTAGAATCCTTTTCAATAAATACCTTAACTCATCAGATAGTACCTCCTTATTTAGAATTAGAGAACCCCCTAAAGGATCTATAGTACGAAACTTCATAATTAATTGTCGGCATCTGATATCTAAATACCTCACATGGGATATAGGTAAAGGTGATGAAGCTATGTTCTGGGAGGACTCATGGAATGGACATCCACCATTAAACTTAATAGACATTTCCCCAGAAGCTATTACTCACCTTAAAAAAATATGGGGGTCAAAAGTGAAAGATTATATACAAGAACAATACTCAAAATGAGGAAAGATGTAGAAATGGAAAACCCTATTTAACTATGGACTCAACTAGGAAGATCAAGAGAGACTCGAAATCATCCATAAAATCACCCAATTTTAATAAAAAATATAGAGGACAAACTAATATGGGTAGCCTCTAAGGATAGAACTTATAAATTCAAAGAAGGGTATAGATTAATCACAAACTCCCAAAATGGGAAGCTAGTACCCTCCCAATAAATCTATGTTGGGATCTAGTAGGGCTCCCCAAAGTAGGTATGTTTCTTTGGGTAGCCATGCAAATGAGAATACTCATAGTAGATAGAATAAAAAAATGGGTCTTGAAGGACCATCAAGATGCATACTATTCAATGCAAGTGAAGAAACTATAGAACAGCTCCTATATCTCTATAAATATACCCAAGAACGCTAGAGGTGGCTCCAATACAAACTCAATTGAAGTACACCTCCTATAGTTAAATGGCTAGACCACCTAATGGTTTGGCCTAAAGACCCTTCTAATAAAGTATATGGGAAACATTGGAATATATCCCCAACAATCCTAACCTAGGAGATCTAGAAACAAAGAAATCGACAAATTTTCCAAAATCAAGCTCTTAACATGCAAGATCTCCTTACAAAAATGGAAATAGCTATTATGGAAGTTATAAATAGTGACCTCAGGAAGAGACTGAGAGAAGAGGGAACATTTACAAAATGTGATGTAAAGATTAAAAAATTATGGCCCCTTATAATTATTCCTATTCTCTATTATAAAAAGAAAAATAATTCAGCTAGGAAAGCTTGTAAATGGGAACCACCACTACTAGGATGGAAGAAATTGAATTTTAATAAGGCCTCTAGAGGAAATATAGGAAAGTCTAGCATAGGGTGCATTGTTAGGGAAGAATTAGGAAACCTATTAGCAAGATGATCTAAACCAATGAAAATAATGACCAATAATGTGGCAAAACTAGAAGTTGTAGAAGAAGGTATAAAAATATGCAATGGCCTTAACATTAAAATGATTATGATTGAAGGGAACTCTCAAATTAGATTAAATGCTCTTAGAACAGGGGAAATACCAAACTAGATCTTAAATTCTAGATTAGAAACAACTCTCAAACTACTAGGAAAATTTGAAGAAGTAAGATTCCTGCATATCTATAGAGAAGGTAACATGGAAGACAATAGCTTAGCTAATAAAGGCATCGATGGAGAAAATTTATTAATATTCAACCAAAGACTAATAGGTTAATTTTTCATTTAGGTTGTTTTTTCTCCCTCCCAACTTATCCCCTTATCTAGATTTTAATTATCATTAAATTAGGCCTCATACTAGAGTATGATTCATATCTCTCATCCATGCATGAAAATTTGCTTAATTATGAATTCAAGTGACATTTCCAAACCTATTAGGGCATCTTTGTGATCATTTTAGGTTCTAGATTTTTTCTCCTAAAATCTATAACTAGTGGTTCTGGCTCAAAAGTGTTAATTTTCATTGTAACTCCTTGGTATGTGATTTTATTTGTCCATGGATGCACATATCTACCTGTATGATGCTTTTGAAAATTGCACTATGGTCTTCTATGGTACCATTAAGCAAGAGAGATGAAATAGGATCTTTCAGCCAATAGATGACATGAGTCGAATTGTAGTAATCAGAGCATTGGGTGATGGGGAATTCAAATATAAGTATTCATGGAGAACTAATAGTGATATTATGGGACTATGGGTAGGCTTCCTTGCTAGGGTAGGGGTTGAGAAATGAGACATTGTTAGGTTTAGCTACAACCTTTTTGACCCCTGTTGGTTGCTAGGGCTTGAGATACTAGTAGCTAACATCGATGAAGGGCTATGGATCCCCCTTACTAAAGCATATATGGAATATGAATTGTATAGTCTAGAGGTAGCTAGAAGTCCTAGGTGTTCACATCTGGTAATTAGAGACAACATTCAAATCTATAGAGAGTGGTTGAGGATTGAAGCAAGCGTTCACTTCATGCTAAGATGGAGGGGAATCATAGAGGATCTTGGCAGAGACTAGCTCCTGAATTATTTGTGGATGGTTGATGCATACATCCACCTGGACGTAGACCTCTTCAATTTGGAAAATGTGGACCTCTACCTCCCAAATTATGATAACTCAAGCAGAGGTAGGATGACCTAGGATTTTCCTTTGGGTTTGATGTTTCATGTCTTTCAATTTCATGAGCTGGTTTATGGTCTCTATGATTTTGGCTTACGGATCTCTTTTCAGTTTGTTGGTTTGATTTTTTCCCTCATTTTCATGTGTGTCACCTTTTCTAGATTGATATTAGCCATGTATAGCAATTGACACCTCTCCTTTTAATCAATATCGATATGCATTTATAACTATGGATTATTCAAGTTTGTTCCCTTAATCATTTGATAATCTAGTTACAATTTAATCTTAGAATCTCATGATCTAATGGTCATCTGTTATATGATAGATTATGCTCACTTTGGATTCTATTAAACATTAACACATTATTGTAATATTAACACATGATTTTACTAACATTTAATGCCACTTGTTACCATGTGATGTCTTATAGAGATCAAGACTTTCTTTATGCAGCATTTGGAGCCTAGATGGTCTCAAAGATCAATTTTAAGCAAGCTATGATGTAATTAAATTGACATAACATCTAAATTTTATAAACTGGGGTATGCCCCTTTTATTGATGTATAATATACGACTTTGGTCCTGGGCTAAACTGGAGGTTTTCTTATTCTGTTCTTTCCTACTGGTGCCTGTTAGAAAGGAGAAACTCTTGTATTCCTTTAATTTATTAATAAAATATAAAGAAGGCTATAGCCATTTATCGATCAATATACATACATACATACATACATACATACACACATACATACACATATACATACATACATACATACATACATACATACATACATACATACATACATACATACATACATACATACATACATACATATATATATATATATGGTTTCCTTTAATAATAATTAGTTTTCTTTCAAATGAATTCTACAATTTTGATTTCAAATTTAAAAGAGATTTTCTTTAAAAATAGTGTGTTTTCTTTGAAATGAAATCTATAATTTGAATTTTATAATCAAATCTAAGTGGTTTTTTTTTCTTTTGTTTAACATCTAAAAAGTATGACCTTTTATAAATACAATTTTTGTAAAGTTTAAGTATGTATCTGTATATGAAAATGTTTTATTAGAAAGACTATCATGGAGAGCCTATTATTGTTTGATTCAAATGATGCATTAAGAAAATAGTGCAAATTAATTTTTATTGAAACTTATAGTTGAAATTTATAATTAAGAGCTATAGATCTATGAACCATATAAATAACACTAAACTATCTAATTTAATATACTTAACTAATTTTTTTAGTTCTTGCCAAAGGCAAAATACAATTGCATCTGTTGAACTCACTTTTCCAATCAAATTGACCAATTAGGTAAAATAATTTAAAATGTTAAAAGGGATTTGGAATGTTTACAACTCTTCTTTATTTTTGAAGATTTAATAATTCACATTTTTCAGTAATTCTATTGGCCTATGATTATTCTAGTAGTGACAAAAATAAGTTTTTCTCAACGATAAATATATATTATATGTCATGTCATGTCACTAATGATATTTTATGTCATGAATTAATATCAACTTTATCCTTTTACATTTAATGTGAAGGTATCATTAAAAAATAATATTGTATTTATTTTGGGCTTCCACGAAGCTACTTAACCGAGTTCATACCTCAAAATCCCCTTTTTAATAAGTAACAAATGTTAATTTTAGGATTCAATTGTTGATAGAATTAAGGCAAAAAAATCCCCATGGAAAGGTCATTGGCTATCTCTCTTATGTAGATTACTTTTTGTAAAATCTTTCCTTGCTATAGTTTAGAATTTTGTCATCCCACTTTCAAAGGCACTTCTTTTGTCATTGAACAATTTCATATGATCATCTCCAACTTCATTTGGAGAGATAACATGACAAATAAGAAAAGGATTCTGGTAGTCTCATTCAAAATAATGACTCATATGGAGTATGTATAGTCATCCCTTAGCCCTTTGGGTTAGCCAAATGCCAGCCAAATGTCTAGATTCTCCCAATAAAGTACAAATATTTAGTGTGCAAAGTCTACCATTTGGGTTAGCTATATACAGTTTTATGCTTCATCCAAGGAAGCCTATACATAGGAAGTTCATAATGGTGAGGAAATCAATTTTTGGATAGACTCTTGGTCTTGTTTTTCCTCATTAGAGACTATTTAGGAGCTTACGATAATTATAGATTTGGTATCATTAATATGGATGCAATGCTTGTGTAGTTCATTGAATCATGTTAAATAGGTTCTAATAAATTCATATGGAAAAGATTTTATAATCTCCCTACTTCTTTTTCTCACCAACAATTTTTGTCTGGTATTTTACAATGTAGACACATTTTCCTCTTAGGTAATTAAGATGAAGTTAAATAAGCTACATCAAATACATGGTTGTATGCAATCAAGTGAGGGTATGAAACATAACTATTTAATCTTAAATGATATTTCCTCTCAGACCCTTCATTTTTTGTCTAAATCAACTTATTCCTACCAAAGTTGGATGCTTTCTATGGTTGGATTTTCAAGAGAGAGAACTAACAAGATATTGCCTTACCACACTAAATATATATAATCTATTCTTTTCTATTTTGTATCAAAATAATGTGGAAGAGCCAAATCATCTATTTCTTTATTTGGTTCCCTATGGATTGTAATTCCAACAATAGTTGTATGGGGATTATAGTGGGAGCATAATCAAAGGATTTTGTGATAAAAGTAATCCACTAAATTGTCTTCCACACAACATTAGAGTAATTTATATCAGAAACTATGAATGCCCAAATGTTGAAGGAAAACTCATTGATGGGTACCTTCTCATTATTGGATGCAAAGTTCTTAAAAAATGAAATAATATGACTATTCCTCCTCTTGGATCATTTACATATTCCCTTTAATAGAAAATAAATAAAAATTATGCCTACTAGAATGCACCTCATGCTTCCCACCAAAAATTGAATTTTTATAGGGCATCACATGGTAACCCTATAGTGTCAGGTGTAGGATTTGCAATTAGGGATCATAATAGTATCCTAGTTTAGAGGTATTCAATATTTTGTCTCATGGCATAATGAAGTTGGTCAAGAAATGAGATTAATCTGCAATGATGCAAGTGTGGAAGATTAACAAAATTTGAAAATATAATTATTGTTCATACATATCAAGAGGACTATTCATTGGTAGATATGTTTGCCAATCTGAAACATGATGACAATAAATTAGTTATTAATGAGATATTGTCAACATTGGATGAGTTTCAAATCATCAAAGACACATTGGCCAAATATCATGTCAATTCTCATTAATGATTTTTACCATGTTTAATTTCTATAGACTCGTTTTTTTTTTTTTCCAAATTCTAATATTCCTCCTTCCACTATTTACATTCTACCTCTGCAATTTAGTCTATTCATTATTCCTTTTTGTGCTTATGTTTCAACCATCATACTTTCTTGTTAGCCCAAATTTCTAGATATATTTCTTCTCCTTCATTTGACAACAATGTGTGTCTTTTTCTCTCTCAATTTCATCCAATCACATCCCACTTTCATCTCCAATAAAGTATTGTGATTTTCATTTCTTATATCTTCTTTTTCTAGCAAAATCTAACTAATACTTCAAGTGAATAAATTCTTTACTTTAGATTTTTTTTTGGTAATTTTCATAGTTTTAAGCCTTTTAGACATGTAATGACTATTTATTATCAATATTTTACAAACTATACACTATTTGATCAATTTTTAAAAAAATATTTGTACAATTACCATATGTTAATTACATTTTCACAACATATGAAAATATGTCATTTAATTAATATCTATTTTATGTATTCATTAATAGCAACTTTATATTTTTACAACTGAGTTAATTAATTTTTTTTTTCAAAATATTGTTTTGACTTATGTATTCTTACAAAATTAGAATTAAAAATAATTAATTTAATAAAGATCATTTATTGAAATATTATTTAACTATTTTTTGAACTAATTAAACATAAATTATATTAATAGTAATCTATCTATCTATCTATCTATCTATCTATCTACCTATCTATATATATATATATATATATAAATATATATATATATATATATATATATATATATATGTATGTATGTATGTATGTATGTATGTATGTATGTATGTATGTATGTATGTATGTATGTTTGTATGTATGTATGTATGTATGTATGTATGTATGTATGTATGTATGTATGTATGTATGTATGTATGTATGCATGTATGTATGTATGTATCTATGTATGTATATAGTGTTAATTTTAGATTAAATGGTCAAACCTAATTTTCACATTTAATTTACTTTTAGAATTTATTTAATTTTTCAATTGTGACAAAAATTTCAAATTAGTGATGCTACTATTGGTATGTTACTTGTGACAATAATAAGAGGGTTCTTTAAAAACTTGTCTCAAACAAGCTTAATAAATAATTTACACATTTTGCATACAAAATTATCACAGTCTAACTCAACATATTATTCAAGACATAAACTCAAAAATTTATTTTTTTGAAGATAGTAGAATAATTTCAATATTTGTACATGTATGACTTGCTTAAATAATTTTTTTGACAGAGGTGGCAATCTAAGAACCAACAATTCACCTTCCTTAAATCAAGAAGACATATATATTTGAAGATCCAAATGAATTATGCTATTAGTAGGAACTTTGATGATTTTCATCACTCATTTAAAAATAATAATAATATTTTAAATTTTGAAAAGATAAGAAATGTAAAATTTGAAATTTAGACTAACAACCAATTATTAATTTTTGACTGGTAAAAGGCATAAGCTATATATATTATATTAATAGAAAACAATGACTCCATTCAAATGAGCACTAGTAGGAAATTATAGAGAAGAAAACCACTAGTCTAGCTTGAGACAATCTGTCCTATACAAATATTACATAATTAGAAGGGGTATACCCCATATTTTTAGATTCAACTTAATTCTTATTAATATCTTTATATCTTTTCTAGTTATCTCTAAGTACATGTCTCTATCTTTGATTATGGCTATGTAATCATTCCTTCCTTTTCTTCTACATGCTTATAGTTTACTCATATTGGAGTAAGTCTTGGCTTGATCCAATATTAATGACACTTTATGATAAATTTCTTGCATTTTCCTCTCCCTTTCCTTCTTGCATGATACCAGTCATTCAAAACTCATAAAATATTGTTAGGTAAAGATTGGTATAATAAAAATTTGTAGTGTATAACCTTGTGAAAAAATGAAATTGACCGATTAGGGCTTAGGGATTGTGTAATACAAGACTCCTATAGGAAATGTTAATTATATCAATACATTAATTAAAAAAATTCAAATGAACCATTTTTATCTTTATCATTCATAAGCAATACTAAAAAATATAATAAAGTTTTCCTATATATAATTAGAAGAGCTATAATCTATAAGTAAATATTTAAAGAAAAGAAAAGGAAGAGATATAAGATTTTAGGAAGATCAAAATATGTTATAGAGGATCAACCTTCTAGGACCTAAGATATTCCCTAGATAGTTAGAACGACCACGTGACCATATACCTTCCCTCCTCCTAAGAAGATGCCTCTTATTATGAAAGAGGATTATTTAAAGCAATACTAATCTAGCTCGAGGTTAGGGCTAATAGTGTTCATGAAGGAGACTTGCTACAACTTGGTTCATTAGCTATTGTCAAGAAATTATATCCAGTTGTTTTAGGATTACTAAAATGAACACTTTGATAAAAATGAGGGCATTAGTTCCCCATATGGCCTTTCATGAATCCATTTCTGGAAAACATCTCTCTTTTATTGTTTTGAATACCCATTTCCTAATTATGAGAGTTGTATACTATATCTTGGGAAAGGAATTAATTAACAATTATTAATGGTATAGAGTTCTTGGTGGTATTCCTTTGATGTTCAAGCCATTACTTTTCTAGTCCAACCTAATAATACCAACCTCAACACTCTCTATAAGTGAAAGCTTAAGGCAAAGTTGTATGGAAATATTGATAAAATATTTTCTCATATCTAGAATGACATGTATATATGCCAATATTGTCATTATGAATTACCCTATGATAGTCAACAACTCATTCCACTCTATCCTCTAGTGTTTACATCTGATACTTCTTAATAGATAAAGTGGCTCTTGTTAATATTAGATTGGTTTTGATAAGTGAGTGTCTATATGCTTACATCATTTACTTAGTTCATGATGAACAAGTAACATATGTCATGCACAACATATAAGTTAGAGCATGCTGAGTAAATAGTGAGTCCCAAGTCATTCATATTCCAAGTCACTCAACTGTTGAGAAGACAATATGTGCTAAGTGATTCAGTTGCTAAGTCATTCATATGTCAAGTAATAGTACTAAATTCATAGTAAGTGTTGAGCACCAAGGACTTCAAATGATGAGTAACACAATTTTGACATACTTGTTTGTATTGGTACAAACTAGTATGTAAATCATTTTTGGGCCCACTTAAGGATTAATTTATGATCTTTTGTTGATAATGATGAATATTAAGTGGGGATCCTTATGTATTACATGCATCTAGTCAGGTAAAGAGAAGGTTTAAGTGGAAATATGGACGAATCATAATTTTTGATTCATACCTAGCCCTAAGTCACCTAGATCTTCTTAAGGAGGAAAAACCCTAAACATTTTTATGAATAATTAGAGAGATAGAAGGAGAGTTTGCATGCACAAACAAGACATTCATAATGACCAAGGGATTATGATTTGAATTGCATTGTAGAATCAGTTAAAGGAGATAGAGGAAGGAAATAGTGAACACCATATAGATATTTTATCAAGTACACATCAATATAGAGAGGATCTGACATCAAGCAATAGAGTGCTAATAATAGGATCATTGTTGAGACATTCTAATAGGTGAATCAGTTAAATCTCTTAATAGGATAGAGCTAACAGGCTATATTAAAATCATCTAGCAAGGTTCTTACATAATTATGAGTTCAAGTTCTTTACCTATGCACACTTCTAACAAGGTGTTGTAAACCTTTAATAGGGTGAGACCTAATAGTCTTTGTAAGCCTTTAACAAGGTATAACTTTCATAAGGTAGATCATGTTTCATGATAAAACATTGTAACCTTCATTGGATATGCTTTATCATTGCAATAGTGAATATTTGTTTGTCTCATCCCCACCCCAATTTTATCTTTTCATTGGAGGATTTTTGGGTAATCATATCTTGTGTCATATATGTGTGAACGCTCACTTGTTTACATACTTTAGATGTATATTCTCTACATGTTATTTCAGTTTACTTATTGAATTGTGAGATGGATGTGTGGTGAATGTTTTTATGGGTTAAAGTTTAAAGCACTGATTCACCCTCCTCCTCTTAGAGTTTATCATTCATACTTGTAATTCCAACAATTGGTATCAGAGCTTTGTTCTTCGAAAGTGAAGTCTTACAACTTTGATGAAAGATCTTGGAAATAGATGTCTACAAGTTGGGAAAGGTTATTGAGAGCCATGCAATTTAAATACAACTCATTCTACATCAGCTGAATGAAGCAAAAGAAGATTTTAAAAAATCATTGACAAGAAGGAATGAAATTGGTATTGAGGAGAATGACACACAATACCAAAGATGGATACTACTAAGCTAATTAGAAGTGGAAACTCTAATGAATTTGATGCAGTAGTTACAAATCAAATAGAAAAGAACAGAATGCTAGGTGAAGAAATTAGAAATATTAAGACAGAGCAAGAATCACAAGCCATATTACTATGCGAGGTGACCAAACAAAAAAAATAAAGCTATAGAAGACAAAGATGATTGAAGATGACAAAAGAGTTTTAACTAATAGAGGGTAAGATAAATCATCAAAAGTAAATAGGATTTCTCACATGCAATTGGAATTAATGAATCAAGTCATGATTACTAGTCATGAAATAAATAGTAAAGACATTGAGATTACAAAATGAAAACTACAGAATGAATAGTAGAGAAATTATCTGAAAAGGGAATAGGAGTTTTCAGAAAGTTTCAATAAATCAAATGAAGCCATCAAGTACTTTGAACAATTGATGAGATCTCCTAGATCTAACAATGATACATCTAGACTAGGATAGACCAATACTAAAGAAGGAGAATCATCCAAAAGTGCTAAAGAAAGAAATAAGAAAGGTAAGTGTATGCACCCTAAAATGGTCACCTAGACTATGGGCCCCCATTATTCAATCTATCAATTTATCAATTTCCTGATTGAATGGTTGGTAATATTTTAATAAATCAATTCAAATCAATTTCCTTGATCAAATTCAATCATTTCAATATTTTCTAAGGTTGATCATTTTATCTTCGATCTTATTCAATTAAAATAAAATCTCCCTTTTAATTAAATAAAATAAGTTCATATTTAATTAAAAGAAAACCTTTCTTTTAATTAAATAATTCATTGACATCTAATTAATTAAGAGAAAAACCCCTCTTTTAATTTAATTAAATATTTCCTATTTAATTAAAAGAACTTTCTCCCTTTTAATTAAATAAATCCACTCTTAAAAAGTAAATAAAATAAATAAAACATAAAAAATTCCTCTACACTTACATGCACATATTTCTAAGTGGAATTCCATTTAATTCTTTTCCTATTTTCTCATTGGTGGATCTTTATTTCACACAAATCATTCTTTCTCCACCCTTGATTAAATCCTTTTTCCTCTTAATCTTGATTTTCCAATCCTCTTTATAAGGGAGAGCCCTCTCCTCATTTTACACAACAAACTCTATGCTATTGTTATGTTGTAAGTTTGGAGAGTGATTTTTGAAGAAGGATTTTGAGTGTTAAAGCTTTTTTTGGAGAACTATCTTCTTGTCTTCTTCTCTCATGCATCTATGGCTTCCATCATCATGATCCATCCTTTCATTTTCATATTAGCTTAGATCTATATTTATTTTCATAGATTAATATTGCATTGTTATTTCCTTTCATAGATTATATTTCCTTTCTTGCATTGCTTTGCATTTTCATCATTTAGATTAGTTTTCATCTTCATTTGCATTCATATCTTGACCTTTTAATCTCTCTTTTTATGGTCTACTTGCATGGGAGCAAACTAAGTCAAAACTAAAGGCCTTCATTACAAACTCTTAAATTCCATGAATAGAAATTTATGAGCCACCATTCAAGACCTCATTCTTGAGCAATCTTGGATATAATGACTCATAGAAGTGTGCTCACATTTTGAGCACACAATAAGAATTCCAAACCCACTTGTCATTATTATGGAAAGATAGGACATATTGTTAATGTGTTTAGGAGCAAGAATTTTAAACGAAAGAACATGGGTGACCACCATAAGTGTAATAAACAAGGTCATCAGACACATAACTATAGAATTGAGACCATGCATGCTCAAAGATTTGAAGGATACTATTATAACTATAAGAAGTATGGACATAGAGCTTTTGAATGTAGATCTAAACCTAAGTGGTCATCAAATGAGAAAACAAAGGTAAAGAACAATGGAAACTCTTATAATTGAGATTATAGTACAAGGTATACTTGTCTCTACTATCAAAAATATGTACATGTTCTTGAGAACTATATTAGAACATAATTTAGAAGTGATTGCAAAAGGTGGTTGAGTCAAATCACATGTTTTAACTATTTGAAGATTGATCACATTAATATATATTTTCCAACAATATCAAATGCATAAAGTTGTGAGTTCAACAAAGGAAAAGACAAGGAAAATATTGAAAATTTCATAGATGAGATGAATAAGACATGGAAGAGAAAGGAGGATTGCAACACATCAAGTGTAGATGGGATCACTTCACCCAATGGGTCAGGTGATCACACCTTATCAAATTAAGAAATCAAGAGGTATGTGGGATTAATAATTAAAAGATATATCATGCATCAATTCTAAGGATTTAGTTTTGTAAAGATTATACATGCATGAATAAAGATGTAAAGTATTGTTCGAAATCAAGGATAAGTCTTTAAGTTTTGTCAGTTTTTTCATGTTACTACCAAGCATAAAAAAGTTTCATATGGTTGTTGAGTAAAATTTTAGTCAATTCCAAGCTAATGAAATTGGTGAGTTGAGGCTAATCTTGTAGTGGTTTCTGAGTGCATGGAAAGACATGTGGATTCTAGGTGAGCTAGAAATCAGTTGATGTTGAGCTCATAGCTACGTAACCACTTAGAATTAAATGCAATTTTCTAAGGGATATTTGATCAATTTCTACTCATTTAACATCATTTTAATTTGAATCACGTTGTTTCGAATCTGGAGAAAGGCGGGAGACAGGAGAGCACGTCTGCAGGAGGGCATGCAGCAAGGAATGCAGCAAGTGCAGGGCAAAAAATGGAGGGGAAAGATGAGGATGCCTCAAAGGATGGGGACCCATGGGTTATGATGCCCCATCTAGGTGAGAAGATTCCCCCTCCCCCCCATGTGGGCAGTGGGCCATCTGGGGCATGGGGACGCTAGTCGAATCTATTCGATATTAAACCATCAGGTAAATCGTCTTTCCCAAAAGTCATTGACAAATCTGATAAGGAGAAAGGTATTTTTTCTCTGGAAATCCCTAGGGAAATTATTGACCACAATATCCTAAGCATGGCGAACACTCTGGTAGGAAAAGTTGTAGGGCCAAGACCTAATATTGATGTAGTGAGGATATTTACCAGGAGAAAATGGGACCTTAAAGGGCATGCAGAAGTGACTTCTTTGGCCAAAGGCTTCATGTCTTTTGAGTTCTCTTGCTCGGAAGATTTTTCCCATATACTATGTGCTGGGAACTGGTCTTTGGGCAGATCCAACCTAATATTGCAAAAATGGACATCCAACTTGGATTTGAACAATGATTTCCAATCTCAGGTTCCAGTTTGGTTAAGACTTCCAGAATTTCCTTTGGAATATTGGCATGAGGATGTCTTTGATGGCATAGCCAGGACCTTTGGAGAGCTCCTCTCCATTGACCCTGTCACAACAACTAAGAAAAGATTGAACTACGCAAGAATCTGTGTAGGAGTCATCGAAGGCCAAGACATGCCTCAAGTTTTAGAACTACAATCTCGTCTGGGAAACAGATCTCAAAAGATTGACTATGAAAGTGTGCCTTTTGCTTGTTTCCATTGTAAGAAGGCTGGCCACAAGGCTGGATCATGCCCACTTTCCAAAGGGAAGAGTACGGTGGGAAAGGCTCGTCCACAAGGGGGGATAAAAGATTCTCTAGATCCCAAAAAAGAATGGAGGAAAAAAGCATCGCAAGTCAATGCAAATGGAGAGGCAGAAGGAAAAACAAATACTGCTCCTAATGCACCCCAAGAGGAATCAGGGCCTCCTCAGGTGACTGGAAACGTAGGAGGGGGAGAAGAGAAAGGAGTGAAAGATGATTCAACACCTCTCCCCAATGCGAAGGAATCTGAGAAGAAACCTGAGGAGACAGGTGAAAATATGACTCTTCCCCCTCTGGATTCTCAGGAGGATGACTTGAAACTATCCTTTGTCCCGAACTCCATGGAAGAACTAAAGGAGGGGGAACCCATGTCCCAGGACCCTAACTCGGTGTGTTGTCCCCCCCCTTCAACAGTAAACAAAATCATAGAGAGGCTGTCTGCATCAACAATGGAAGATTTGGCGAGAATTGATGCTTGGCTGGACAAAGGACTAGAGGGAGAAGAGAATCCCTGGACAGAAGTCAGGAGTAGAAAGAAGAGGAATAGTAGGGACCCTTCTCCGGTATCTCCCCCTTCTACTAGAAGCAAGGCCAAGGCTGATCTCGGCAACAAATCTAACCTAGTGGGAAGGAAAAACAAGAATTAAATCAGGAAAGAGGAAGCCAGAAGAAACATTAAGGATGGTACGCAGCGCACCATCCAGGAAGCATGTTCAGTAGTTAAATCATGAAGATCTTATCTTGGAATATTCGTGGACTCAATGGAATCCACAAGCAAGAAGTTATTAGAAATATGATAAGGGACCAAAGGCCTGATGTGTTTCTAATCCAGGAAACTAAAATGAAGAAGGAAAGAATGGAAAATATTAAGTTCAACAATAGCATGAAGGGCATAGCCTCTACCTCTGAAGGAGCATCTGGAGGACTGCTGTTACTTTTCAATGATAAGTATTTCAATATAGTAGCTGAGTATGATGAAGATAACATTCTTTTCTGCAGAGTTCAACATTTGCACACTAATGATTCCTGGTTTTTAGTGAATATTTACGCCCCCAATAATAAGAGAGATAGAAAAAACTTCTGGACCAAAGTTGGTAATATGGTGCAATATTGTGACATTAAGAAAGGTATAATCATGGGAGACTTTAACACACCGCTAGAAGATAACGAGAAAAAGGGAGATATGCCCCCGGATTGGGAAAGTAAACAGGATCTTTCTAACTTCATAAATAATCTGGCCCTTATGGACGTAGAGCTTAAGGGTGGATCCTTTACCTGGTCAAACAAGAGAAAAGGCCATGATTGCATTCAGGTTAGGCTAGATAGAGCTCTTATATCTTCGGACTGGCTTCAATCCTTCAGCTGCAGACTATCTCTGCTTCCCAGAATTGGTTCGGATCACTCTTCCATTTCTCTTTTAGTTTCCCCTCTGGTATACAGGAGATACCATCCTTTCAGGTTTGAGAAAATGTGGACCTCTCACCCTGACCTCCTAGATAATATCAAGAAATGGTGGGGGATAGAGGTGGAGGGCTCAGCCATGTTCAGAGTCACCAGAAAACTTAGCAATGTGAAGAGGATGATTAAAATTTGGAACAAGTATGATTTTGGTCATATCTTCCATGAAAAGAAAGAGTTATTTGATAATTTAACTATTATCCAAGATTGCATTCAGAAGGAAGGCTACACTGAGACCAATAGGGTTTCAGAGCTCAAGACCCTGTCTGAAATTCATAACATTATTAATAAAGAAGAAAAATTTTGGAGGCAAAGATCGAGGATCACCTGGCTAAAGGAAGGAGATCGGAACACTAAGTTTTTTCACCTAACCACCCTCAAGCACCGTGCTAGTAACAGGATCTATGGTATCAGAAAGGGGTAGGAGCTGTTAACTGAAGAATCTGCCATCTCGGAAGAAGCTGTTTCCTTTTTCTCTAGCCTTCTCTCTGAGGACCCAATGCTTTCCAATTTGGACCAGGAGGATTTGTTACACTGTATCCCTCAGCTCATTCAACCTATCCATAATAAACAACTCTGTGCTATTCTTAATGCTTCAGAAGTTAGAGAGGCTCTCTTTTCTCTACCTGCTGACAAGGCTCCAGGCTCGGACGGTTTTCCCACTTTTTTCTTCCACAGGTTCTGGCCGGTGATCATGGGAGAGGTTGTTCAGGCTGTCCAGGAATTCTTTGGAGCCAAATCTATTCTCAAGGAGCTAAACTTGACTTTTGTGGTTCTCATTCCTAAATCCCTTGGGGCGGACTCATTGGACAACTTTAGACCTATTAGTCTGTGCAACTCACTCTACAAGATCATCTCTAAAGTTCTCACTTTAAGAATGCTCAAGATCTTGCCCTTGATAATCTCATAGCATCAATCGAGTTTTGTTCCAGGGAGACAAATTTTGGATTCTGTCCAGATGGTGCACGAAGTCATCCACTCTCTTGAGGCATCCAAATGGGAAGGTATGTTTCTCAAACTGGATCTTTCTAAAGCTTATGACAAGGTGGACTGGTCTCTCCTTGGGAATGTCCTCTCAACTTTTGGCTTTGACAGTAAAGTTTGCAAAATTATCTCTCAATTGGTGTCCACCTCCTCCTTGGCTGTTCAGGTTAATGGAGTCCCTTCTAATTTTTTCAAACCTTCCAGAGGCCTCAGACAAGGAGACCCCCTTTCGCCCATTTTGTTCATCATTTTAGCTGAATGCTTAGGAAGGATTGTAGACTGTAGAAAGTGTGAGGCTTGTATCAAAGGGATCCTTCCCTCCTCTAATTGTGTTCCCTTCACTCATCAGCAATTTGTTGACGATACTATCTTGGGGGGGGAAGCTTCTGTCATAGAGGCCAGAGCCCTGAAGAAGATTATTGATACTTACTCCAGTGGGATGGGTCAGCTGATTAATTGGAACAAAAGCTCACTCTTTTTCATCAACACCTCTGAGGTTAGACAAAGAAAAATTGCCAGGATTCTGGGTTGTGGGGTAGGCTCTTTCCCCTCTACCTATCTTGGTCTCCCTTTGGGATCCTCACCCCAGAGTCTTTTTGGAATGGTATTTTGGACAGATTCAACAGGAAGATGGCTGGTTGGAAAGGGTTCTCTCTTATTCAAGCGAGGAAATGCCTCTTAGTCAAATCTTCTCTTCAAAATCTGCCAATCTACGCCCTGAGCCTCTTTGGAATTTCGGGGAAAATAGCTAAAAGAATGGAGAAAATCCAGAGAGACTTCCTTTGGAATGGTAATGAAGGGAAGAAAAGATACCCTCTTGTTGCTTGGGAGAAGGTTTGCCTCCCTAAGAGGTATGGAGGTCTGGGCATTAGAAAGATCACCCACCTCAATAAGGCTCTCCTAGCTAAACAAATATGGCGGATCTTCAGTAGCACCGGTGAATGGAGGGACACCCTGGTAAACAAGTACCTTAGAAGACCCACTCTTCTTTTCACCCTCTTTAATGAAGATATCCCAAAAGGATCGAACATTTGGAATGGGATCATGAAAGCCAGGGACCTGGCTAAGGCCAGGATATCATGGAAATTGGGAAATGGGAAGGACATCCAGTTCTGGTCGGATAGATGGCTTTCCCAAGATTCACTTATCAATAACCCTATTTTTGAGAGATGGATGCAAGCTTGTACTGATCAAATTGGGTCCAAAGTTTGTGATTATTGGAATGGCCAGGAATGGAGTGACGTATCCCTCATCTCTGAGGACTTGACTCCTATAATGCTTATGCTCAATTCCATGATTCCTAACAATTTGGGGGATGAGCTGATCTGGAGGGATAATCCCAATGAAAGATACTCTGTTGCCTCAGGCTATAATTCCCTTTGGAGCTTAAAAGAGAAGGCCCCTTGGGCGGAGGATTGGATTCAGGGTCTCACTCCAAAGATCAACATTTTTTACTGGCTAGCTCTTCAGAACAAAATCCTTACTCATGACAATCTCATGAAGCGAGGACATGTTATGCCCAGTAGATGTCCCTTGTGTAAGAATCAGGCTGAGACTAGAAATCACATTTTCATCTTATGTGACTATGCCAGGGAGGTGTGGAATGTCATCACACATGATAATGAAACCCTCTGGTGCAAACCGGATAATCTCATGGATTTTTTCCATCAGTGGAAAGGTCTTTGTAAGATTGCTGGTCGACAGTATCACTCAGACTGGATTTTACCCCATTTTTGCTAGGGAATTTGGAAGGAAAGGAATAATAGAATATTTAGAGATAGAGAGGAGCCAGCTATAATCCTTGGTAGGAAGGTCTCAAAGAATATAAAGGAAAATCTCCAAGTGCTGAAGGAGGAAGAAGAAGAAGAAGGGGACATAAAGATAGCTAAAGAAAAAGACAAGAACCTCAAAAGGCAGGATGCTAGCTGGCTTCTCCCCCCAAATGGTTGGTCAAAAGCCAACTTTTATGGGGCTTCGAAGGGTAACCCAGGCCCTTCAGGTTGCGGTGGAATCATAAGAAATAGCTATGGGGAGGGAATAGCTGCCTTTGCTTCCCCGCTGGGAATCCAGACTATTCATCTGGCTGAAGCAAGAGCTGCGAGTAAGGTGGTCAAGTTGGCTTTTGAAGCTGGGATTACTAAACTCTGGCTTGAGGGGGACTCCAAAAACATTATTAATACCATTAATGGTATTTCCCCTCCCTCGTGGATGATTGCGAACATAATTGCTGAGACTTGCGCCACTCTCACAAAGTTCGATAAGGTCCACGTCACTCATGTTTACAGAGAGGCAAACCCAGTCGCTGATTGGTTTGCTAATAAAGGGGTTAATGCCACCAATAATCTGACCTGGTATGTCGGAAAAGATTTTCCAGCGGAGGCAAAGTTGCTTATCGACCAAGATAAAATCTTGGGAAGGACGGCTCAAATCCAATGCAATTATGGATAATAAAGATTGCCCAGACCATGCTCGAGATGGAGAAGTAGTCTGCTAGGTTGGGTCTCTGTCCTTTGGTTTTTGTTTCTCCTGGCTTTGGCTTTTTGTCTGGTCTCTGTTTTTTTGGTTGGTTCTCTGGCCTTTTTAGTGGGCAGTTGCTTAAGGCTAGGCCTTTGGGCTTATTTTCAGCCGTAAGGCTTATGTTTTGGCTGGGCATTTTTTTGCTTATTTTCAGCCTTTCTTGTTGTTAAACTTATGGGTTTCAGGACCCCTTAAAACCTGTTTACCTTATCAAAAACATCATTTTAATTTCAAGAAAGATCACAAAGAGCTAAAGGAAATCTTGAGAATTTGATCTAAGCATTTGTAGGAGATTTGAATGACTGTTTGACACCATTCCACTACATAGTTTCAAATTTCACAAACCCTAGATACATGTAATGGTATATAGTCCTTCTAAAGAAAAAGGTGTAGAGGGAAGAGAAGTTTTGAATGTTTAGTTCATTAGAAATGAAATCAAAAAACCTTATTTCAAGGCTATTCCAAACATAGCTTATTACTAGGGTAGCTTTGGTGTGTTGTCTATGATACCATTGCAAGTCTTGATGATTCAAGATGTCAAGAATTGTTACACTTGCAAGATTGTAAGCATAGGAGACATGAAAATTAGAGAAGAATATGGGAGACTAAGTGAAAATGGAGCACTAAAGGAAGAATACAAGATTGTTGAGAAGAAAGGGCTAACTCATGTCCTAGATTTCTTCAACATCTTCAAAATAGAGTAGATAAAGATTTTTCTAAGAAGAATTCATGATAACTCTGTATGGTTAGAAAATGGGCCAGTTAAAATCACAAAGAAGATTGTTCATAGGGTAATAAGCATCCAACCCTAGATTATACAAAGACCATGAGAAGTGAATCTAAGGAAGTTATTGAAAATAAAGAAGGGGCTATATGAAATTAAAGGGGTATGACCATTGACATTATCATAGATCCCCTAATATCTTTTGCAATGAGGTTAATAGCACACAAGTTTTATCACTCTAAAAAATTAAATAGTGTACCTTGCATTGCAGTGGATATGGGCTGCAAAATTGTGAAGAAGGGTCATACTTATGATCTTGTTGAGCTACAATTGGAATAATTGATTGAGAATGTGGGAGCTATAATGAAAAACAAGAGTGCTCAGTGTGAATTTGGACCTATTCTGGTATTTTTTTTTTTAATGTAAAAAATACATTCCCTACATTCAATGAGGTTTCTTGGAAGATGAATAGATCAATTGCAGTTAAAATAGGAGAATTTATTGAGAAATTCAGTGATAAATTTGAGTCAGTAATGACAAGTTATTTTGAAGAATTTAAGAAAACAATGAAGAATAGACTTAGGATACTAGTCTCACTAGTGCAGAAACATTATAATGATGTTTTCTAACTAGTTGATACTAATCACACATATGTACAAGTAGCAATTCATAGGGTGAGATGGCTAAGGCCATTAGGTTATGAAATAAATGTTGATGAGGCCTCTACAACAATCACAACATTACTTGTAAAAGAAGTGGATAAGGAAGCCAAATCATTTGGTATTTATGACTTGGCCAAATCAAAGATCACTATGGATTTGAAGACTACTTCATTGATGAGAAAGAAAAAAAATTGGCAAAGAAATTGAGAGAAAAATTGGTTGAAGGAGGGGAAGAAGAAGAAGAAGAAGAATACACATAGGTTGAAGCACCATTGGCACTGACACACGGTTAGGGTGAGGATCAACAAGAGGAGGAAGTATAAATTACTAAAGGTACTAGGGAAGAAGAATTTAGTGAAGAACCTATAACTGCTAATAGGAAGAAATGAAAGGCAAAGACTCAAGAAGTGAGCAAAAAAAAGAAGGTTGCAAAATCTAGTCAGTCCAAACCTATAACACCTACCATAAGGGCTAGTACAAAAGTCACTACATAGAAGGCTAAAGAGGTAGCCAAGTCTAGAGAGAAGGAAGTTGGAACTCAGAAGAGACCAAGGAGGAAGTATGTTTCCCAAGCTAAAACTAATGATGATATGAATGAATCAAATGACAATATCCAATTCCAAGTGGTGAGTCACACTCCCTCCTCATAGCTAGATAATTTGTGTGGGAATGTTAGAAACAATGTTAATTTATTAGGTTTCTCTCACATTGAGTTTGATAATCTTGGAAAGATTGAGAAGAAACAAATAGACAAGGTAGTATATGCCATGATGGCCACATTTAAGAAGGATCCTCTAGAAATTGCCAACTCTATACCTAAGAGTTTATATGATAGATTTGAGAAGAAATGGGACTATTGTTTGAACACTAAAAGAAAAATTAGGGAGACATCCCTTGGTCAAGTTATCTAATACCATAGTAAGGATGAGATGTCTAAAGCCATTAAGACATATGTTTTGATATTTGTACCTAATTATAGGGCATTTTAAATATTACAAAATAATATAGAGCATGTTCTCAAGAAGTCCAAAAAAATGTGGAAGAGGACAAATGGACTGTCAACATCAAAGGAAGATGACTAGACACCGATTGAGGTAGGAAAAGATGAAGAAGTTAATAATGAACAAGGAATAGTTGAGGGAGGTACTTATATGAATTTTGATAATCATGTACCAAATAAGGAAGAGAAAAAACCAAAATAGAGTATATAATATATAGGAATGCCAAGTGCCAGCCCTCCATAGGTGATAAGTGCAAATAATAAAATTGTCAAAGTAAAGGATGTTTCCAATACTTCTTACCAGAACATTAATCCCTTATAGAGGAAGATTTGGAGAGGATACTTATCCAATCCAATCTCCTAGCTAAATTATGTGACAAACCTATACTGGTGAGTGTAGATGAAATTTAGAAGTTAGAGACTATAACTATAGGGAATGAAGTGAAAACTCAAGAAATACCTATAATCACTCCTTAAATCACAAGTGTACAACCTTAAAAACCCATAGTTATATATAAAAGGAAGGAGACAATAGGTTTCACCATCAATACACTCATGGAAGACACTCTAGTCTCCAAAAATATACAAGAAATTGAAAAAGTCAAGGCTGACATAGTTGGAGAAGACAAGGTGGAAACCCCAGTAAATGATGGAATGCAAAGACAAATAGGTTAGATAGATATACCTACACCTCCAAAACAAGATGAACGTAAAAATGAAACCAAAGAGGCTAAAACCACATAGGTAGAAAAGGAAAAGTCTGAAGAGACAAGTTTGACACCCAAATTGAAGGAGCTAGTAGCAATCTAAGCACTAGTAACATTACCAAAATCTGGTACTCCTTCCAGTCAAATTCTTTAGAGGTAAATCATAGATGCTACACCATTGCAATTATCAGTGCCAAGTCCTAGCTCATCTAAGGTAGAAGAGGTAATTACTTCTAGAGATATTAGTTTAGATGAAGAGATTGTATTTCCAAAATTTGAATATTCAATTATCACAGTTGAGAAGATGGGTATACTATAAGAGGTCATAGCAAAGAAGAAACATCAATAACTACTCATAAGGGAGCATAGGTAGAAGAAAGCTTTGATTGATATCAAAAATATTTTCTTAGATGCATTTAGTCTGCCTAAGTGAGATGAGTCAAAGCCAATCATTAAATAATTGACCAATATAGTAGAAAGAGTTAGTGACATAGACCTAGATACTAATGTCAATCTATTAGAATGGTCTAAAAGGAAGTTTTAGAAAAAAGTAAATGAGAAGATATCCAATGATATTGCACTAACATAGGTTGCATTGGCAACTAAGATAGATAGTGTGAAGAAGGTATTGGAGACATTTTTTCTCTATACACCAAATTATATAATGCTAGACTCTTCATAGGGGAGATAAGGATTCAGATCTTGAGTTTGGAGAGCCAAATGTAGTCATTTGGTGAAACATTTCCCAAGTATCGATCTCAAAGTGAGAAAAACTTTAAGACCCTATTGTAATCCTAGAGTTAGTTAGCATCATTACATGTAGATGAAGCTAACATAACTGCTAAACTGATCAATATCTAGTCAACATTTACTCCTCACATAGAGATTTTACACAAGGATCTAGGTTATGCAGAAACACTTATGAAGAAAGACCCCAATCTTTCTACATTAGATGGCTTAGTTCACCTTGCCTCCGAGCTGGCCATCCATGTTAAGTCTCTATAGGTAGCTTGTGACAATTAGGATGCAACTCTTAAAATTAGACTTGAGGTCAATAAATCTTTTTAAGACAAATACATTATAGCTATATAACCCATTGACATCAATTTCAAAAAGGGGGAGTAAGAGCAAGTCAGAGAGAAAGCAAGTAATATAGAGAGGTAGCAAAGAGATATCTATCCAAAGGGGGAGTAAGAACAAAGGGACAATAAAGAGAACAACAGTATGTGAAAATCAGTTTAGACAGAAAGTAGAGAAAGAGTATTAGTTGATGCAAATCTACTTAGTAGGAGAAAGATTTTGATACAGAGTATAGTACAAAAATAATAAAACAAATAAGGGGGGATTATAAAATTTTGAGGTATAAGACAGATTGCAAAATTTTGATTTTTTGAAAATTTGCATAGAAGTTGAATTGTCATCTATGTTATGCTTATAAGAATAATATTATTAATGTATGACCAAGTATTTTTGACACTTGTGTCAAAGGGGGAAATTGTTAATCTTAGATTGGTTTTGACAAGTGCGTGTATATACACTTATGTCATTTACTCAGTTCATGCCAAACAAGTACCATTGCCGAGCACAATATATAAGTTAGAATATGCCAAGTAAATAGTGAGTGCCAAGTCATTCATATGTTGAGTCACTCAAGTACTAAGCAGATAGTATGTGCTAGTGATTCAATTTCTAAGCAAGCAGTGCATACTATTTCATTTAGATGCTAAGTGACAGTGTTAAAGTCATAGTAAGTGCCAAGCACCGGGGACTTCATATATTAAGTAACACAATTTTGACATAGTTATTTGTCTTGCCACAAACTACTATGTAAACCATTTTTGGGCTGACTTAAGGATCAATTTACAATATTTTATTGATAAGAATGAATCTTAAGTGGGAATCCCTATGTATTACATGCATCCAATCAAGTAAAGGGAAGGTTTAAATGGAAATATGGATGAATCATAGCCGTTGATTCATACCTAACCCTAAGTCACCTAGGTCTTCTTAAGGAAGGGAAAAACAAAAAAAAAAAAAGAATAATCAAAGAGACAGAAGAGATTTTGCATGTACAAACATGACATTCATAGTGGCCAAGGAATTATGATTTGAATTACATTGTAGAATCAGTTAAAGGAGAATAGAGGAAGGAAATAGTGAACACCATAGAGACATATGGTCAAGAAGGATCAACTACACATGAATATAGAGATGATTTGGTATCAAGCAATAGAGTACTAATCACAAGATCATTGCTAAGATATTCTAATAGGTGAATTGGATATGTCTCTTGATACAGTAGTCCTAACAAGATGTAATAAAATCCTATAACAAGGTGCTTACTTAATTGGGAGTTGAAGTCCTTTAACTAGGTACACTTCTAATAGGGTGTTGAAATCCTTTATTAGGGTGAGGCCTAATGGTCTTTATAAGCCTTTAATAGGGAAGAACTTTTACAGGGTATACCATGTTTAATGATCAAACATTTTGACCTTCATTGGATATACTTTATTACTATAGTAGTGAAGATTTGTGGGTGTCATCACCACAGGAGTTTCACCTTCTCATTGGAGGGTTTCTAGGTAATCATATATTGTGTCATATATGTGTGAATGCTTACTTGTTTACATAATTTAGATGTATATGCTTTATAGGGTATTACCATATACTTATTAAATTGTGAGATGGATGTGTTGTGAATGTTTCAATGGGTTAAATTTTGAAGCACTAATTCACCCCCAACCACCCCCCCACCCCCCTCAGAGTTTATGGTATGTTGCTTTCTTTTTGGTCTCATTTCATGTCCAATCTACCCAAAGGATAAATTAGTGAATGATTACATTAAGGGAGATCATTTGGATGCTTGGGAGATAACTTAGATCTTGACTCTTGATTAACTATAGCTTCCTAATTTAGAATCTAAGGAGACTACGAAAGATTTAGACCCTTCATCTCCTCTCTTGATGCCAAAACATGAAGAGGATAAGTAATTTCCTAATTGTTTAGGAGGAATATGATATTAATAAAAGCCAAATATTAGTAATATAATTTAGTTATTGATTTAAATTAGGATATCTACTAATTCTCTCTAATTCACTTTTCAATTTTAATTTTTTTATATGTAATGTTATTTCATCTTGTTCTATGGATGTGATCATAACCTTGAAATATCTAGAATTTGAACATCTCTTTATAATTTCATGTGTTATGAATGCCTAATAATTACTATCCAAATCTACATTTTAAACATAATTATGGGCTTCATAAAATTGAATTTTTATTAATAGTTGCTAGTTTCTATGCTCCTTTGATTATATGCCTTCCATTTATATGAAACATATTATTATGATTTCCCATTTATGAAAAATTATATTATTCAGCCCTTATATTGATTTCCTAGAGGAGCTAAGATAAATATCATGATAAGTGGTGACAATAAACATAAATTTAAAGAGTAGAGAGGATAAACTTCTAATGTTGAAGCTAGAACTAGTGTTCTATATATACAACCCATTCTTATGACATTAAAGTTGCATATCGACTTCATTTTTGGGAGTCTAAAAATAATAATTAAGTTAGGTTGAGCATGCAGATGTTGTTTTATAATTTTTACTATCCTAATTAATTCTATTGGTTTCCTAATAGATAATTAGTTTGCAAAGATATTCTTCATCTTTACATATATTTTCTAATAGATAAATTTTTCATATCCTAAGGTTTTGTCCTTATGATTATGGATAGTAACTATAGGAGAGAAAAAAATCAGAAATATGCATGCAAGAGGAAACATAGAACTCTAAAAGCATGCACAAAATTTCTAATCCTAACACAAAAGAAATTGAGACAGAGTAAGGAAAATAGCAAACTCCCTCAATTTGACAATTGTGCCCTTTCTTGCTTCTCTAAAAGAGTGGATGTAGCTCCCATATTAACACCATGAAAGAAAGATAATAAATGATACTATGATGATAAGAATAATTGAAAGAATATGGTTAACAAAAAATGAGATAAATGATCACTATTTATAGAATTCACAAGAGAAATTGCAATTTGGAAATTTTAGTGTACAAAAGTGTAGATACCATAAATTATGGAAGTTTACAAATTGAAATAAGAATTTTGTCAAAAGTATGACAAAAGTATGCAAAATTAGAAATTGAAGAGTTAAAAAAAGGAAATTTTTTATACATTATTAAAAAATTGACAAAAAGAAAAAGAGGAAAATTGTCATGAACTTTGACAATAATGAAAAATGTCATTAACTATGACAGACTATGACAAAAGAGAAAGATAATTTTTTCATAAAGTATGACAATTTATGATAAAAAAAAGGGGGGGGACAACAAAGGATAAAAAGGAGGAAGTGAAAGCACAATTAGTTGGAATTTGTAAAGTATAGGACTTTTGTATTTAAAAACTCTTAAATCCCTCTAGACTAGAAATTAGAATAGAGGAAATAGAGAATTCCCAAAATTCATGAAAAATAGAATAATTAATTAATAAATATTGGTTGATTATAAAAAATTAATAAAAAGGATGAATTAATCAAATGAAATGGATCAAATGATTGAAGACATAGGAATAAAGCATTGGTTATTTATTCCTATAAGGAAAATTAATAAAATGATTGGGCAAATGATAAAATATATACATGATAACCCTATTGAAGGATTATGATGAAAATGTAGATCACACATAACGATATTGGAAAGGATCAAGGACATAAGTAAATTTATGAGCTAAATGATGCTAGATTAAGGATGGAAATGATGACTTGTCAAGGACACATGACAAGGATTGATGATGTTGATAAGGCATTGATGCAATGATCAAATCGATAAAATGTTGACATGACATGTATTAATGAATGTTAAGAAGGCACTGAAGGAGGTAATAATTCCTAAAGGATCGCTGATGATAAGACGACATTAAAATGATTTTGAATTCCTTTTGAGATGAATTGCATTTTTATTGAATGATGATCAAGTTGGCCTAAAGATCAATGTTAGTGAAATGATAAAATAGGACAAGTTAGGATGTAAAGGTGATGGAATTGTAGGTGTGAACCATTTTTGAGAAAAGGTGATGAAAGGATGTGGGTTTTGGGATAGAAGGAGCCAGAATGGATTTGGAAGATGGAAGGAATTTTGGTGAAGGAATAGTAGTTTTGGATGTGACCTTTGATCTTTCCTTAGGACTTTGTGCTTCAAGAAGCTTATTGGGAATCCACACAGACTTTGATTTTTTATTCTTTTGTGAGTCCTTAGATGGTGTTAATTGCAAAAGAGATCTATGAAATGATATTGATTTTGGATTTTCATTTTGATTGATCAACCTTTCTGGCCTTTTAGATATTTCATTTTCTTTTGGGATCACATTTTTTTTTAAAAATGTCAATTAGGTTGGACATGCTGATCCTTGACTACATGTGAATTACCTGACTTATAAACCTTATGATAGAAATCCAAATTACTTGGAGAGGGAAGAGAAGTCATGGATGGATAGGAATTATGTAGAGGACATTTGTATGGATGAAGGGCTCTCTAGGATGTGTGCCTTTATTGAGGTGCATATAGAAAAGGGTAAGTTGATTGTGAACTAATTGATGGAGGAACATATGGAGCTAAAATATATGGAAGGGGTGAAGGAGGAGGTATTTTGGAACTATATTTGGAAGGGATATCAACACCTTTACATTGAGGTCATGACTTTTAGAATTCTCTTTGATATCAAAGGGTTTTGATATACATTTTTTTGTCAATGTTCCAAACCCTTTGACTTGATAATGTATTTGATGTGTGAGATAGTTCATACTAGATGGGAGTCCATTTTAATGTGTATATGATATGGAAGACATGATAGGAATAGAATTGATAGAACTAGGAGAACTAATTTTGAGTAAAGCGAGTTGATCAACATCTTTCACAAATATATGTAAACCATGACAGAGATCAAGTAGAACAATGGGATCCTTCAATAGAATGGGAGTAGTGATAGGATGAGCTAGTAGGATGGGATCTTATGGAGGATTTGGAGGGATGAAAGGATCTTATAGTGAATATAAAGGAATGATTGAAAATAAATGAAGAGTAATAGAACTGGTAAAGAATGTTTTCAATCATTTTTTTTTTATTCATGTCCAAGTTACTACTTGCAGGAATGAAAATTACTTTAGTGGTCAAAATACTATAAGTTGGTCGATTGACAAGGAGGTGGCAATCAATAAGATGTAACTAGAGTATCTAGACAAAGGTTGAAGTTATGATGTTGTAATGAAGTATAAGGATCAACTAAAAAATTGATGAAATAGTGTATTGATGACATACTCTAAGACACAGAGGATAGACACACAAGGACATATCAAAGATGTAAGGTCTAGCTAAGTCATTTGTATAGCCTAACTAAGTTCATAAGGGAGTGTCGAGGAAGCTAGTTAGTGCCAAATAGATTCTTAGTTGAAGCCAAGAAAGTTCACCTTTAGAGTGTGCCGAGTAAATATCAAGCACAGAGTGATCTTCAAGTGCTAAGTAAATATTAGGTGCCAAGTAGCAGAAAAGATACAAGTGTCGAGCAAGATACAAGTGCCAAGCAAGATACAAGTGTCGAGCAAGATACAAATGCTGAGTAGAATATAGGAGCTGAGTAATACAAAGTGTGTCAAGCATCAGTATATCAATAATGCAAAGTTGCTGAATTATTTTGAAAATCAAATATTCACCAGATTTGAGCCGACATGGTTGTTATCAAGAATTTTGTAACTTAGATAGAAGATAAGAATGATGAGTTGGTGGCACAAAACACTATGTAAACCATTTTTGACAAAAAAAATTGGATTCTAGATGAAGTTTCTAGATAAGAACAAAATATAGGATAGATACATTGTATCTTACCTAATCTATTGAAACCCTAAAGTTGGAAAAGGAGAATTGAGCAGGAAAGTTATTCGAGATTTCTATTTAAGGAGTCATAAGGTCACGAAGAAAAGAAGGAGAGGTGGTTAGGCATGAAATCATGAAGTGCTAAAGAAGGTGCTAAGGTGAAAGAGAGCACAAATACTCTGCTTCAATAGGTGACCATAGATATGATTGCACTGGTATGATGAGTAAGAAGACTCAAGGTGACGAAGCTTGAGATGACAAGCTGATAGATCTGAAGTGATTAAAGCCAAGCAAAGGATTGAACTAGAGTGTGATCTGTAATCTGCAAGATATGTTGTAAGTTGTATCATATCAAAAACCATTGTTGTTACTCTCTAGCAATTGTAATAGTTAAGATAAATCATATGAACTTAGGTTGGTTTAATAGCCATGGTATAAATCCTTTAATAGGGTGACATTCCAAGTGAATGTTCCAAAGTCCTTTAACCAGGCCCATTCCTAACAGTATGGTGAAATCCTCTAACAAGGTCACATTTAACAATGTGTTATAGCCTTTAACAGGGTAGGCCTTTAATAGGGCAGACCATCAGAAGTGGTTGAAATCAATTGCACAGTTATTTTGTGGGTATCATTCCCACCCCAGTTTGACCTTCTTATTCTTGAAGGGTTTCTAGGTTATCAAATTCTTAGTGTTATGGTGTGATGCATGTCTACTTTTCATAGTTGCTTAAATGTTCAAATTACATGCATGATAGTTTCAGTTATGTGCTATTGAGGATTAAAAAAAAAAAAAGTGGCATTGGACCTTGAATAACTGATTCACCCCCCCTCTCAGTTATTCTAAAGAATTATAACAATTGGTATCAGAGCCTTGCTGCTGACTTAGTTTAGAAGGACTAGAAGCAGAAAAGATCAAAATGCTGAAGAGAGAAGTTCCCAAGCTCAACAAAGACAACTTTGTTGCATGGAAAAGCTTTATGAAGTTACATCTTGGATCCATAGGAGATTATGCCCAAAACTCAATTTTTATTGAACATGTTGATCCAACTGGTACTCTTACTGCAGAAGATTTGAAAAACAAACAGGAACATAATTAAACAATGCTGGAAATTGCTTCTGCACTTAACTATGCCGAATTCAATGATATCAAAGGATGTGACACTGCATTCAAGATGTGGAAAGCCCTATCAAAAATTTATGGAGGAGATCAAAATGTCCAAAGAGAAAAAAGAGAAAGTCTGAGAGGAAAGTTCGATGATATGAAAATGGAAGAAGGTGAGAATGTTGTTCAGTATGCCGCTAGAATAAAGGAAGTGGTAAGTGCAATAAGATGTTTGAGTGGTCAATTAGATGATGATGCTATTAATAGTAAGTTCCTCCCTATCTATGCTATTAGAGTATTAGCTATACAAGAGCTAAGATGTGTGCTAGGAAATAATCTAAGTTTTGAAGGTACAGTGGGTAGACTCATTACATTTGAGTTATCTAACTTTGACAACTACAGACCTGAGAATGTTGAATCTGCTTTCAAGGCCAAGCTATCACTAAAAGATGTTGATCAGGTGAAATCAAAGAAGGGAATAAAGATGAAATATGTATCCAGTGATAGTAGCACTGATGAGGAAGATGTGGAACAATTGGAAGCATTGCCAGCTAGAAGATTCCACAGAGGCAAAGGAAAATTCAAGGGTAAGCTACCTATTATTTGTTTCAATTGCAATGAAGTAGGACATATTGCTGCAAGGTGTACACAAAAAAAGGAATACAAGGAAGGTAACAAGTAAAAAAATAGAAGAGAAGATGATAAGAGAGATTACAAAGACAAAGGCAATAAGATGATGAAGTTGTTTATGTGGCCATGAAGGACCAATTTGATGAAGAAGAGCTTACATCACTGGTAACATGTATGACCAACAATGACAGATGGATCATAGACAGTCGATGCTCACATCACATGACAAGAGACAAAAGTAAGTTTGTTAACTTTACTCAGTATGATAGAAATAGTGTTAGATTTGGTAATGATGCTCCATGTAGAATCAAAGGAAAAGGTTCCATTAAGCTTACAGAAAAAATCTCATGTGATAATGCTTACTATGTTGAAGGACTAAACTACAATTTTCTAAGTGTCTCACAGTTAGGCAATGTAGGTTGCAAAGTAGAATTTGGAAACAAAAATCTATGATACGGATGGTAAATTGAAAGGAAAAGGAGATCAAACAAGAAGTAATTTGTTTTATCTTGATATGGAAAATACTTCTTGTCTTGTTGTAAAATTTGATGACATGTGGTTATGGCATAGAAGGCTATGTCATGTCAACTTTGATAATTTGGTCAATATCAGCAAAATGAAGAAAGTTAGAAGTTTACCTAAACTGAAAAAGCCTAAAAATATCATGTGCAAACAATGTCAGCTAGGAAAGATGACCAAATCAAGTTTCAAAGGTAAAATTTATACATCTAAAGAAGTACTTGAGTTAGTCCATACTGACTTATGTGGTCCAATAGAAGTACAAAGCTACATAGGAGATAAATATATAATTTTGTTTGTTGATGACTATTCCAAGATGATGACTGTTATGTTCTTAAAAAAAAAATCTGATGCTTTTCAAATGTTTAAGTGGTATGTGGCTAGAGTTGAAAAAGAAACATGAAAAAGTTTGAAATGCCTAAGATCAGAAAAAGGTGGTGAATTCACATCAAACGAATTTGAGATATTTTGAAAAGACAAAGGAATAAAGAGAAAAACATTAGCTCCTAGAACTCCCCCACAAAATGGAATTACCGAGAGAAGAAATAGATCTGTGATTGACTATGCCAAAACATTAATGATGGAAAAGACTACTGCTCTGAAATATTGGAGAGAAGCTGTAAGTGTGGGTGTTCATACACTAAACTAAGTACAAGTCAAGAAAGGTACTAATGCAACACCTTTTGTACTATGGTATGGTCACTCAACCAATGTAAAGCATTTCAAAGTATTTGGTTGCAAATTCTTTATCCTTAAAGATGCTAGAAATGGAAAATTTGATGCAAAAACTGATGAAGGAATATTCCTTGGTTACTCCACTAGAAGTAAAGCGTACAAGTCTTTAAGTACTAACACTGACAAAATTGTGGAAAGCGCAAATGTAAACTTTGATGAGCATGTAGATGTCCAAGTTGAAAAACCAAAGAAAATGGATAACTACAGAACCTTTGTATATTCTTATGAAGGAATGCCTATTGATGAGGATACTAACAATCAAATTGGGATTCAATAGAAAACTTTAGTCTTAGCTAAGTCACAACTAGTGAATGTCGAGCTACTTTCAGAAGTTGAGTTACAAAATGAAGAAAATGATTATTCTGACTCTAAAGTTAGTACACATGACAAAGATGTAAAACTACCTAACAATGAAGTGCATAGTGATCCCAAATCCAAAAGATCAAATATGGAAACAACAACAGAATCAAGATTGTCCAAATATGTGAATAGGCATCACCCTGCTGAACAGATAATTGGTGACAAAGATGCAAGACCAATGACAAGAAATAGACTAAGAAATGAATCATGTTTGTTAAGAAAATTTGAACCTAAGATAGTGTATGAAGCATTACAAGATGGTGATTGGTATAAAGCTATGGAAGAAGAGATTGATCAAATAAAGAAGAACAAAACCTAGAGTTTGGTTCCCAGACTAGTTGACAAAAATGTGATTGGCACCAAGTGGATATTCAGAAACAAGCTAGATGAGAATGGAGAGATTACTAGAAACAAAGCCAAAATAGTATGTAAGGGTTATGCTGAAAAAGAAGGATTGGAATATGGGGAAACATTTACTCCTGTTGCAAGAATGGGAGTAAGAACTTTACTTGCATATGCTACATATAAAAGTTTTAAAGTCTATCAGATGGATGTAAAGTCTGCTTTTCTAAATGGTATATTGGAAGAGGAAGTCTATATTGAACAACCAGAGGGATTTGTTGATGAAAATAACAGGGATATGGTTTGTAAACTACATAAAGCACTCTATGGTCTGAAAAAAGCACCTAGAGCATGGTATGAGAGACTTCACAAGTATCTAGTGCAAATAGGATTTGAAAGAACAGATGATAATAGCAACATGTACATCAAATTAGAAGAAGTTAAGGATATTATTGTATCTAAAATCTTTGTGGATGACATAGTGTTTGGAGGAAAGGTCCAAGTGCTTTGCAAAAGTTTTGTAGACAAAATAAAACATGAGCTTGAGATGTCTATGTTTGGAGAATTCAAATTTTTTTGTTGGTTTGCAAGTACATCAACTAAAACATGGTATATTTATGACACAATCAAAATACATCAAAGAGATACTTAAAATGTTTGGATTGGAAGATTCCAAACCAGTTAGCATAGCTATGGCAACAGGACACAAACTATCCAAAAATGATGTATTAGCTGAAGTTAATCAAAAAATGTATAGACCATGATTGAAAAGCTACAATATGTTGTACATAGAAAACCAGGCATAGCATTAGCAGTTGGAATAGTGGCAAGATTCTCTACAAATCCTAAAGAGAATCATCTCATAGCAGTAAAAAGAATAATGAGGTATCTCAAAGGAACTGATGATTTTGGCCTATATTATAAAAAGAATGAAAAGTTTGAGCTCAATGCATACACTGATGCGGATTGGGGAGGCATCATTGATGACAAAAAAAGCACAAGTGGAGGAGCATTATTTTTAGGTAAAAGACTAGTTACTTGGACTAGCAAGAAGCAAACATGCACATCTTAGTCCACTACAGAATCAGAATATGTGGCAGTAGTAGTCAATTGCACAAACATTGTGTGGCTCACACATCTATTGAAAGGAATAAAAGAAGAGGTAACTAAACTTGTGATATTGTATTGTGATAATACAAGTGCTATAAACATATCCAAGAATCTAGTAATGCATGCAAAAATCAAGCATATTGCAATCAAGTATCATTATGTTAGAGAATTGGTAGAAGACAAACAAGTGAAGGTGGAGTACATCCACACAAAGGAAAAAACTGCAGATATCTTCAACAAACCATTGCCCAAGGATGCTTATGAATATCTTAGAGGCAAGTTTGGGGTAATACCCCTAACTCAAGCAGTTTAAAGAAACAAAGAAGCTACCCTGCATCAATAAGAACAAATCATTGAAATATTAGAAGAATGATGCTAAGGATGACAGCAGGAGAAAGAATTCCAAATTAGTCACAAGCATGGTGATAGAGGGAGAAAACATGAGATGCAAAGCTTATATTTCACATGTTAAAGATGCTACATCTTTGGGATTTATGTCAAAGAGGGAGAAATATGAAGGAAATTGATCATCAATACAAAGTAAGAGGGAGATACTTATGAGGGAGATATATATGAAAGAGGGAAAAGCTCATGAGTTTGGTGGTAACTAAGTTGATCAAGTGATTAGTTTTGTTTGTCATTAATGCTAAAGAGAGAGATTGTTGAAAATGATTGAAAAGAAATGAACAGTAATGGAACTGGTAAAGAATGTTCTCAATCATTTTTTTTCATTCATGTCAAACTTGCTACTTGTAGGAATGACAATTACTTTAGTGGTCCAAATACTATAAGTTGGTTGATTGACAAGGAGGTGGCAATCAATAAGATGTAACTAGAGTATCTAGACAAAGGTTGAAGTTATGATGTTGTAATGAAGTATAAGGATCAGCTAAGTCATTGATGAAATAGTGTATTTATGACATACTCTAAGACATAGAGGATAAACACACCAAGACATATCAAAGATGTAAGGTTTAGCTAAGTCATTTGTATAGCCTAACTAAGTTCATAAGAGAGTGCCAAGCAAGCTAGTTAGTGCCGAATAGATTCTTCATTGAAGTCAAGCACGTACACTTTTAGAGTGTGCTGAGTGATCTTGAAGTGCCGAGTAAATATCAAGTGTCAAGTGATCTTCAGGTGTCGAGCAAGATACAAATGCCAAGAAAAATAAAGGAGCTGAGTAATATAGAGTGTGCTGAGCATCAGTAAATCAATAATGTTGACATGCTGCATTATTTTGAAAATCAAAGATTCGCCAGATTTGAGTTGACATGGTTGTTATCTAAAATTTTGTGAATCAGATAGAAGATAAGAATGATGAGCTGGTGGCACATAACACTATGTAAACCATTTCTGACAAAAATAATTGGATTCTAGATGAAGTTTCTAGATAAGAGCAAAACATAGGATAGATACATTATATCTTACCTAATCTATTGAAACCGTAAAGTTGGAAAGGGAGAATCGAGTGGGAAAGGTATTCCAAATTTCTATTTAAGGAGTCATAAGGCCACAAAGGAAAGAAGGAGAGGTGGTCAAGCATGAAGTCATGAAGTGCTGAAGAAGCTGCTAAGGTGAAAGAGAGCATAGATACTTTGCTTCAATAGGTGACCATAGATATGATTGCATTGGTATGATGAGTAAGAAGTCTCAAGGTGATGAAGCTTCAGATGACAAGCTGACAGATCTAAAGTGATTAAAGCCAAGCAAAGGATTGAACTAAAGTGTGATCTGTAATCTGCAAGATATGTTGTAAGTTGTATCAAATCAAAAGCCATTGTTGTTACTCTCTAGCAATTGTAATAGTTAAGATAAATCCTATGAAATTAGGTTGGTTTAATAACCACAGTATAAATCCTTTAATAGGGTGACATTCCAAGTGAATGTTCCAAAGTCCTTTAACCAGGCCCATTCCTAACAGTATAGTGAAATCCTCTAACAAGGTCACATTTAACAATGTGTTATAGCCTTTAACAGGGTAGGCTTTTAATAGGGCAGACCATCAGAAGTGGTTGAAATCAATTGCATAGTTATTTTGTGGGTATCATCACCATCCTTGTTTTACCTTCTTATTCCTAGAGGGTTTCTGGGTTATCAAATTCTCAGTGTTATGGTGTGATGCATGTCTACTTTTTATAGTTGTTTAAATGTTCAAATTACATGCATGATAGTTTCAATTATGCGCTATTGAGGATTGAAAAAAAAAGAAGAAAGTGGCATTGGACCTTGAATAACTAATTCACCCCCCCACCCCCTCCCCCCCCCCCCCCCCCCTCTCTGAGTTATTCTAAAGAATTATAACAATGATGGCATCTTTTGGATCATCTTAGAGTGAAGGAATGTTAGTTGATTGTGACTAATAATTATTGTATATTCTATATTAGTATGTTAGAAACACTAAATTAAGAAATCAAAAGCATTTACAAACTAAAATACTATAACATAAATGAGAGACTAAAGAGGAAACACCAATTGAAAATGTGAGCCAAATGAATGGACTCTCCCAATAGGATTTAGGTCTTTGCTTGGTAGATGAGTCTAAAGATTGGGATGTATGCTCAAGATGCTCAAAACTAGCTTCAATGGAGATGGAAGATGGAAAATTGGTGTGAATGTATGTAAAAGCATGAATTTAGCTTCGCAAAAGGGCATTATAACTTTAGCTCAAAGGTTGTGATTGAAATGGCTTGGGAGGGGATTCAATTTATAGGCTAAGGGTTTGAGGGATGGAGGGCTAAGATGCAAGGAGAGATGAAAGCTTAAGGAGGGCTAGGATTGCATGAGAGGAGAGCACATGGATTGTGCTTGTTTAGCACTAACCAAGGAGTGACACATGCCACAGGGTGAGTAGATGGAGGAAAGGGGATGGATGAGTCAACAATGGAGGCTCAAAGGATAATATCTTCATAAAGACCCTTCATTAAGGCTTGTAAGAGCTTGTAAGAGTCTTTATTTCCTTTGTAAGAGCATTCATTGTTGGGTGGTTGGGATATTTTGGAGGGAGTTGAGATTGTTGACTTTGCTTGGCTTAGGAAAGTTTTAAGCTTGCTTAGGGAATGTGACAAGGTTAGGGGAGGGGGGATTAGAGGTGACTTAGGATTAGACTAAGCTTCTTAGAGATTTGCAAGTGGATGACATTCATGAGGGTGAGTGAGTTAGTGGCTAAGCTTGGTTAGTATGGGTGGATGGGGTGGATTAGGCTAAATGGAGGATTTAGGATATTTGAGGGGTTATTAGATTTGAGGGTTTTATTTATCAAATAGATTTATTTGATAAATGGGGATTTTGGAATTAGATAGAAGAATCGGATTTAATTGATAAATAATATGTTATTTGATTTATCAATTAGGACTATAGATGATTAATTAAATTAATTAGCTAGGGGGTGGCAAAAGGATTAATTAAATAAGAATTTAATTAATGATGCCTTTAGAGATAACTAAATAGGATTACCAAAGCAATGTAATCAAATTTAGGTGTCTACAATTATAACCCTAAAATAGTAAAAATACTTGTGTAAAACAGCTTAGGGTTAGGGGTTTTGCATAGTGTGTGATGCAAAAAATGCTTCTTTTGGTGGTGTTGAGCCATAAGGAATTATAAATTATAATCAAGTTGTAATTACTAGATTGTAATAATATTGGACTTTTTGTTTGGTGGACATAGCCTAGGGTTTGGGTGGACTATGCTAAATATTGGTGTCTTGTTTTCTCTTCTGTGCGATCTACTATTTCTTGATATTGGTTGCATATGAATGTAATAACTATTCCCATCTATGGTTTTATCCTAACAAGTGGTATTAGAGCCATGTTATTTTTCAATTATCTTTTGCAAGAAAGTCTAACTGTTGAGTGGGAGTCTAATGGTTAAATAGGATTGATGGAAGATGAGGATAATATGAGGGTTGAGCAGTTTAATGGGATGAACTTTTAGTTATGGAAGATGAAAATGGAGGACTATGTTTATCAAAAGGGTTTATGGAAGCTATTGGAAGGAAAAACTAAGAACCAGGGAAATATGACAAATGAGGACTAGGAGATTTTAAATAGAAAGGAATTTGGAAGCATTTGATCATGCTTGGCACCATCAATGATATTTAATATTACAAAAGAGAAGATGATGAAAGAGTTGGTGAAAACCCTAACAAAATGGTATGAAAAAACTGTTCACTTCAAATATGGTAGTTATCATGAAGCATTTATTTAATATGAAAATGGAAAAAGGTGGATATGTTACAAATCATTTAAATGAGTTTAATACCTTTACTAGTTAGTTATCTTGACTGGGTATTAATTTTGATGAAGAAATTAGGGCTCTCTTGATTTTGTGTTCTTTGCCTAAAAGATGGAATGGCTTGGTAATGTTTGTGAGTGATTCTGTTTGTAGATCTAATATGCTAAAATATGATAATTTGATCAATTTTACATTGAGTGAGGAAAGTCATAGGAAAAACTTAGGTTGATATACATCAAGAAGTACTTTGAATGCATAAAGTAGAGGTAGAATTATTGAGATAGGAAATAATTCTAGTAATCATGAAAAATCAAGATGAAAGTCAAATGAGAAGAGGTCTCAATCCAGAGGACCAGTAGATTGTTGGTACTATGGTAAACTAGGGCATAAGAAAAAAGGTTGTTGGACTCAAAAGAATAATGAAGGAGATGAATTTGAAGGGAACAAGGAGGCAAATGTGGTGGTTAACAAATCCAAAGAGGATGCTTTTCTTCTATCTTTAAAAAGTATTGATGATTCATGGGTTTTAGATTAAGGTTTTTCATTTCATGCTACACCTCATAGAGGTTATTCCAATGATTATGTCCAAGGAGGTTTTGGGATTATTTACTTGAGGGATAATAAACCCTATGAAATTGTTGGAAAGGTTAAAGTTAATATTAAGTTGTATAATGGGAATCATTTGGTACTACACGAGGTAAGAAATTTCCAAGGATAAGTAGGAATTTAATATTAGTAGGACAAGTTAGTGACGAGAGTTTTTAAGTTACTTTTAATTATAAAAATTGGAAGTTTTCAAATGGTTACCTTGTAGGAAAAAATGGTGTGAAAGTATGCACCTTATATCTTTGTTTAGGATCAGTTACTGCAATTGAGTAAGGAGAACAAATAACTACTATAGATTCTGATATAACATTGTGGCACCACAATCTTGGTCACATGAGTAAGAGAGGTATGAAAATAATTCATTAAAAGAAAGTTTTACCAAGTTTGAAATGTGTTAAAATAGATTTCTATGAAAGTTGTGTGTATGGAAAAGAAAATTGAGTTAGCTTTGTGAAGATAAGGAAGGAAAATAAAAGTGAGAGATTAGAGCTTGTGCACACAGATTTATGGGGACCAACTCAGGTATCTTCCCTTGGTGGCTCTCATTGTTATGTTACATTTGTTGATGGTGTAACTAAAAAATCATGCATTTATTTCCTTAGATAGAAATCTAATGTTTTTCAAACTTTCAAGAAATGGAAATGCTTGGTTGGAAAGGAAACTAGTAAGAAATTAAAATGTCTCAGATCTTATAATGGTCATGATGTATTGCAGTCATGAATTTGAAGATTATTGCACCAATAATGCTATTCATAGATAGAAAAATGTTCCAAGGACTCCACAAAAAAATGGAGTGGTTGAACCTATGAACAAGACTATAATGTAGTGTGCAAGGAGCATGAGGTTGCATGCAGGGTTTCCCTTACACATGTGGGTAGAGGTTGTCAATACTATTGTATATTTGATTAATAGAGGTCCATTTATTTGTTTTGATTGTGGTATTCTAGAGGAAGCATGGACTTGTAAGAAAGTGAGTTATTCCTTTCTCAAAACCTACGATTGGGAAGTATTTTCTCATATAGATTTTGAAAATAGAACCAAGCTAGAAGTTATGCCAAAGAAATGTGTATTTATTGGATATGACATTATAAATTTTGTCATAGGCTTTGGGATTTTACAAGTCATAAAATTGTAAGAAGTAGGGATGTCATATTCAATGAGGAAATATTGTACAAAGTTCTATTGCAAAAACACAAGAATAAAGAAAATGATTGTGTAGGGGTAAAAGCACAAACCTGTGTCACCCTTTTACAAAGGAAAAGGCTAACAAAAGTATAATTATTCACCTCCAATGATATAAAACTCGTATTATTATTTAGAATTTGAAAATGAAGGTAACCAATGAAATGTGTAGAAATAGATGGATTTTAGGATTATAATTTTTAATAATTATTTGAAATAAGGAATGATATATTTTTCAAATTTTTAATGATAACTTTTTAGTTTCATAAAATGCTAGAAATTAGGGGTCTAGTTCCCATGACAAAACTATATGGAAATAAGCTAATTTCCCTTTGATCTCATATTATGTTATCAATAACATATGTAGCTAGAATAATTAAAAATAAAAATTGTCTTTAGACCTATAGTTTCTATTTTATGACAATTCAAACTTCAACCTATTCAAATCGATAGTTTACATGTCCCACCACATTTTTCAAAATAATTCTATTCCAACCAGAAGAAACTTATAGATTCTGGAAGAGGATTCTCTCCTGTAGAATTTCATATAATTTTCAATTTTTATTGATTTGATTTAATATTTTTTCTTTCTCAAAATTGACATCTTCCCAAGTGTTAAAATGCGTACATGTAGATTTTTTTAATTAGAAAATAATATATCTAATTAAAATAATATAAACTCTATATGTGAATATTCTTGACTTTGAGCTCTATAAAATGGTGTTTATATGTTATTAAGAAAACATCATAAAAAATAGTAATAGTTATTAGAATGTTAGTTTTCTGAAATAATTGTATTTCTTTAGTAATTACATACTAACTAGTATAAAACATGCATTTAATAGGCATATCCAATTGAAAAAGTGTGATACCATATATAAGTTAGGTAGAATAAATTTATCAAGATCATATGTTTGAACAAAATTGAGCTCTAGATAGAAATACTCAAATTCAGTCATTCTGATAAGTCAGCTTGAAAAGTGACATGGCTTTGTATGTTTACCTATAGCTCTAGATGGTACTCCAAAGGATAATGTTCTAGCAGTGCCTTGTGATGTGCAATAACCACAACAACAAATACCACACACCCCACTAAATGTTAGAAAATCAACAAGGTTAAGTAGAAATCTTGAAAGATTTTCTCCTTCTTTGTACTCTATTTTACTAACAAATGTTGGTGAAAATGAATGTTATGATGAAGTCTTGCATGTGGATAGAATTATTTAGTGGGAGTCTACAATGAAAGATGAAATGGACTCTTTGGTAAAAAATAAGACATGGGATTTATGTAAGTTTCTTGTAGGTAAAATGGATTTACAAAATAAATGAGTTTATAGGTTGAAAGTAGAGGATGGAGATAAGAAATGATTTAAAGCCAAGTTAGTGGTAAAAGGATTTGCACAGAAAATGGTCATTGATTTTGATGAGATATTTTCTCATGTTGTTAAAATGACTTCTGTTCACACTATTTAAAGTATTGTGGCTATTGAAGATTTGCATTTGGAGTAGGTTGATGTTACAACAAGCTTTCTTCATAGTAATTTGGTTGAAGTGTGTGTGTGTGTGTGTGTATATATCATAAACATAGCACTTTGAGGTCAAAGGTAAGGAGAACTTAGTGTGAAAATTGAAGAAAACTTTATATGGCTTGAAGAAAGCACGTTGATAATGGTATTAAAATTTGACAGTTTTATGCATGAGCATGGATATAGTAGGTGTCATTTAGATCATTGTATTTATTTTAAGAGGTTGTATGATGATAGCTACATTACTTTATGTTTATATGTTGATGATATGCTTGTAGCTAGGTCTAACATGGATCACATTAAGGGGCTAAAACGGTAGTTAGCACATGCATTTTCTAGGAAGGATTTGGAGGTAGAAAAAGAAATCCTTGGTATGAAGATTTACAAAGATAGAAAGCATAGGAAATTGGTATTATCCTTGGCTAATTATATTTTGAAGGTGTTGCAACATTTCTCTATAGAGAATGCTAAAGTTGTTAGTACACCTTTACCTAGTCATTTGAAGTTGATTGAGGAGATGTGTCCCAAGACATAAGAAGATGAGGATAAGATGTGTAAGGTACCTTATGCTTTAGTTGTAGGAAGCTTGATGTATGTTGTGGTATGCACAGGGCTAGATATTGCACATGTAGTGGGATTCATTACTATATTAGTCATCCAGGGCTTGAGTATTATCTATTAAATGGATTCTTAGATAGTTGAGAGGAACATCCAGTAAATGTCTAGATTTTGGGGGCTCTACTATTGATCTACAAGGATATGTTGACTTAAATTTGGCAAGGGCTATTAATACTAGGTAGAGTACTCTAGGTTATGCATTTATCATTGGTGGGTCAACAATGAACTAGGTTTCTTGGTTATAGAAGTTTAATGTGTTATCCATAGAGAGGAAGAGTATATTGCTACTATAGAGGCATCCAAGAAGATGATATGGATTCAGTTCTTCTATGAAGAATTGGGACACCCATAGAGGGATAATTATTTGTTTTTAGATAGTGACAGTTCCATTCATCTTGCAAAGAGTTTAGCTCTACATTCAAAGACAAAAAAAATATAGTAGTGGTACCATTTAATTTAGTCAATTTTGGATGATGGATAGTTAAACCTAGACAATATACATATAGATGAAAATCTAATGGATATGTTTACAAAGGCAGTGAAAAGGGAGAATTTTAACTTCTCTTTAGCTTTAGTTGGTCTTTTAGAATGAATAATATAAAAGAATAGTAGAGTCTAGGGTGGTTTGATCTAGTGAGAGCCTCATGGAGTAGCAACCTAGCTATAGGATCAGTCTCCAAGTGGGAGATTGTTGTCTAGTCTAAAGCTTGATCTTGACTTGGATTTGGATCATTAGAAAATATGAAAGGGTGATCTTGACCTTGTTGAGAAAGTAAAATTTCAATGGGAGATGGATCAACTTGGAAAATGGGGTTATTGTAAAGCTTAATGGAAATGAGGCATTGATCAAAGATTGGATTGGCCTTACTATTGTTTGGATCTTGATCTTAATTATTTTTATGAAGCTTTGGAAAGGGATTAATGTTTGGATATGATGAATCTATACTTTGAGTTTTACTATTTGAAATAGGATTTCTTGGAGGAGGACATACAATTATTAATTCTAGGAATTGAGAATCACAAAAGGGACTTATGTCAAGGATGGGACTAGTTGAAAGTTTTTTGATGGATAGCCCTTGGAAGGTTTCAACATTGGAAGTGAAACTTGAAGTTGATGAGGGATACTAATATTTTGAATTTGTGGGAGATGAAGGAGTAGAGGAAAACATGGATATTTCTTGAAGGTAAGTATTTTAAGGAGACATTGGTTTTGTATCAATGTGAATGTTTTGGGATAAGCCATTGCTAGACATGCATGCATTGTGCCATCCTTTTGAAATAATTTTTGAAAGATATTCTGAATAGTATAATACTTGGATTTCCTTTGCTTGGATTATCTTGTTGGTGTTGTAGAATTTATGTGTACATGTTTTTTAGATTTATTTGGTCGAAGATGTTCAACAAAAGGAATTTGATTAAATATGTTTTCTTGTTGTGAAAAAGTTGACATGTTTGAGTTTGTGCTTACTTGAGACAAACTTATCAGGTATTTTTGATAATCTTGAAATGGTTTTGAAGGCCAAGTTATTTGTGGTTAAATTATGGGGACCAAAATTTGTGACATCTCTTGACATTCACTTGATTTAAATACAATAGTATTGGAGTGATCATATTTAAGGTCTTCATTTAGATGTATTTGGTTGAATTTTTTCTTTGCCTACAATAAATTTTTGTCTTTTTGATCTATCCATGAGATATTATATGTGACCTTCAAGAAAATATTGTAATGGATAGTTTTGAAGTTTATCCATGTCACAACCTCATTTTATGATGAATTCTATTTTCTCTTGAACCATTTTGGCTTCTTTACCCAATTTATTTGGTAGCCTTTTGATAAGGATTATGTGAGATTCAAGTGATTGATCATTAGTTGTTGAGGGATTCATTTTTGTTTGATCAAAAGAGGTTTAATAAAACCTTCTATTTAAAATAAAGGTGTTTTTAAAGTGTCCATGATGTTTTGGGTGAAAACCTTGTTGTTTCACATGTATGTCCTGTATTGGGTCAAAGAATCTTTGTGTGTTCTTGTCACTTGAAATGGTCATGGTTTTGTATGGACCTTGTTTCCTTGTGCAAGTTTGTGATCTTGTAAAATTGGTATGATGTCTCAAGATGTATGAAAATGTACTGAAGTATGAGGGTTGTATGCAAAATGTAATCTACTTGTTTTTGGATTTTTGAAATATAAGTATGAAAAAATGCACACTAAGCGCATGTATGAAAAATGGTTTTTGGAATTTTTGAAATTTTGGATTAAGAAGATGTAACTAAGGGTTTACGTATGCAAGTTTGAAAGGGGTTAACCATGTTTATGACATTAAAGGATAAAGTGTAATGTATGGGTATCCAAAGGTTGATTTATGTAAAGAAATGTTGGGTTTGAAATGTTGGTGGGCTTGGACAAAGTTGATGTTTGATAGTGTTCCTTGGAAGGTGGAGGCTTTTGATGTTTGGAAAAAAGATTTAGAATTTGATATGAAAATATTTTGGACTTGGAAATGATAATAAAAAACTCTTTTTTTTATAAATATTTTGGATAAGTAAATGAAATGAAAACCAAGGTTTATGAAACTATGGTTTACAAAAACTAGGATAATGGAAATTGAGGACAAGTTTATGCAACCTCAGCTTATGCAAGATGAGGACTATGAAAACTAAGGACATGCAAAGGAGGTCTAAATTTTGAGGAAAATCTTTGGAAAATAAAAGGCTAAGTGTAAGGACAAAATAAAAATGACAAAGTTGATAAAATGACTAAGTCAAACCCATCATGACATATAGATTAAATTTGACCCAAAGAAAATGATAAAAAAATTAATGATAAAAAGACCAAGGTTAAGATCCTTTATTCATCCAAATAAGGGAATAACATAATATTCATTTTTTTTTTGAATTTACTACAAAATTCAAAGGGTCCTAGTTTGAAAAAGAGGGATATGTAAGGACCTAGGTGCAAAATGAAGATTATTATGGAATAAAAATGAGGACTATGAGGATCAAAATATGGATTAGGATGTGCCAAATGAGGATAATGTAAGGTATGATACCTAGAAATGTGGAAATTATAGGGATCAAGATGGGGTCTATACTATGCAAAAGGGATCCTAAGTACAAAATAAAATCTATGCAAGGAATATGATAAGGACTGGATATGTAATATGAAATGTTGATATGAAAAATGATTTCTAAGAGACACACCATAAGATACTAAGGAGAAAACTATACATTGGCAAAATATTTTTGAAGTTCTTGAACAAGTTTGATAAGTATATTCTTTTGCAAATATTTTCAAGGTTTTTGACAAATGTTTTTAAGTTTTTAAATCTAGAAATTATCTTGATTAATGTGAAACACTCACACAATACATAATAGAAAAAATGATTATTGTTAAAAGTAAAATAACATACCACAACCTAGGCTAAAAGTAAAATATCCACCAAATTCTCACTTGAACTAAAGTTCATCCATGCTTATCTAGAGTGGATAACCTAGAATATTGGTAGCACAAGCTCCCCCTTACAGTGCACTCACCTCTTGGGCATACCAAGATTTACTTCCAAAGAGGTATCACTTCCCAAGGGACTCTTGTCTATACTAAGGACTAGGGAAGTGTGATATGTCTTCACAAGCATGCATGCCCCCTTGAGCTAGTGGATAGAAGGATTTTATCCACTACAACAAAGGTTTTAAGTACGAGATACTTTGTTTAGTATGTGGACTATAAAATTTCATAGAAAGTTCCCTAGCTTTGAGAACCAAGGTGTGAAACACCTCTAAATGTATTGGAGGAGAGCTATCACATAGCCATACCACCAATTGGGCATTACCCACAATTGATCCTTTATTTAGTGCTTAGAGTAGAGACTTAGCTTTGGCCTATTACTACTACAAAGCCATCCCTTGGCATACCCAATATCAAATATCTTGGTCCAAGGAAGGCTTCTTCAAAAAATTACATAGATTTCTATTACACCCAAGATCGGCAAAGGTGAGGGGAGAGGATATGTTTGTATAGTTTTTTGGGATTTTAGACACTGTAGACATGCCAAGAAGAATAGAAAATGTTTACTTGGGCTTGAAATGAATTATTTTCTATTATAATAAATCGTAGACACGTTGGTTTCGACAAAGATAGATAAGATCTTCAAACAACATCTTGCATAAATTTTGTTATTGGATTGCATGATATGATCTTCATTTGATGATTTCCACAAGCTAAAAAGAGACAATTAGTAACACAAAAAAAAGTGCTACCCTAAAATAATTACACAAATTTCTCTTCAGCCAAGTTCCAAAAAGGTAAGGGGAGAGAATACATCTAAATAGATTTTTGAAATTACAAAATGATAATTGCATGATAATTTTTCATCAACCCATTAAGAAAAGAAAAAAATTGTGAGCATATGAGAATTTGTTGTTCATTGATTTTCCTACTTAGGCTAGATTATATGATATGATATTTATTCATCTCTTTATTAGATATATGTGACTTTGTTGTTAATTTTCCCATTAAGAAAGAAAAAATTGAGAGAATATGACAATTTAATGAACTTTGAACCTTCTAATTAGGGCATATTATATGATGTGATATTAATTCATCTCCTAATTAGTTCTATGTGACTTTACTATTCATTTTCCCATTAGGAAAGAAAACATTGAGAATATGAAAATTTGATGTTCTTGTATTCTTCTAATTAGGCCAGATTAGATTTGTTGTTTATTCACCTCCTAATTAGACTATTAGATTTTGTTGCTAATTTTAAATTTCTAAAATAAAGAAATTGTATAGCAAAAAATTTAGACTCCCAAAAGTGCTTTGAGCTTTCTTCCTTGCACCTACAAACACACAAGAAAAAGAAAGCACATTAGTACAAGATTCATGTCTGTTTTACCAAATGTAGGAGAGGAAAATATCAAAAATATTCATGCAAGAGGAGCCACCAAACTCTAAAATCATGCACAAAAGTCATAATCCAATCACAAAAATATTGAGATAAAGTAATGAAAATAGAAAACTCCCTCAATTTGACAATTGTTCCCTTTCTTGCTTCTATAAAAGAGTGGATGTAGCTCCCATATTTACACAATCAAAGAAATATGATAAATGATAATATGATGATGAAAGGAATTGAAAGAAGATGGTTAACCAAAAAAATAAAAAATGATCACAATTTATAGAATTTGCAAGAGAAATCTCAAATTAGCAATTAAAGTGAACAAAAAAGTAAAATTCATAAATTATTAAAGTTTACAAATTGAAAGATGAATTTTGTCATAAAGTATGACAAAAGTATGCACAATTAGAAATTTAGGAGTTAAAAAAAGGAAATTTTTCATAAATTATGAAAAATACGATAAAGGGAAAAAGAGGAAAATTGTCATGAACTATGATGATAATAAAAAGTAAAAAGGAAAATTTCATAAAAAATGACAAATTATGACAAAAGAGAAAAATAAATTTGTCATAAACTATGATAGTTTATGACAAAATAGAAAGGGGAAAGTGAGGCTAAACAAGAGCAATTGGAAGCACAATTAGTGGGAATTTGTAAGAGTTAGGAGTTTTGAATTTAAAAACTCATAAATCTCTCTAAAATTGAAATTAGAATATAGAAAAAAGAAAGTTCTCAAAATTTGTGAAAATTAGAAGAATTAATTAATAAATATTAATTAATTGGAAACAATAAATAAAAAGATAAAATGATAAAATAAAATGGATTAAGTGATTAAAGACATAGGAATAAAGCATGGGTTATTTATTCCTGTAAGAAAAATCAATAAAAATGATTGCCCAAATGATTAAATAAATACATGATAACCCTATTGAAGGATTATGATGAAAATGTAGATCAAACATGATGATATTGGAAGGGATCAAGGGAATGATTAATTTTTTGAGATAAATGATGTAAGATGAAGGATAGAAATGATCACTTGTGAAGGATACATGACACATCTTAATGATGTTGATAAGACATTGAAGTATGTGACTATTAGAAATAGTGATTACTAAGAGAGGGGGCTGGGGGGGTGAATCAGTAATCTACAAACTTTAGTTGCCAACTGAATATTATTACTTTCTTTAAACCATGCATAACAAAACAATAAAGTAATGCTGAAAAGTAACAATAGAAACATATAGAGATAACTCATAACACCATATTTTATTAACTAGGGAAACCCTGGCAAAGGGAAAACTCTAGTGTGGATAATACCCATTAGATAATATATTAATATATAAGTTCCTTGTTAGAGGACAGACTATGTCAGGAGTCAATGGAAAAATTTAGTATATGTAGTCCCTATTAGGAGACTTTGAATCCTTATTAGGAGATTCCAACCCTATTAGGAGTTGTCCCAACCATATTAGGAGTTGTAGTATAATGGATGCAAGAAGAGCCCACTGCCCAAACATGCAATTTCAACTACAAGAAGAGCTCATTGCTCAAACAAGTAATTTACTATTATCTTCCTTCCTTGTCAGATCTCTAATCTTCATCTAGATCTTAGATCACCAAATAGCTCATATAAAAAATTCCATATATCACTTTCACAAAATTACACTCACTTCACAATCTCACAAGATAACACTTACAATCATAATCACTCTTATTATTTCAAGAAGTCCTTTGCATAAATATGATGCCTTTACACAAATTGATTCTTGGTTGGCAAAGACCACAATTCACTTTTACAAGTTAGAGTAAACATCTAGGATCTTGGCCCTAATTGGACAAGTAACTATTTTGTAAACAAAATAATTCTTTTCTTCAATTTCACTATCCCACTTCATCAAAACATTATTATCTTTGTTCTATAAAATCCATACAAACTTTCAAGGTTCTACCCATCATCACCAATGTGTATACTATCTCCATGTAACTTTTCTTGTCATAATATGACATCTCCATCATGTTATAAATGAAACAATACTTTTTTGCGAACCAAATTCTATACTTCAACAATTTTTGATTACCAATAACTAAGTATCTTTATTTTTGAGGTCTCGTATTAGCATGTACATCAAGTATTTCTATAAATGACAACAATTACACATTACTATTAGCCAATTTGAAATAATCTACCCCTTTCGCATTGATGGCAACAAAATAGGGAAAATTGGCTAAGTGACAAAAACATAAGTAAATAACACCTTATATCTATTACAATTTGTTGAACTTTACATATATGCTCCCCCTAACAATATACTTCATAACTTTCCAGTATTCACATGTATTTCTCCCCATTGTATCTTTCCCAACAATCTCTTCTTTTTTCATGTATACAATTTTCACATCTCTCCCCCTTTGACATCAATGAAACAGGTCAAAATGTCAAGATTTTGTCTAAAAACTATCCAAAAATTACCAAAATTGTTGTCTTTCCTTATGCTAAAATTATCTTCATATAATCATCAAAATTAGCCTTAAGAATATCCTGTTGGAATGTTCAAATGGGAAGAGTACTTCTGAGGGGGGCAGCTGGGGGGTTAATCAAAAGTACCAATTTTTATCCATTCAAACCCTTAATAACATATAATTGAATTTTTTTTTTGCATACGTGTAAACATATAAACAAACATGAAATGAAAGAATGCACCAACACATAACACAAGAGACTTTGGTGACCCAAAAACCCTCTAGGAATAAGAAGGTAAAATTGGGGTCAGATGATAGCCACAAAAATTACTACAGTAATGAGTTCAACCACTTCTGATGGTTTTCCCTGTTAAAGGCCTGCCCTATTAAAGACTTTATACTATGTCAATAGTGACCTAGTTAGAGGATTTACAAACACTTACATGAAGTGTCAACCTATTAAAGGATTTACGTAAAGGCTATTAAACCCACCTAATACATAAGATTTTCTTGACCTTCTCTAAAGGCTCTCCTACCTAGATATTAAGCTAACCTATCACCATAGGATTTCAACCCCTAAGACAATTGTGAAATAGTACTAGAACATTTAAATTGATTGAATACAATCTCAAATTTCTTGATTAAGTACTTTATCTACTCTTCCTTTTTTGATCTCTACTAGATCTGATCACTGGATATGTCCCCTATTCTATTCTGATCAACTGGATGTATAAATGTTGTCCTTTCTACTAAGTATTTTCTCTTCACACTAAAATTTTGCTATAATCTCCCCTTATGCTATTTTATTCCACACATACAATGGTGCATTTTTTCTCCTTTTAAAGAATGTGAAGAGTTAGGGTTAGGTATGGATCTATGATCCATATTGAATCTCAAATTCCCACTCATACTTTGCATTTTTGTTATTGGTTGCATGCCTTCACCATTTTTTAGATTGGTTGCATGTAGATTGCATAGGGAATGTAAATGATTCATTCTTATTCCTTTTCTCCTTTGGAATTTCTCTAAGTTGGCTCCAAAAATGGTTCACATCTTTTTTTTTACAAATACAAACTCTTATGTTGATCATGTGTTGCTTGGCACATGAAGTATTATTAATGCTTAGCACATACTATTTCTGGATTTCTCGGCATCAACTACGTTGTTTGGTTTGCTCAGCACCTATTATATCATATATTTCTCAGCATATGTCATTTTGAATTGCTTGGCATCTAAATTATTCTGTTACTTAGTACATGAACAATTTTGTAGTACTTGACACATACAGTAACTCAGCACCTATTGAAATTCTCGCTCGACATCTATTGTGTACTTGGTATTCATAGTGAAAATGGTTAAGTGTGTTGACACTCATTTGTTAATACTATTTATTTGACCAAAAATCTCCCCCTTTGACATGAGTGTCAAAAACACTTAATTAAGCATTAGTGATCCTATCCTTATTGAGTAGATTCTTCACTAACTCAACTTACATGCAAAATTTCAAAAAATTGTGAGTAGCAATATACCTTATGACTCTCCCTGAGTTGATTATGCCTTTGAAATTGAAATTTTGTACCAATGTGCCTAATCCTCTCTTCCCTTTGACCTATTTCTACATTCTGAGCCTATATGTTGTATCCGATCTATGTGATATCCCTATATTCCATGTGATTACTAAAATTTTACATCTCTCCTTCACTCCTTTATTCCTTGTCTCCCCCTTTTTAGCTATTTATAATCATTCCACTTTATTCTAAAAATGAATGAATTAATGGAGTGAAAGAATGTAATCAAAATGATCAAAATTTATCTAATTACCTATAGTATGTACATATCTCCTCCTTTACTTATTACTCCCCCTATAATATATCTCCCCTTTTTTGACACTGATGTCAAAGGCTTCTATAGAGTAATACCATGTTTAGCCAAAAATGAGTTGTTAACCTCCAAGAGTATCTTTAGAGCTGCATCCTAGTTGTTTAATGCAATATCTAATGACTTGTGTTGGATTGCAATCTCTGCTTCTAGGTCTACAAGTCCTTTATGTGTGGAAATATTGGGATATTTCTTTAGGACTATCTCTGCATAGATGTACTCCTTGTGGAGTACCTCTAAGTGAGAGGTGATGGAGGAATGGATTTGAATTAGCTTGGCTTTTATATTATCCTCCTCTGCTATTAATATAGCTAGTTCCCTTTGAGTGTGAAGTGTTTGAGAAAAGTGCTTCTCACATTGAGCTAGATTGGTAGGAAGTTGCATGCTAAAAATCTTTAGATTTCTCTCCAAGCTCAACATCTTCTGGCTGATCTCTTGTGTGCAATTGGAAAAATCACACAATTTATTGTAAAGGGAGAACATATTTCCTAGTACAATTTTGACCTTATCTATTTTCTTCACCAGGTCAACTTGTCCCAAAATGATATCATTTGATATCTTCTTATTGACCTTACCTAGGAACTTCTTCTCTAACCATTCCATTAGTTTGTTGTTGGTGTCATGGTCCTCATTTGTCACTTGATCAACTATATCTAATAGTTTCTCTATAATTGGTCTTGACTCATCTGGAGATTGTAGGCTGAAGGCATCCATGAATATGTCCTTGATTTCACTTAATGCTTACTTGTGTTTATAATCCTTTCTAAGTGCCTCTTGTCTCCTTCTTCTATCCAATGTACTTTGTATCTCATTCATCTTTTCTTTTGTGAGAGTGTTGGATTCATAAGAGGGTATCTTTATTTCTTCATCAAGCTTAGCAATTCCATAATGAATTTTCCTAGCTACCCTAGTTGAGCTCGAGCCTAGTGCTCTAATTTGCAATGCTACCATTTCAGTTCTCGGCTGTTGAAGAGTTTTTGTAGGAGTACCTATTTTGGGTAGTTCAACCAAAGTTTGTATTGAAAATTCCTCCTTATCTCTTGTCTCTTCTTTCTCTTAAAGCTTGTTTCTCTTCTACTATCATTTAGGCTGGGGGTGTACCTAATGATAGTATTTATTTTCCTTTATCATTCCCTACTACCACACTCAGCTCTTGAAGTGCTTGTGTGATTTCTTTTGGTGGAGATAGAGGTGGAAGGAGTAGAAATCTAGTAGATTGTGTGGTCATAGGTGGTTCTTATGTTTGCACCTTGATTTCCTTTGATTTCACTACCACTTTCTAGAGTTCATCAACACTGACCAATATTTGGCTTGAACATAGTCTAGCTACTTGTGTTGATTGGTCAAGGATCTTTGCTAGATCCTTGGCAGTTAATGGATCAATGCTTTGACCTGAAGTGTCAAAAAAATCCTTTATCTTGATAATCTCTATAGCTGTGATGGTAGAATGAGGAGGGCTAGGAGGTGGTAGTTGAGTGTCCTACACACTCTATTCTTATTGCTCATCTATCCCCTTTTCCTCTTCTTTACTCATTTCCTCCTCCTTCTCTTCTTCACCCTTCATTTCTTCTTCCACTTTCTTCTCCTTTACTTTCTTCCTTCTTGCTTCTTTTATTTCCTTTTTTTTACTACTTTCTTCTATCTTGTATTCTTCATCTTGAATACATCATCAATTTTCTTGTAAATAATCTTCCACACTTTTTTGGTTTTTCTCACAACCTCTTCAATTTTATTTTTTATAATACTAAATGCCCTATATTTGGGAGTAAATCTACTATTGTGCCTTTTGACTACATTTTTTATTTGACTTTTAGTCAAATTAGGAAACATCCTTGCTAAGGTAGACTCCCTTATTTCCTTCTTAGTTTGTAGACAAAAATGCCATTTATCCTCTACAATATTATATAATTCCTTTGGCAATGAGCTATCCAATTCAAGAGGTGTATGTTTATATTCTGCCATCATACTATAGACAGATTTCTCTATTTTATTCTACTCATCCTTTGTGAGCTTATTAAAACTTACATTCTTCAAATCATTCAAGTCACCATTCCTAATCTTAGCACATAATTTGTTAGTTGAAGATTTAGGTGGATGACTTACCACTTTAAACTAACTATGGTCTTTTGATTATGTCCTTTCTTCATCTGAATCAGGTTGAGCCACAAATTTTCTTCTTTTCTTTGGCTAATCTTCAGTCTTCTAAGTGGATTTCTTTCTATTTGATTCCTCATCTTTTTCCTTTTGTTTAGTAGCTCTTGTAGTAGCTCTAGTAGTAGGCTTCTTTAGGTGCAAGCTTTGCCACTTTGTTTGGCTTGGGCTGAGGAGCAGGTGGTGCTTTTGCCTTTCTTTTGATGACCTTGGTTTGGATGGATGTTTCCTTGGCTTGTTCTTCCTTGTCTCTCTTATCCTTATCTTCACCAAAACCTTGGGTTAACTGAAGTGGCCCTTGCTTTGGCTCATCCTCATTTTCTCATTGTCATCCTCTTCTTCATCATCACTTATTTCTTCGACTTCTTCTACAATACCTATCTCTCCTATATTTGGCCCAAATTTCTTCTTAAGATTCTTTAAAAGCTTGTCCTTCTTCTTGACTACTATTTTTGTCTTGAAGTTTGTAACCATGCTTGGTTTGACAACATCATATGTTCCAAAGTGCTTTGTAGTTTTATCAATTTCCTCTACAAGAAATGTTGTAATAGCTGCTGAAGCTTGATCCACATCAAGTTCATAACCCAGTGGTCTAAGCCATCTAACTTTAGGGATGACTACTTGTATGTAAGTATAATCAATATCCAATGGAAAACAAATGTCTTTTTCATGTTGCTCCACCAATGAGACTGGAGTTATCATTCTCTATTTCATGGATTGTTTGAAGTCCTCAAAATAATTGGTCATTTGGACATCAAAGTTTTCACCCATTTGATCAATGAATCCATTTATTTGGTCAACAATGGTCTTATTTGGATCTCGTCTCACCTTTCTTATTGAGGGGAATTATTTCATAATGTAGAAAAAATGCAAATCAAAACTAGGCCAAATTTTCATTGAGCCCCTTTTGATTTTCTTATGGCTCGCAAGTTTTCATTGATTTGTTGCATCATCAACTCTGCAAGATCATAAGTATGATCCCTTTTCACTAGCTTGTAGGCAACATCTAGTGCTATGTAGGGTACACTGTTTAACCTAATAGATTGGTAAAATTTGTGAGATATGATTCTTACAACAAAATCTAGTAGGGGGTCTTTGATGGTATCAATTGTCATACCCCTATTGTTCTACTTGGCACCAGTGTTTTTCTCAATTGCCTCCCTCTTATCACTCCTTAGGGTCTTGGGATGATCTAGGGTTGGAATACCAGTAAGCCTATGTAAAATTTTCTTTATAAATATTACTAGCCCTATTTCTAGCCAAAAAGCTCCATCATGGATTTTTCTCAATGCAATGCATATCCATTTTTTTTTAAAGACAATAGTGAAAACTAGAGTTTTGGTTAGACCCTTCTTCTCAACTATGGAGAATTCATCTTTAAGTTTCCCATTTTCATAGAGTTTATCAAATGCATTGAAATTATCTAGATCTTCTATTGCTCTTATCTTATAGTTGTAGCATTTGTGTACATCTTGAACCATTACTACTTTATCAGGAATCAAGGTTAGGGCACCAACGAGATCATTTTGGTAGGCAACCTCTGTGATTGGTTTGAACTCAGGTTGTTGAATTTCATTGCTAACTAATTAAATTTCCAAACCTTCCTTTCCCTTTGTAGACTTAGAACCAGATGCCATTTCTAACCAAACTAGGGTTTATTGTTTAAACAAACTTTCCGAACTATGTAACTTGGCACTTGAATGAAATACTTGGTAAATTGATGAAATGGAGTTGGGTTGCTATTGAATCACTATAAATCCCCTTTTGATCATTGGGAAATCACTCAATTGCTCTTCTCATCTTTTTTCTTTGTTCGAATGAACAAAAAAATGAATGATTTTCACTTTTATTAGGCTTCAAACCTAGCATTTATTGCATTTGTGCTTATAGCTCTCACTTGGCTTCCAAAGGAATTTCCAACTTAGCATCAACTCTATTTCATTCACTCGACAATTATTTTCTCATTTCACTTAGCATCTACTGATCTTATTAATTGCTCAATAACCATTATCAAGTCTTACCTTATAGCTACTAGACTATTCAACTCAGCATGTACTCGAGTTTTACTAGGCAGCCAAAGGTAACTTGGCATCATCTTCCAACTTTTATCCTAACATCTTAACTTATGCAAATTTCTTCTTTGCAGTGTTTCTATGTTCTTTTGGGCTGATGTATGATACATCTTTATATGTATCAGCCCCATGTGCCTTTTTAGTGCTTAATTTGATGAGGTGTGTTCACTTGACCTCTTGGGTGAAGTGATCTCTCCATTTGATGTGATGCATTCACCTTTCTTCTACCATGTCCTCTTCATATCTTCCTTGATGTGTTCCAAATCAACTTGTTCTTTTCCCTTGTTAACTTCAATCTTGGGTGCCTTAACCTTTGTTGGACAGTTCCTATCGATATGACCAGTCTTCAAGCAACTGCAATAAGTAGTTTGATTCAACCATTTGCTATAGTTCCCCTTGAAATGTGTTATTATGCAATTTTGAGGTATATGAGCATATTCTTGATAGTAGTGACAACTTTTCCTTGTATTGTAGTCCCAATTGTAGTGATGTGCATCATTAATTCCTCTTATAGGTTGATTAGGTGTCCACATAGGCTTTGATCTGCACTCAAATGCTCTATCTACATATTTTTTGCACTTGTAGTAGTGACCCTTGGTGTCCTCATGGTCTTGGTTCTCTAGTCTTTTGTTAAATATCCTTGTTTTTTACACTTGTGACAGAAATTTGCATTTGTAGGCTTATCGTGTTGATGACTATTCTTTCTTCTGCACACATTAGAGGTATGTCCCTTTTTACCATAGAAATGACAAGTAGGTTTAGTGTTCTTACCTTTGTTTCTTCTTTCTTTTGTAGCCTTGGATGATTCTCTGTATTCAGTGTTGATGTATCCAAGTCCTGTAGCATCATTACTAGCACTTGGTGATTTCAGCAATTTCTCAAAGTACTTGATAGCCTCATTGGGTTTGTTGTAACTTTCTGCTATTTCTTTTTCTCTCTTTAATTCATTCTGCAATTGCTCATTTTGTATCTTCAAGGTGCAGATCTCAATATCCTTCGTGTTTAGCTCATGATGAGCATTCATCATCTAGCTTAAGGTATCTAACTACATGTTTGAGATCTTTTCAAATTCAATTGTCTTCTATTCTAGTCTATTGATGAGATTTCTCTTGTTGTCTTCTACCATGGCCTTGTCTTAAGTATCTCTTTTCTTTTGTTTAGCCACTTCACAAAGAATTATGGCTTGTGATTCTTGTTCAAGCATGAGTAATATAATTTCTTTAGCTTGTGCTCTATTTTTCTCCATTAACTCTACTATTGTTGCATTAAATTCCTTGGAGTCTCATTTGGAAAACACTTGTGAGGTGTCAATCTCCTTGTAGTGTATGTCATTTTCAGCTATGGCTACCTCTTCTCTTCTTTTCAAAGATTTTCTTAGTTCCTCCCTAGCTTCCTCTACTTTGTGTAGTGCTAGTTGCACATCAATCACCTGATTGTCAATGATCTTACCAAGTTTGAAAACTTCCATCTTCTGACCTTTTTCTCCAAGCTATTCGGCTTCTCCTTGTGAGAACTAGTGCTTTGATACCAATTGTTGGAATGTTCAAATGGGAAGAGTACTTCTAGGGCGGGGTAGGGGGTGAATTAGAAGTACCAATTTTTATCCTTTCAAATCCTTAATAACGTATAACTGAAAAACAATTTGCATGCATGTAAACATATAAATAAACATGAAATGAAAGCATGCAGCAACACATAACACAAGAGATTTTGATGCCCTAGAAACGCTCTAGGAATAAGAAGGTAAAAATTGTGTGGGGATGACACCCACAAAAATTACTATAGCAATGAGTTAAACCACTTCTAATGGTTTTCCCTATTAAAGGCCTACCCTATTAAAGGCTTTACACTGTGTCAATAGTGACCTAGTTTGAGGATTTAAAAACACTTACATGAAGTGTCACCCTATTAAAGGATTTACATAAATACTATTAAATCCACCTAATACATAGGATTTTCTTGACCTTCTCCAAAGGCTCTCCTACCTAGATATTAAACTTCTAATACATTTGTGAGAGAGTATTAGAATATTTAACATGATTGAATGCAATCTCAAATTGCTTGATTCAGACACTTTATCTGCTCTTCGTCTTCTGAACTCTACTAGATCTTATCTCTGGATATTTCCCCTATTCTATTCTGATCAACTAGATGTATAAATGTTGTCCTTTCCACTAAGTCTTTTCTCTTCACATTGAAATTTTTCTATAATCTCCCCTTATGCTATTTTCTTCCACACATACAATGGTGTATTCATTCTCCTTATAAAGAATGCAAGACTTAGTGTTAGGTATGGATCTATGATCCATATTGAATCTCAAATTCCCACTCATACTTTGCATTTTTTTTATTGGTTGCATGCCTTCACCATTTTAACGATTGGTTGCATGCAAATTGCATAGGGAATGTAAATAATTCATCCTTATCCCTTTTCTTCTTCAAAATTTCTCTAAGTTGGCTCCAAAAATGGTTCACATCTTAGTTTTTTCAAATACAAACTCTTTATGTTGATCTTGCATTGCTCGGCACATACTATTTTCTAGATTGCTCGACATCAACTGCATAGTTCGGTTTTCTTGGCACCTATTATATCCTGTATTGCTTGGCATATGTTGTTTTGAGTTGCTTGGCATTTGAATAATTCTATTACTCAACACATGAACAATTCTATATTGCTTGGCACATGCTGTAACTCAGCACCTATTGAAATTTTTGCTCAGCATCTATTGTGTACTCGACATAAATAGTGAAAATGGTTAAGTGTGTTGACACTAATTTGTCAATACTATTTATTTGACCAACATATCCATGCCTTTGGTCCATGTCTCTCTGGTAGGCTATTCTAATGTGAGAATTGCACATAAAGCATATGATTCAATCTCAACTGCATTGATATTTGAATACAAAAAGCTTGTGTATGTGTCCTTGGCCATGACACATTCCTCTAGGTTCTTCTCAAAGAAAGGTAACTTTAGAGCAATGGATTCTCTGAAAGGAAATGTTCATTTCAAAATCTTCTCTTTCTGAAGTTCTAGTTTCCTAATGTCATTATGAATACTAGAAACTTGACTCTCAAAATCATCAAGTTTTCTAGATGGATGCTGGATTTGGCTAGACAATGCCTCTAGCTCACTCATCTTTATCTCTATCTAACTATCAATGTATGCATGTATCATGATTAACTAAGTCATTCTTAACATTCTGACAAATGGTGCTAAACAAGTTAGCATCATCAAAAATTTGAGTGTTCACCTCTAAAAAATTCAACAAGTTTGTGAACTCTTCATTAAATGACTTTAATACTACTTGTGCTCTTTATTCAAGATCTGAATCCACTTCTTGTGTTGTTAGTCACTTGCATTAATGATCTATGTAAACTCTTCACTATTTTATTCTTCTATATAAGTTTAGATAAGGATGAAATCAAATCAATTATATCATCATCATCAATAGCTAAACTAGAAAGAGAGAGAAAAGTAGATGAACTAGATGGTTTAGTCTAATCCTCCCTCTATTTCTATGTTGCATCTTTAGTTCTTCTTTCTTCTTCTTCTTTCTTTTACTTTTCCTCTCTTTCTTTCTTCTCTTCCAATCTTTTCTTCTCTTCTTCCTGAGTTTTCCTTTTCCTTTCTTCTTCTGCCATTCTTCTATTTTCTTCATCTTCCTTTCTTTTCCTTTCTTCCTCAAGAAATTGCTACTTGGCTTCCTTTATCTTCTTCTTTTCTTCTTCTAGAAGCCTATTTTCTTCCTCAATTTTCCTCAACTTATCCTTAATATCTTAGTGTCAAGTACATTTGGTTTAGAACCATCAAATGGATTGGTATCATCAATGTTAATTATATTATTGGTTTGATCAATCTACATAGTGTCACCAATTGCTAACACTTTTGAGGTTGTAGGATTTGGAGGAGATGTTATTTCTAACAAAATTTGACTAATAGTTGTTGCAGTCTCCTTTCTCAACTTATCCTTCTCACCAATCATAAATAAAAATGGCCTCACTTTGTTCATCAAATATGGTGTGAGATTATTCAATAGTCTCTTAATTTCATCTACATCATTAGTCTTGGAAATGGTCTTTAGCATAGGCTTTTGAAGTTCCAAGCCTTCTTCCCTTGCAAGAGCCTTTTTCCTAATGAGTCTCTCATAGACCTTTTGGTTTATAACACTCTCAAGGTCTTTCAATTTTAGATTATTTGATACAATATATCTAAGAGTAGATATATGTATCTAATCCTTTTAAAAATTGTTGTATAAATCAGAAAAGTTGTTCATCTGAACAAACTTTCCCTCATTGGAAATCACTATGTTAATCTTCTCAATCTTTGGCTTCCAAGGTTGCTGAGCTTTGCTTATTTCTTTCTTAGAATGAGTCACCTTTTCAACTTACTTGATTTTTTGTTTGTAATGCCCTGCCAAGGGATCCAAAGAATTAATCTATAATTTCACAAAGTTTGGTAGCATTTGTTTTTTTTTTTTTTTAACAAGAAAGATAAACCATTTACAATTTATACTTAATAACGGAAGCAATAGCAACAATCCAAATATAAGGAAACATAACATACTTAAAAGGTTACATTCTTTAAAGATCCCTTAATGTTGAATCACATCTAATCGTAACTAATACTATTTCCATCTAATACTACATCCACATAATGAAAAGTCCTACATTCTTAAACAATATACAAGTGTCTTTTAAGTGATTACATTTCAGATTGCTCAATCATCCACTGTACATGCCATAGGGTATGAAAGACTTAAAAGAATAAACATCTATGTAAATAAAGTACATCATCATCCACTATTAATCCATGATGCAATTAAAGTAAATGAAACCACATATCATACATGATACATCATTACAAAAGATATAACATCCATCACAAAAAATAAGCATGATCATAAAACACATCTAATCTAAATGCATGGTTCCTCCCAACTGTAATAGCATCATTAGACCATCATGGATCCTAGCCATCCCTCCATGCATAACATTCAAAATCACCAAAGAGATCATTGGTATTAACATAGTAGGAATGTCACTCCTAAATCATACTACAACATATGTAGAAAGTAATCTAACATGCAAAGTAAAGCATAAGATAACATCATCTAACATATGCAAATCATAAATATAAGAAACATACCAGTAAATACATCCATCATAAGGTATCTCATCTATCATAATGATCCAAGAATAGAATGAAGATAAATACCAACCAAGAATTCTCTAGCCACGGTGTCTCAGACGGATCTCAAATGATAAGAGTGGAAAAACACTACCACCCGACCACGTGGAACCTAAGTGGTCCACTCCCACCATGCTAAGGAGATAATCTCAAGTCCCAAACAGGTTAACAAAATCACATAGCATAAATACTCTCTAAGTTCGGGAATCCTAAAAGTATACTACCTCAAAGGTTCCAATCAAAAAACTGACATCTACTTCCCAGAGGCACACAAAGACATGTAGGAAACCTACTATGCAAGCAGGAAAGTGTCATCACATATATCATGTAGAGTTACCCTGGCAGTTAGCTAAACTCCACGGGTCCCTATTGATCCTCATGCGGCCACTAGTATCCTCTCATACTGACAAAGCATACTATGGAATGCAAGGTCGTAACCAAGCGTTCTCTCTACTCCCATCCTAGTCTATACAAGAACTCGAGGCATGGGTGAGAACCAACAGAATTATCTTTTTAGGTTCATTTAATCCCCATTTAGTCTGTAAATGTTATCACTTATTAACAAAACTTACATGAGTTACCCTGGCAACCAATTAGGGCCCCGACCCCCATTGCAAGCCACTTCTTGACACTACAAGTAGATAACCTACCCTAAGCTCATGGAATCATAAAATCACCCCAGTCCTATACAAGTGACTGGAAAGAAATACCAAAAGATAATCCACAATAAGAATCATCAAATATCAACAATAAAAGCATCAAATCTCCATGAGCATCTAAAAAACATCCATAGATAATCATGACCACAACAGTTCTCTATTGGCAACTGAAGGTATCACTAATAATCAAAAGAATCCATTGGTTCTCAATAACCAAAATATATCTCAAAACCATACTGATCAAAGACTCCAAAATGGTTGAGTCAAAACATGTCACAACATGACATCATCAAGAAATAAATCAACATTTCTCTCCCATCATGGCAACTAGAAAATAACCCAAGCATAACTGATCGATGACTCAAAAATATGGTTAAGTCAAGTATCTCAGATACAAATAACTTAGCTTCACTTAAGAAGACTGATAAGTAATAACAATTAGTAAATACAAACATCTCATAGAGTATACCATCACATAACCATGGTTGGGTTTAGAAAGATCGAGACCAAATAAGATCAACATGCCATCACATCTCATAACCCCTGAGCCTCTGGTAACAACCTAAGATTGGTCAACACTAGTCAACCCAAAAACTCCAAAACAAGAAGCATAGAGAAAACACAATGGAAACACATGTTTTGGTTTACTAAAACTACATAGTTGAATTAAGTGTAGAGGTTTCCAGTTTTCATTTCAAGTATACTAAGAGTAATCATTTGACCTACAAGTCAACCTGTTTGTTCCCTCGATATTATTATTCTTTCATCATTTAAAATTACATTCTAAGAATAACTGAAGGATAAATATTTACTCATTAAATCTTTTGACACTTAATAAAATCATTCATTCTATTTTGCTAAGATCAATGTTACTAATTGAATAACTCTACCTTAATGTTACTTCAACTTCTCAACATAATCAAAGGATCATTATTCGTTAAACTATAAGAAAGCCAATTATCAATCTTTGAAAAAGAAGATTATGATCAATTAACATAGGTATACAATCCATGACTTTTATCATTCTAATAGTTCTTAATTAAAACTCAATATCACTAAAACTTAAGTCTCTTGATTAAATCATCACTAACAACCATTAAAATATCCAAGGTCATTATTAGAATAAGACTTATAAACTTCGATGTAAGAATCATATCAATTAAAAACTCTATTACATAAGTTAATTATTAATTAAATTAAATTAATAATTACATATCCATATCAATGACCCAATTAATATCAATTGATTAATAACTAACTATAATTTGTAGGTTAAAAGTCAACTATAATCCAATTCTCCAATAGTTCAAGCAAGTTATTTTGGAAATCTTATTAATAATCTATAATGACCCCATTCATCACTTTTTCAATGAATACTAATATTTAACGATAATCATTTAAACCATTATACTATTGTTTATTAATAGTTTATTAGACCCAATGAACATTAATATATAATAAACTCATCAAAACTATAAATAATCAATCTAGAGAATCCCTCCATAAACTTCACTAGTTAACTAACTCTTAACACCATTAAGGTATATCAATAATTTATTTAATAATAGATTACGTATTAACAATAACATAATAATTCAAATCATAGCAATGTTAAATGTTATAATGTAACAATGACTTCTTTTCAATTTAAATCTTAATCC